>CM053789.1:307491754-307971754 GCA_028749045.1 Cupressus sempervirens | reverse complement strand
CTTCTATTTGCATGTTAGATTACTTTCTACATATGATGTTATATATGTTAGGAGTAACATTCCTACTATGTTAATACCGATGATCTCTTCGGTGATTTGGAATGTTACGCACAGAGGGATGGCTAGGATCCATGATGGTCTAATGATGCTATTAACGGTTGGGAGGAATCGTGCACTTAGTTTATTATGTTTGATCTTTATGATGGATATATATGTTTCCTATGATGATGTATCATGAGTTTCATGTGATTATCTTTATTTTTATGTATCATGGATTAGAATAGGATGATGTACCTTATTCTATATATGTATATTCTTTTGAGCTTTTCATACCCTGTGACATGTACAGTGGATGATTGAGCATTTGAAATGTAATGTATAAACATTGGACTTATCATTATTATTTCATGTGGATATTGTACTAGATGGATTCGTGTATGTTAGATGTTTTTAGGTGTGATTCAATGTTAAGGGATCTTAAAGAATGTAATCTATTATGTATGTTATGTGTACTTTCAAATGGACATTGCTATTGCTTCCGTTATTGTGCATAAGTTATATATGGTATTAACTTTCATGAAAAAAAAAAATGCTACCAAACTCAGTGAAATTTTAAGTTAATTCTTTGGATCCCTTGGCAGGGCATTACATGAGGGCCTGGAAAAAAAGATTGTCTATAGAAAAGGGTTTTGTGCCATTCAATAGCCAACCCTAAAGCAAGACAAAAAGTGTCTAAAAACTATAAAGCATTGGAGATATTCTCCTCATCTTCAAGCAAAAAGATGAAAGAATCATCTGTGAAGTGGCCATTAACCTACTGGGATTTTGAATCTGGTTAAGAAATGCCACACACCATCCCTCAGGAGATGGCATTGGCCAGTAAGTAACAAAAACCCTCTCTAGCCAAAACATAGAGAGAAGGTGCAAGAGGGAAACCTTGATGAATAGATCTAAGGATCCCAAAGGCTTTAGACTGGCACCCATTAATGGTGATGCAAGCAGAAGCATCCCCAAATAACATCTGCACTGATTGACAAAAAACTAGGCCAAAACCTAGAGCTTTGAGCATAGCAAGAATAAAGGGTCATACACTTTGGTGAAGTCAATCTTCAAAAAAAGGGCCTACTATTGGGATTGCCTAGCCCATTCCATTCCTTCCCAAAAAAAATGATGTTGCCCAAGATGTAGCAAGATTTGATGAAACTAGTTTGTCCAGGTCGAATAATCTAAGGGAGCAGATGTCAAATTTGAAGAGAGATGGCTTTGGCAATGATTTTGTATGAAACATTTAACAAAGTGATGGGCCTCCAATTGCAAATCTCTTTAGGATCTCTAGTTTTAGGTATGAATTTAATATTTCATTTGTTGATTATGTTGCCTAAGGTTTGAGACTTGTAAGCTTCATGAAAAACTTGAAGCAAGCCAGGGCCTCATCCCAAAGTTGTTTCTAGAATTCATAAGGGAAGCCATCACGTCTAGGGTCTTTGTCATCATCCATGGAGAAGAGAGCTTCCTTTAAGTTTGCAAGAGTAAGATTTTCTTCGCAAAAGTCATACTGCTTTGGAACAAGCCTATTGTGAGTAACAACAAGGCAAGCTTGTAGTGCTTGATCACATGTAATAGATGGCCCCTGTGCCATAAATACCTACTCATAATGATGCACAAAATCTTGGAGGATATGAGGCAGATCAATTAGGACCTATTGATCTTCTTGGATGCATTTAATAACTATAGCAGAATGACTTACTCTTAAAGAACTAAAAAATTCCCTGGAGTCCGGATCGCTGACTTCCAACTAATGGAGATGGGCTTTGATCTAAGCTACCATAGTAGCATAACTATCTACAACCTGCTTCTAGTGTTGAAGGTTGGCTAGCCAAACCTAGAGATCCATATCAAATGGATTCATGGAAAGAGCCTCAAAGGTCATATGTAGATCAAGAGTAGTCTCTTCATAAGATCGTGTGTGGCACATAGCTATCTGTCTAGCATAAATGCAAAGAAATCTCATAGTACAAAGGATGGCATCATTCCACCATTGATCCACCCTAGGTGATTATAAAGTCAAGGCTCAAGGATTCAGACACTTAGGATGTGAGCAATAGTTGGCAAATGGGACAATAAAGAAGTGTTGAGGTAAAATGGGGTTTGATTTGGGTAAGGTTGATCTGTCTACCAGGTGATGGAAAATAGGATGGGTGAGCTATCTGACAACGTCACATTAGGTAGAGGAATGATAAACAATGCATACTTTTGACGAAAGGAGAAAAAGGACTACACAAAAATGATAGCCCTGTCAAGTCATTTAAAAACTCTTTTAGACCCAGCTCAAAAATTGGACCATGTGTGCCAAATCCCATCAAGGCATCGACAGGAAGCATTAGGGTTATAAAAACCTAATTTATTCCACATGTAAAACTAGGCCTCCCATTCACTAGTTGTCCATCTACATGGCAGAAGGACATCCTTGTCAAAGGCCAGCTCAACCATATTAATGTCCCCACAAAAAACCCATGTCATAGGTGGAAAATGATCCACCAATCAATGCCACAGGTGTGAATGCTCAACAACATCATTGGGAGCATAAATATTAACAATGCAAAAAGAATGATTCTCAAAAGACAACAAAATCCAAACCACCCTATGTAGAGGGTCAAAACCATGCGAAACAATAGAGGATAATAGATAAGGGGAGAGAAGAGTAACAAAACCACCTCAACCGGCTTCATGTTGAGAAGAAAAAATGGTACTATCTGGCCAAATAACCTGGCAAGTTGAGGTAAGAAGAAACCTAGCCACTTTACCTTCTTGAAGTCAAAGAACATCAAGATCAAATCAACTTTTGGTATCATGAATGAAATATTTTCTAGGGAGGTCTGTCAGGGCCCGCACATTCCATGACTTGTAATTCATGGTAACCCAGCTTGCATGTTAGTCCCATCCCCAAGAGAGGAGAAACTGTTATGCAAGAAAGAAGGAGGCTCAAAAGAGGGGTCATCAGAAGCTATGACCCTTTCAAGCTTCTCCCCATTATCAAAAAACTCTTCGTGGCCATCTGGGATACGAGACTAGAGTAGTTTTTGTTGGACTACCATTGACACCAGTTGTGGTGCTTAGGTCTATTAGTAATCAATTTTTCCCTTTAGATTTAACGCTTGGAGAAAAACCTTTGATAAACTAATAGATTGAAATTCCCTGAATCTGTAAGGAATTTCTCTGCTTAGTATTATTTCATAATACTATAAGGTACATCAACCAGTTTGAAAAGATGTTCATTAATTCCTCCTCTGATGGAAAATCTTTTCAACAAGTATTTTAAAGAAAAAAAATTGAAAAAGTATAAACAATCAATTCATAGAAATGAATTTAATGTGCAGATTGAAAAACCACTTAAATTTTATAACTAAGATCATCCATATGATTAATCCCTATAGATGAAAATGATTTAAAATCCACTTCTATCACTCATCAATTCAAATTCTCTCAACTTCAATAACAAGACTCCATTTTGTAGTATGACAATGTAAATTTTTTCACAAGTGATCAATCTCCTCAAGGATAGAAATCATTTAGAGAACAAACAAAATTATCTATTCCAAAAAAGATTTAAAACATAAAATTGGAGAATCTTATATTTCCTTATCACAATCAAAATTTTGCATCAAAGTTTTCCTTTTCAGAATACAGATATCAAACCCAAAAGTATTTCTAGTTTTGCTCCCACTAAGAGCCGTCCCTTTTACAAAAGGAATTCCTTGGTTTAAACAAATCCTACCCTCATAGTTTTTTCAACTACCCTAACTCCCTTTCCTTACAATCCATTTTCCAATCCTATACAACTTTTCCACAAATACCTCCTATTACAATAATAATTAATTCTTTAGAAAGAATTAATTATTGTAACATTCTTTTCCAAATATAATCTGCTTCATTAACTTACCCAATTAACTCTTTTACTTTCACCGTCATATTATAATAATAATTAATTCATTATAGAATTAATCATATGAGAAATTAGAGATCATATGAGAAATTAGAGTAATGTCTTAATATTTAATGACTTTGCATTTAACTTGAATGATATTTAATTCATTAAAGAATTAAATAATATAAATGCAAAATAATTTGTAAGTTTTAAAGGTTTCTAATCTCTCATGTTGTTAAGATGGGAAATATTTAGGGTTCCAAAACCCTAGGTAATAGTGGCTCTCTCTAGAGGCTGCATTCTATGCCAAGATGTAGAGAAATCTAGAATCTCTATCTACTGCAATCCAGTGTTTGATTCCTTGGGTCATAGAGTCATTGATCACAGTGAACTTGTATCATTTCAATAGATATTTGATAAAATCTTCACCAATATCCCTGGTTTCTTCTTTCCAATGGAAGCTGCACTAATTTGAGTTCTTATACTATGAAATGAGCGAAAATATCCCTCCTTTGTCGTCACATCCTAGTTCTTTCGTGATCAACTCAGGTTACTGATAACAATTCAAACTGCTCCCAATATTTTCTTGCAACCTCTATGATCTTTAAATGGAAGGGATTCAAAGTCCACTTACCTTCAGTTCAATGATTTATAAGAGATTCTTATCTGGGCAGTTGAGACTATATTATAGTTGTGAACGCGATATCCTCTACGCAATTCAATTCACAAAATAATGTAGATGCATGGATATCAGTACGATAGACAAGTCACATATCGGATGAATCCAAACCACAAACATCTGTGAGCTGGTGGAAAATCTCCATCAGTTATCAGTCCCTCTCAAGTTACGCCTTATTATCTACTTTGTTGGTGGGATATTCCTTAATTATGTCAATAAGGCAACTAACACCCAAGTGAATCTGTTTGAATAATCATCTATGATAGATGTCTCCTTTCACGACTCAACATATTTGTGACAACTTTCATAGCCAACTTTCACGACTAAATAGTGATCGGCCTTGGCTCATGTAGAAGATGGACTCAATGTTCGCATATCATATGCTTGTAATATCCACACAACCAGAGTGGAGATTATGGAGGAACCTTAGGGTAATAACTTACCAGTGCATGGCTTGAACACAAATTTATTATAGATCTTGCAGTTTTCTAGGCTACTCCAAGACATCAAATTTGTTTAGTCTAATGCCTTATCCTCTAAATTTTCTGCCTTTACCTCATCAACATTTTCAATTTTCACAAATTTTTACAGCTTCCATATTCCTAGTTTCATTGTGCAATGTAAACAAGAAGATGCAAGCTAGTGCGAATTAGAGGAAAATTAATGGGTGTGTGACATTTATGACTATTGAGCAGCTCTATATTTGAATATGATAACATCACATATCTTTCCATTCTCGAGAGGGAGAAGAAGATCAATGTCTTCGTCTAAAAGAAAAAAAAAACATGGAATGCATTGGGTGTGAAACGTTCCAGTGCAACAAGCGTATCACCCTCGAAGGCCAGGTCTTGAAGAAAAGTTGCAATCAGAAATGTTAATAATTTCTTTGATGCTAACTGGCCTTCACATCTTGCTATGAATAAACCTGCCAATCTAGAAGTCAAATCTATCACAACACCTCCTTCTGTAGCAACAAGGAGGCTCGCAACTATCACTGCTTCATTCGTCCCATGTGGAACATACTTCATAAGGCTCACCGAAACTGTTCTTTCCAACTGCTTTATCTCTAAATCTCTACAATCATTTTTATATCTTCCTTAGTCTTGGTCATCCATACTCGGCTCCTACTATCAGATTCATAGCCATATCATTAGGAAATGATGGTGTCTTGTCATAAAATCTTCATAGCTCTGTCATCGCGGTTGTATGACGTATATCAGGACAAATGCTTCATGCTTGTCCAAGCCTTATGCAAGATGGTCCTAAGGGAGTCACTATATCCCATGCCAAATGAGAAAAAAATCCGCCATCAACTAAAAATAGCTGTGCCATTGCCAGCCTTCGCTTCGTCTATAGTAGCAAACATTGAGGATTCAAATGTCTTGATCACACAGCTACAAGTTCAAACAAGGGTGTCTCTTTTTTGCACTTAGCCAATATGACATAAGCTTTTACGGGGTGAAACCACACATCAGCAGATGATGACTAGGAGAAGGATGGTGGATCTCGTGGGGATAAATTTTGATCATAAATGCAGTCTATATTCAAATAGAATGTTTGGCAAATATATTACTAACCCTAGAATTATTCGGGTTCAACAAAACTCATTCATATATGACTACATTGTCTATGCTTCGGAACTTTAAAATTGAATACCATCCACCTCCATGGCCTAGTGATCAATTACCTCAATATTATCCCTCAATCAAGAAATACTTTGTTCATCAAATAACATACCTTCTACTAAAATTTCAAGATTTTATTGGCATCTTCATACAGCACACATGAATTCACCATCCTCAAAATATTTGTTCTCCTCATTCTCCCAGCATACATTGGCATCTCAGCATTTTGTGAAGCGATGTAGGCCCCACTCTATATCATAGCATATCATGGATGTATTGCACTACCACATGTCAATCATCTACATCAAACCTCATCCATGTTTCATGTTGTTTTCTTCATCAGCAGGATTGGTGGACATCCCTAAAGGTTATAAACCCATACTAGCATGCTGATACATCTAAACACGATACCTTATTGCATCAATTTATGCTGAAGGAGGCTGATCTGCTTGGTAGCGACAAGTGATTGCACTTTTATGGCCAGGTAGTAGTTACTATGATATCCTTGGATGACTTTTGTCAGTGCACCAAGATTCCTCGCACAAATTGTCACAACATCATTTCTTTGTGATCTCCACCTGGCTCTTTGAGCTCAACGATTGGAAGCATTTTGCATTTAGTGGGTGAGAAATATGCAAGTGTCATTCTCATAGAGATAAGCAGTAGACGCTTTTTTGATAGGAAGAAAAACTTGTACATAGAGAATATGCCTATGACTTCACAAACTGAGTGTACTTGAATCTGCATATCAGAATCTGAACTTGAACCTAAATTTGCAAGCTTGATGAAGTCACAGAAGACTAAAGAATAGTCATAAAAATTTCATATGACTCTATGATGAGGATCTCCAACCCGAAATATTTTCAAAAGCTCCAGCACTTCTAATTACAAATGCATGGAAGTTTAGAGCCTGTGGCCATCAACTTTTGAAATAACTGCCTTGGAAAAATATGTTTGCTTCTCAAATGAAAATAACCACCGACTATTGGCAACTTTAGGTAGTGGGAATAGATGAGCGTATGGTGTTGTCAATCAATAAAGAGGGCTTTAATTTCATGAAACTCCTGAGAATATGAATAACCTTAAAGAAAGGGGGAAGGCTCAAAGCTAAAAAAGCCTTTATTGAAACAACAAAGCAAACAAAATAGAAACAACTAAGCCAAAATTTGCAAAAAGGGGGAGGTTATTTACAATGGAAAGGGTAAAACCCTAAAAAAATAAATATGACCATTTACAAGCTGAAAAAATTATGAGCCTTTTCGAATCAATTTTTGGAAAGATGAATGCATATTTGTTTGAAGGGAAAATAACATGGCCAAATTAAAGCTCATCTCATCTATGAAAGATATATGCATAGGAGGAAAAATAAATATAGAATTACAATCTCCTTCTACATTTTTCAAACCAGCATCTTTCACAAAGGTAGATGAAATGCCAATAAAGGTTTCCATACCTTCAATTTCTTGAACTTTTGACTGCTCATGTGGTTTTTCCACTACAAATTTCTGCATTGATTCCTCCAAAGGAAGATAGTGGAAAAGATTTGTAAGAGGCTAAAAAATATGTGAATGTTTTTCTTCCTCTTGATTGTCCCGTGAGTCCTCTTCAAGAGCGTTTTCTTTTTCATGCATCACTTCACCAACTTCTTTTTCTTCACACATCTCTTGTACCTTTTCTGGCTCTTTCACAATAAATCTTCTTTGGACGAGCATAACAGCATAAAAAGATTTTTAAAATGCTACTCTCTTTGCCATGTCCTCTGAAATTTCTTGGATTGGATTTTCTCTAAATGGAGGAATAAAAATAAACACATTCACATCATCTTCATTTCTTGTATTCATCTTCAATAGAGCTGCCAACCTCCATCCTTGGGGAGGTAGCTCAAAATTTAGAAATCAACTACACAAGGCACTCTGATGTCCCCAGTGAAGTCACCAAAAATTGTTAGTAAACAATTTTTCCCTTTAGATTTAACGCTTGGAGAAAAACCCTTGATAAACTAACAGATTGAAATTCCCTGAATGTGTAAAGAATTTCTCTACTTAGTATTATTTCATAATACTATAAGGTGCAACAAATATTTTGAAATGATGTTCATTAATTCCTCCTCTAAGGAAAGCCTTCCCAACAAGTATTTTAAAGAAAAAAGATGAAAAAGTATAAACAATCAATTCATAGAAATGAATTGAAAGTGAAGATTGAAAAACCATTTAAATTTTATAACCAAGATCATCCACATGATTAATCCTATGGATGAAAATGATTTAAAATCCACTTCTATCACTTATCAATTCGAATTCTCTCAACTTCAATAGCAAGACTCCAAATTGCAATAAGACAATGTAAATCTTTTCACAAATGATCAATCTCCTCAAGGATAGAAATTATTTAGAGAACAAACAATATTATCTATTCCAAAAAGATTTAAAACATAAAATTCTACAATCTTATATTTCCTTATCACAATCAAAATTTTGCATCAAAGTTTTCCTTTTCAGAATGCAGATATCAAACCCAAAAGTATTTCTAGTTTTGCACTCATTGAGAGTCGATCATTTTACAAAAGCAATTCCTTGGTTTAAACAAATCCTACCCAAGTAGTTTTTTCAACTACCCTAACTCTCTTTCCTTACAATCCATTTTCCAATCCCGTACAACTTTTCCACAAATACCTCCTATTAAAATAATAATTAATTCTTTAAAAAGAATTAATTAATTTAATATTCTTTCCAATTTACCCCAATAATGAAAATTACAATAATGATAATTAATTCTTTGAAAAGAATTAATTATTTTAACATTCTTTTCCGAATATAATTTTCTATATCAACTTACCCAATTAACTCTTTTACTTTCACCCTCATATTATAATAATAATAAATTCGCTATAGAATTAATCATATGAGAAATTAGAGTAATGGTTTAATATTTAATTACTTTGCATTTAACTTGAATGATATTTAATTGATTAAAGAATTAAATAATATAAATGCAAATTTGTAAGTTTTAAAGGTTTCTAATCTGTCACATTGTTGAGTTAAGATGGTAAATATTTAGGGTTCCAAAACCCTAGGTAACAAGGTCCATAGAGGAAGTGGATCTCGAGTCTAAACAACCATTGTCTCCTAGCCTCTAGGGTTTGAAATAGGTTGCGATGGGAGCACTGGACCTAGAGCTTGAGGGGGAACCTGGCTTGAGCTAGATTTACCATGATCCATTGGCACAAAGCTCACCTTAGCTATAGCCAAAGCTTTCCCTTTTTTCACCACCATAGTTCATTCATGTTTCTTGGTGGCTAGAGTAGGCTTAGTTTTTGAAGAAGAAGGACAATTACTATACAACAAGGGACAGTCCTTAATCTTATGATCAACTATCTGGCATTAATAATCAACAAAAACCCTACATTAGGGCCAAGTGTTGAAAAACTTGTCTGGTTCAAGGCAAATAACCTTGCCAACAGTTTGCGCAATAGTAGGTAAACAAGACTAGAAAGGAATGGGAAGCCTAGGGAACTCCACCCAAATGGGTACCTTAAGTTTTTGATCATTGGAAATAAGAAAATCACATAATGGGCACTAAAAAACCAGTAGTGGGGACCTTATAGTCTAGGGGCGTCGGATAAAAACATGCTCGACTTGGCCTGCATTACCAAAGCAAAAAAGAAAAAAGCCTTTGGTAAGGCTTTAAATGCCTTCAAGGCGAACACCCTGCAGTGTCTAAACCTTGGAAACCCATTCTTGTAGCGTGCCTTCAGAAGGAGTGCAACCCACAAAATACCCAATAAGGGTTTGTTGCTCTAACCAAGTGCATGCACTATCAAACTCCTTAGCGTTCAAAATAATATTAGGAGAAGAATTACCTCGTGAAACACTTCGAGAACAAACTTGCACATGCATTTCGTCGACAGAGCCATTAACTCGAATAGAAACAATAGTAACTCTTGCACCAGCATCAACTATTGGGCCGAAGAATGTCAAAGCCATTATAAATGAAAATACTCTCGCAATGAATGTGGTATGAAAAATAGTGGAAACCCACAAGGATTCAAATGAAGGTCATACAAACCCTAGCAGAGCTCTTCAAATGTAGATTTTTTGAGAAAATAACGTTTACATTATTACATTTATTTAAATTACTGTGTTAAGACATGATTCACTCCAAACACTATCATAACAAAAGTTTGAATAATTATATAATTTAGGAGATAGCCTATTTATTCTGCTCCAAGAATTTAAATAGTTGATGAAAAAGTATGCCAGAATTTTCTTTATATTCATGATAAGCTTACTCTATAAAGTCTTTTATCTCGTACATGTTGTATTAACATTAAAATTTTGTGAGGCAAAGACTAGTATAGTCATTTCTTTGTGTGGACAAGCTCACCATTTGATAACCAAAGTATTTTAGGATGATTTAAAGAATCAATGCCATGTAAGATGAGAAAATGTTAGACCAACATTAAGGATTTTGTATCTAAATGATAATATGCATAATATTTATAAAGTAACTATTTTTTGTTTATATATTATTCTTGTTGAAAGATTACTTATCTCCTATAAGATATGCAAGGTATTTTTTACTAGCTAATATTCGTAAATTGGCTAATTAGAAAAAAAATTGCTAGTAATTTGGCTAATAATTTAAGATTTAATGCAACCTAAATTGCCACATTTTTATTCAATTTAGTTCTTAAATATTTAAAATCACTCAATAATTTATTTTATTAAAAAAATTAAACTCAAAGATTCACCACAATATTCGATACATGATTAGATTTGATTCACCTAAATATGATATATTATAAGAGAAATTAAAATTAATTCACCAATAATCATTATAATTATTAGTTACTTTAGGGATATATCAATAATACTTAGTTTCCACCATTTATTTAAAATGTAATGTAATTATTCTGATAATTTCCATGATAGAAAACATGTTAAATTTTGAGATTCGTGAATATTTTCTACTAAAAAATTATGACTCCAAAATAATCCCCAATTTAAATAATATTTAAAATAAAAATTGAGAGATTTGTCGATAAAAATAATTTGTTTTTTCAAAATAATGAAACATTCACCAATATTTTATATCTTTTTCTGGAGGGGGGTTTCTTAAAGTTTACCCTGAAGATAAGCATACATGTAATTAAGTTTAACTTAAGATATGCATAAATACAATTATAATTATAATTATAATATTATAAATTAAAAAATATTAAATGATTAAAAAAAGGAAATTATTGAATCACTCAAGTTATATTTAATCTAATTATGCTTAGAAATTCTCAAAACTTTTGTAAATTGAATATTGTTTTTTTCATACCAGACTTTATATATAAAGATATAATATCAATTTAGATATCTTCATTGATATAATTAAATATAAAATCTATTTAAATGTAATAATCAACAAAATTATGTCCCAAAAAAATGGCCTTAGGAATAGTGCTTTTGTCAAATCTCTAATAAGACCTCAAACAAAATCACCGAAGAATATTTTTTATGATTTTATAATTTTAAAATTACTCATTATATTATAAAAAAATTAAAACCTTTCAGAAAGAGAAATTCCTAATTGTAAAAAAAAATTAATCACTTTAAAATAAGAGTTGCAATAGCATTTAACCTATGGCAAATACTAATAACATTAACTTACAATTTATCAATTATTTTAAACACCTTAATGACTCTTCTTCCAACACTACCACTAAATTTCATTTTTTCGATTTCAGTAGAACACAAAACGAACATTTAACTATCGGAGATCAAGTTATCTCCAACAATGCCATACCTATATAGGGACAGAGTCACAAACATATACACGGTTATCTAGGCTGTCAAGATATTTCTAAGCCAAATGTAAGAAATCTTGTGTGATTGGAAACAGAAGGCGATAGGGATCAGATTCTATGGCGTATAATTGCTCCAAAGGAAGGTGCATGTAGACCATCCAACTACCGTCTCCTGCAGGGCTTTGAGTTGGCATTACATACCCTGCTTCACCGCCCCAAGGGAAATGGTAGCTTCCAAATGCAGGCTTCCCCCATCCAAAATCAACCTCATACAAAGGAAACCGCAGTCCAGAAGACACCAATACTGCAGGTCCAGATGACTTCAAGCGGCCGTCTTCTTTGCCGTAAATCTTCCCTACGACAGGAGTTGGCTTTCTCGTCTCCACTAAATCAATTAAGCTTTGAAAGTGCTCCTCATTTGCTGCACTCTGTATAGCACCATGAATTAAACCTGCACTGCAACAAAGTGGTTCGTTTTCTACATAACGAGAATTTGCTTCAGCAAATGGCAAGATTATGACATTACCAAAGTAATTAACAGAAACCCCAATCTCCCTTAAGCGTGGGCGGCCATCTACAACTATTCCTATTTTACTGCAACTGGCAGTGTCCTTTACCTTCTGGGTGCGTATCAGTAGCTTCCATAAGTAAGCACTGAAAACCTCTAATTTGGTGTAGTTGTTACCATGTTTATTTGCATTAAATTGGAGATCCATGATGTTCTTTGCATCTAGGTGGTAAATTCTACTTGATAGAGATGGTGGTTGAGGATCATTTTCTTGGCCGGGTTCCTGAGGAGTATAGTTCGCATACATTTTTTCAATTTGAGCAGAGTAAGTGGGGTACTCTCTAGGGCACAAAGCAGAGCGTGTAAAGCATGGATTGGGAGATACAGATGAATTGTTCCTAGAAAGATTTGCCCAACTTGTGAAAAACATATTTGCTGAGTATGCATCTGCGGCTCTGTGGTCGAATGTACAGCCAACAACAATACCTCCACAGCTGAACTCCGTAACCTGCAAGTACCAAATATCGTTAAGATTGTAATGCAGAAAACCATACAAGTGGAAAATGGTACGTGCTGTTTGTAGTCATTTACCTGCACGGAAAAAACAGGATCGCCATCTTCTTGAAAGGGCTTTGAAAGTAGAGGAACAAGCCTCCCCTGCACAGATTCATCAGGGTTGTATAAATTGAGATGAGAAAGAGGAGCTGCAGCATAAGCTTGGGTCAAGCGAACTCCTTTGTTATTGCAATTGATATTTGGTAGGCCAAGGCCATCTATAACCATTCTTCCTGCAAATACATAGTAAGAAACTAAGACCCTGGAGAGGGATGTCTTGAGATGAGATAGTGCTGATGCGAAAGTCCTAGAAGAGGGAGTTTTATAACAGAAGAAGACATGCACAGAAAGTGGTGGAATAGTGAGATCTATATTTGAGAGAGGAAGAATGTGCTGTCGCATTGGAAGAGCAGGCACTATAACTTCTGTGTTAACAATCCTCAACTCATGATGTTTAGAAATTGGGGGGTTAACAGGAGCCATCTTAAAACAATATTTTAGTCGGCTTTTTCACATATGCAAGCTTCAATGATATTCTTTAATTTATAGGATTATGAAGGGCCTGTTTCTTGGCTTAAGTCAGGTTAAATGAGCTGCTTAAATCATACAGTCCTAATCTAGAAAGTATTATGCCCATTCTCTAAGGTTAGTATGTTGCTTAGTTTGTAATTGAAACGAGTGTCGTTCAAACCCATTTGAACCCATTAGATAAAGAATGTGAAACAGATTAATAGTTATGGTGATCCCTAATTTTTAGGGACATTTTTGCCTCCATTAAAACACCATATAATTCAATCAATTGTCAGACAAGTAATAGAAATATTATGTTTAACATTATGCAGAAATGTATTCACATGGTCTATTTCTCTACCACTCGTTGATTTTTGCATTTGCAAAAATTTCGCAAGGGAGTTTGATAATGTAGTAATGCAGCATCGAAATTAACAGTTTAGACGAGTTAAGCTGTGTTACGTATTATTCGTTCTCCCATATTTAGAGGACTTGTACTTTATTCCACATTTCAGCAAAAAAATCGCTTCAAATAAAACGTGCACGGTATGAATTCTAACCTATTGCGACTGATTTACCCCAGTCCAAGATCATGCCTACTAGGAGCTGTCAATGCAGTTGCCGTGCATCACTTTCTCTTGCACGATTTGTATTTGACCTTTACATTTTGATAAGCCCATCATATATTTCATCACGATTTGTATAAGATACTTTTATTTTCAAAATTTAACAAGTGCTATATAGTTACTTGTCTTATTGTTATTAATTGTATTTGTAAGTATTGAAAACAAATTGTAAATTTTTAATTAAATTTATAATAAATTTAATTTAATCTAATTCAAATATTAGAAAATTTAAAAAATAATTATTATAAAAAATGGAATTTTTTTATATATAATTAATAAGTTCTCTCATCATAAAATAAATAAAATAGTGTAAAAACTCGTTATACTCTTATTATCTCATTGGTAGTTGTAAATAAATTTTACTTTGATGTTTATACATCTTGTAAATACATTTTATATATAAAATTTCACTTTTATACATTATTTTAATGTAAATAATTTTAGCAAAGTAAAAAATAAATTGACATTATTATATTTATTTGATTTTTTTGTAAATTTGATTAACCAAAACTTATGCACAAATAAACTAAAACTAATACAACTATTTCCATTTAACTCTTATTTTACCTTCAATATAGCCAAAAATATTGCATTATGGAGAACTACGGAAAAAGGGGCTCTTATAACACAAAATGAGTTGAGCCAATCATATAATTTGTGTGAAATATAAAATTTATAAAAGAATAAAAAAATTTTAGAAATATTTTAATTATTCAAAAATCATTAGTTGTGATTGGTGGATAGATTTCAAACTAATTCCATAATTCTGCAAATTGAATGGAATAGTACTAGCCTATAATACAATAGTATGTTTTAAATTTATTAACTTTTTTATCCATTATTAACTTTTATTATGATATTATTAAAAAATAATTAAATTTTTATTATTATTAGATAATAGTAATTTTTATTTAATATAAGAATTTAAACAATTTCTTTTTATAAGAATTAATTAATTAATTTTAAAATCATTTTAGTTTACAATATTATATTAGATTATATATATATATAAATAAAAGAACTTAAACAATTTCTTTCAAAAGAATTAAATAATTAATTTTAAAAAAAAAAATTGTAATGTGAAATATATATATATATATATATATATATATATATATATATATAAACTGATTAATATTATTATAGTGTTAATTTTCTCTTTACTAACAATAATTTTAGGAATAATTCTAATAAAAATAACATCATTTAACTCTTTTATTGAAGTGAATTTGAAGATATAAATTTTGACTTAATATTACTATTTTAAAGTTAGTATTGATTAATTTTTTTTATTACTATTGAAACTATGGATGCAATATTATATTAATTAAATTAAAATAAATGGATATAAACCATATTTTATCATCAAATTTTTAAGAGATAGTTTAGTTAAGCTGAGAGGCTTTCTATAGTGGAGACAACCTTCAATGTAAACATTTTCCATTTTGAAAAAAATTTGATGTTCATTTACATGTCAAAAAAACAAAATAGAAATATGCATTCTTTTATTGTACTATGATTTTTTTTAACTTTGTACATGGTGAAATAAATCATTTTCTGAATTTGATTTGCTGAATTTTCCTAGTCTCATAAAACTTCTATGTATTAATATAAAGACACAGTATATATAAAAATAAATAAAATAGTTCATTCATAGAACTTTCGTGCTCATTTGAATACAATATTTACTAAATTTATATTAATTCTTTTGAAATTAGATACCTCTCGGCTTATTTTACAAAAAAAATAGAATTAGACTTTTAGATATGCTAGTCATATATAAGTCGATATATTTGTATTTGATAATTTGATATCATCATAGTTTTAAATCTTTACAAAGCAAGTGATATGAAAAATGTCAAGAATAAATTCAAGTGTTACGTAAAAATTATGTGACAGAAGTAATTCACTTCATTTTGATTAAAAAAATTGGTTAAATAAATAAAAACTTATTGCCAGGACTCTGCAACTTGTGTGGTACAGGCACCCACCAAGATTACGAGTTCCCAAGAACCATTGGTGTGAGGTAGATTGAATTTTTTTACAATGAATTGCAAATCCACGTGTGTTATTCACTCTTCTACAATTGCAAAATATTTTGTAGCTCCATTAAAAATGGTTCTAGAGTCTTGTTTGTTGAATACATCCTTTGACCACGCATTGAGAAATGGCCATGTTCTTCAGGATGGAGCCAAATTCGTGCAGGAAAGCAAAAGGCTCGGCGATGGAGAAGTGAAAGAATGTACTATAGTAAGAACATGTTGTCTTCTTCTACGTGTATGTTGGTTTCTAATTCTAAAATCAAATCTTCCATTAAAGATGAGATTTGTAGGCTTTAAAACTCTGCCATCTTCCTTGTCATTGAAGACCCTAAGAAGATCCCCTCTACAAATTTTTTGAGTGAATGGCTTCATAGCAATCAGAAAAAAAAACTCAGTTTTCGCCTTTCATTTCTTAGAATGATACAAAAAGGTTTGTTTTCTTCTGTTGTTCGAAGATCCAAATGCATAGAAACCAAATGTTAGTAAACAATTCTATAAAATATGTTTTTCAATGTTTAGGAACTTCTCCTAGTCTCTGAAAGCCATTACTGTTGAAACGCTAAACCTCTCCGCTCGTCATTGGATTTCAGTGGGTAACAGTCCACCATTTATTTGAAACCTTATTCCTCAAGCTCTTGAACGGCTTGTTAAGATCACGAGAATCAAAAAGTATTCTCTCATTGCAATTGACTTGGGCAAGCAATTTCCCAAAGAAGTTGTCTTCGCTATTAATGTTCGTCATTACTCTTTCCCTATTACCTTCCATGGTGATATCAATGTGTGTTATCTTTGTAGGAAGGAAGGGCATATTAGGAAATATTGTCTTATCATAAAAAGCTGTAGTCAAATTTAGAAGCTTGCATAGCATGGTATCTCTAGTGGTAAAACATGAGATTTGTTATCCCCTCTCTAAACATTAACCCTACTCATGTATCTAAGAACTTATGTTGTACGACCTCTAAAGAACTCAATGAGGAAACCCTTCTTCCTTCCGAGGAAACTCCTCTTGATATTTCAATAGTCAAGCTTGATTCTTCCTCACTTGGTTTGGTTCCGCCTAAACCCAAGCATCACACCGTGAATTCTGACCAGGTAGCTTTAGAATACATATTGGCTGGAGATCTTAAGCCCCCATCATCTATAGATGTTCAAATTAAAAATTTTAATATAGAGTTTGATGGAAACCTTGTCTTAATGGTTGTCAATACAGCCTTGAGTAGTTCTAATAACCCCAGTTGACTATATCCTTAACAATCATTAATTTTCCTTTGTTAATCAATAGTCTATTTTTTCATCAAACATTTGGTAGTCTTTACTGTTATTATTGTAAATTTGATAATTTGATTTTAAAAATTATGCTAGAAAATGCAATTGGGAACTTACAATTTCATATCAATTTAATACTAAGAAGTTTTTGTGAACGCCAACATTATTTCATAATTCTTCTCTATAAACTATGCAATTATAGAATTATGAAAGATAAAGGATTTTCTCCAACTTTAATTCATTACCGAGAATGTTTCAAACAAACAATAGCAACAATAATATATTAAAATGTCAAGAACCTAGATACATAGATTGGCTTTGACTTTTAATTTGTAGTCCAATGTGAATCTGAAATAGCCCAAGCAATATGTATTGCAAATCATATAAATTGAATGCAACTCTTGAAAGTTCTAACATGAACCCTCAAAAATGTCATAGAAACCCTCCTTAGGTGAACATGACCCTGGAATTGATAAATTGTGGTTCTATAGTGAATTCAAATCCTTCTAACACTTAGATTAAACTCCTAGCCAAGATGTAGAAGCATACAATTAATAACTCAGCCTTCAATTCATTCTCCATAATCTAGCCTTCAATGCTTGTTCAATCAACCTCTCAATAATAGTTGATACAATAGAAAATCAATTACAATTTTTGTTACCTCGAAAAGAAATTGCAAGATAAACTAAAAGTCTAACCCTTATACTTCAATAGGGGTACAACAATGCAAACTTAAGATCATAAACAAATAATTGAATGTTTTTCTCATCATATGTTCTCATATTTATAATCTCCAAATGACACTAGTTTCCCAAAGGAACTCCACTTAAGAAGCTTCCTCTACACAACATTATAATATAATAAAGTGTGATTAATATAATTTATTAATTTCTTTTGGCTCCAAAAATGACCTTTTTCACCATAACTTAATATTTTGGCATGCAAGGCCATTGTTTCTTATTCCCACAATTTAAATTTGTTTGTCTCGGTTCACAAGAGATATGATACTGAGGTGACCAACCAAGGACACTAAGAAAAATAGAAGCCTTATTGTATTTATATGAATAATAATAATTCATATGTCTTGTGAAATATAACTGAAGATGTATCAAAATCAAAACATGACAACACCAAAGTGATCATGATAATGAAAGACAATAAATGAACCTGATGGGATGACTTACTATAATTAGACAATCCCTCCAAGATTCTTTGAGCTTAAATTGGAAGCCCAAAATAAAAATTAATAGCATCACACAACTCCTAACTCAACTGAGCTCATTGGAACAAACTATTTCACTTACTATATAGAGTAAGTCTCTCAACCAGAGTCAAAACACACCATATGATGCTAGAATGCCTAAAACCACACAATTAAGACCCTCAAATCCCACTGTCAATGCACAAGAGTCATGATGATGAACTCTTCAATCCAATTGCAAGATCCTATCAAAAATGGGGACATTACAATAGTGATACCATTGTGAGAAACTTGAAGCTACATTAAGAACTTGTATGAAGTAGATGATAAGATACACAACTTTGATGTGGTAGTCATCTTGACCTCTCTCCTTGATTCTTCTTATAATTTGGTAGATCACTCTCATCCTATTAGACTAACATCCATTTTCCCAGTGCCTTATCTAGAAGATTTTGACAAAGTAGATGTTGGTGGAAAGAACAATGGTATCTTGGATTAGGATGGTGAGGATGAAGAGAGGAAATATTTTGTGTTCAAGGTGAAAAAGAAAACCAAGAAATGTAGGAGAGAATCGATAGGGAACTATGAGGAGTTAGGTTTGAAGGGTAGTTCCAAATTTGAGATAGAGCAGGTTGGTTCCAAGAAGAGGGATAGACCCCCAAATTCCATAGCTTTTATGAAACTAAATAAAATTGAGTAGTGTAGGCTCCCCAAATTTTTCAAGAGTGTAGATGCTACAGTGCATGTTGAATCCAATTCTACTTCTTAATGAGTGCAAAATTCATTTCCTAAAACATAAGACACTTAGAAAATCTAAATAAGAAATATGTGATAAAGAAACTCCTCATATCACATGCTAATGTTGACTTAATTTTGCTACAAGATATCAAATCCTCTTGTGTTTAGTTAGATATTGATCTTAAGTGTATTTGAAAATATGCCAAGCCACTCTTCACTATTCACATTCTAAATGTAGAGATAGAGAAGCTATCCTAATTAGTACCAAGTGGTCTAAGCACATTATGAAGTGGGGGGTGTCTCCCTGTACAATAGGATGTTTGGGTTGCCCTTTAATTTCAATATAAGGAGATTAGAATCTATTTCATCTATACTCTAAATGATATGTGCAACCAAGCCAAATTTTGGAGTTGGAAGTGCCAACTAAAAGATATTCCCTAGATTCTGGTTGGGGATTTCAATATGGTTCAAAGGAAACAAGATAAGTCACCAAGGTAGAGATTGGAATGGAAGAATGAGCAAATATTCTTTTGGACAAAAATTACCTTGATAAAATTTAACTTTTGACCCCCTTGTTGGGAATACAAATGAGCTTAAGGGAATATAGTTCACTTGGACTACCTTTCAAAAATTCCCAAAAAGGATCTATAGTAGACCAGACAGATTCTATGTTAGTAAGGATTCCTTCTCATTTAGCATAAATAATGAGGGATATTGTATAAAATTTTATCCTTTTTTTCTCTTGGGTCATCATCCAATCATCACTTCAATCTTCTTCCTAATTCAACCTGAGTTGACAAAATGTAATTACCCCATCTTTTAGCCTTCACGTTCTCCAAAGACCAAGTGGAGCATAAGAGGAAATTAAATTAATTTCTTATAAAGTTATTAAATAAAATAAATTAAAAATTAAAAGGTGACTTCATATTTAATTAATTATTGTATTACGAGGGAGAATCTTCTAGAGTGTGTATTAACTATTGGAAAGGCAGAAGCCTCTAGTAATTTAATTTTCTAGAAACATAATTAATTATTGTATTGCAAGGGATGTGTTTCTAGAGAGTGCATTAATTATTGAAAGGGGGAAGCTTCTAGCACTTGCAATTAATTAATTTTTTAGTACCTTCTAGAAGAGAGAAGGAAAAGGATAAATAGGGGTGAAAGCCTCATTCTTGAGCATGGGATTTTTGTAAATGACATTTGATAAGAGCTTGGATGTTTGAATCACATATCTTTCTTGATAATAGGGGACGTTCATCCTCTCTTGTAACATTCTAGAGATTATTCCATTGGGGTTTGGCCTTTGGAATACATTGCTCGTACTTGATTTCATCATTTTGAGAATTAATATAATTTCAGCATTGGTTCCAACTTTAGTTTGCATTAAAAAATCTATTTTGGTAGTTGGCTCAATTTTTGGGGATTCTAGGGTGCCCATTACACTGGTATCAGAGCCCATTATAGTGGTATTAGAGCTTGCTTGCAATTTTTTCACAAAGTTATAACTCGTAGGGTGTCCATTAAAGTGCTGTAAGAGCTAAGTCCTACCATCCTGTGGAGGTCTTATAGGGAATTTGGGATAACAAAATAAAGGGAAAAGTGTTTGACAAAATGTATATCAGTCCATATCAGGATGTGTTTTTTAGATGGTTATTGAGTACATTAGAGGAGGGGCAGTGGATACAACATGAGTGAAATAGGTGAATTGATATGATGTGACAGGAGCAGAATAGGCGAATAGATATGATGTTGCAACTTATGGCTAGATAGATGGGCATCAATATTCACGATTTGTAAGTTGCTCCAGTGTAGGAGGTAGTTGATTCCTTAGGTGGGATCAACACAAGTATAGAGCCACCCAGCTCTGATGTTGGTGATGTGGAGTCCATCGATGTGGGATTAGAGGAATGCAAGGATACTATCATATCAGCAGCCACTTCTGTGTCAGTTGAACCATCCGATGAGAAGTTTAGCAGTATGCATGCAGTTGTTGATATGTGTTCTAATAATGGCACACATGTTGATGATTTTGAGTTTTTATCAACTACAGATTTAGTTCAATTTTCTGTTGCAGCAATTAATGCTGTTCCTATGTCCATATATTTTGATGCAGCTACACCAATTGTTGATACAATTAGCATGAGTGCAAATGGGCAAAAGAGATTTCATAGATCTTCTGCGGAGTTGCCTTCTGGTGAGATTTTGATTTCTACATCATTAGCACAAGTTCTAGGAGCTAGACTATAGGACATGTTGTTGGTCCTGATGATGCTGATTTGCAGTCAGTTTAATGTCCACAAGGATTTCACATGCTACTTCAATTAGGATCTAGGTGGAGGTTGGAGTTCATTTTGTTGCTAGATTGTATGAGGACAAGCAATTTCAAGGAGGGCAGACTATAATGACCCCACCTTTTAGCCTTCACATTCTCCAAAGTCTAAGTGGGGCATAAGAGGACATTAAATTAATTTCTTATAAATTCATTAAATAAATTAAAAATTAAAACATGACTTTATATTTAATTAATTATTATATTACAACGGAAAAGCTTCTAGAGTGTGTATTAATTATTGAAAAGGTGAAAGCCTCTAGTAATTTAATTTTATATCAGCATAATTAATTATTGTATTGCAAAGGGAAGAGTTTCTAAAGAGTGCATTTATTATTGGAAGGGGGAGGCTTCTAGCACTTGCAATTAATTAATGTTTTAGTTCCTTCTAGAAGGGTGAAGGAAAAGGATAAATAGAGGTGAAAGTCTCATTATTGAGCATGGGATTTTTGTGAATAAAATTTGATAAGAGCTTGGATGTTTGAATCACATATCTTTCTTGGCAATAGGGGACGTTCATCCACTCTTGTAACATTCTAGATGTCATTCTCTTGGGGTTTGGCCTTTGTAATACATTGCTTGTACTTGATTTCATCATTTTGAGAATTAATATAAGTTCAACATTGGTTCCATCTTCAATTTGCATAAAAGATTTATTTTCATAGTTAGCTTAATTTTTGGGCATTTCTAGGTGCCCAATACAATGGTATCAGAGCTATAAGTCCTACCATCTTGTGGAGGTCTTATAGGGAATTTGGGATAACCAGATAAAGGGAAAAGTGTTTGAAAAAATGTATATTAGTCCAGATTAGGATGTGATGTTTAGATGGTTATTGAGTACATTAGGAGAGGGGCAGTGGATGCAATAGGAGCAAAATAGGTGAATGGATATGATGTTGCAGCTTATGGCTAGACAAATGGGCATCAACCTTCACGATTTGTATGTTGCTCCAGTGCACGAGGTAGTTGATTTCTCAGGTGGGATTGAGACAAGTATAGAGCTACCCAGCTCTGATGTTAGTGATGTGGAGTTCGTCGATGTGGGATTAGAGGAATGCAAGGGTACTATCATATTAGTAGCCACTTCTACATTAGTTGAACCATCTGATGAGGAGTTAAGCATTATGCATCCAGCTGTTGATATGTGTTCTAATGATGGCACACATGTTGATGATTTTGAGTTTTCATCAACTATAGATCTAGTTCAATTTTCTATTGCCACAATTAGTGTTGTTCCTATGTCCATATATTTTGATATGGCTACACCTATTGTTGATACAATTAGCATGAGTGCATATGGGAAAAAGATATTTTATAGATCTTCTGCAGAGTTGTCTTCTTGTGACATTCTGATTTCTACATCATTAGCAAAAGTTTTGGGAGCTAGGCTGCAGGACATGTGGTTGGTCATGATAATGCTGATTTATAGTTGGTTTAATATCCACAAGGATGTCACATGCTACTTCAATTGGGATCCAGGGGGAGCTTGGAGTTCATTGTGTTACTGGATTGCTTGAGGACAAGAAATTTCAAGGAGGGCGAACTATAATGACCCCATCTTTTAGCCTTCATGTTCTCCAAAGTCCAAGTGGAGCATAAGAGGAAATTAAATTAATTTCTTATAAAGTCATAAAATAAAATAAATTTAAAATTAAAAGGTGACTTTATATTTAATTAATTTAATTAATTATTGTATTATGAGGGAGTATCTTCTAGAGTGTGTATTATTTATTGGAAAGGTAGAAGCCTCTAGTAATTTATTTTTCTAGAAGCATAATTAATTATTGTATTGCCAGGGAGGAGTTTCTAGAGAGTAAATTAATTATTAGAAGGGGGAAGCTTCTAACACTTGAAATTAATTAATGTTTTAGTTCCTTCTAGAAGGGAGAAGGAAAAGGATAAATAGGGGTGAAAGTCTCATTGTTGAGCATGGGATTTTTGTGAATGACATTTGATAAGAGCTTGGATGTGTGAATCACATATCTTTCTTGGCAATAGGGGACATTCATCCTCTCTTGTAACATTCTAGACGTCATTCCCTTGGGATTTGGCCTTTGGAATACATTTCTTGTACTTGATTTCATCATTTTGAGAATTAATATAATTTTAGCATCAATTCCAACTTCAATTTGCATTAAAAACTCTATTTTGGTAGTTCATCCAGTTTTTGGGCATTCTAGGGTGCCTATTTTAGTGGTATCAGAGCCCATTACAGTGGTATCAGAGCTTTCTTTAAAAGTGTTTCACAAAGTTATAACTGGTGGGAGCCCATAACACAAAATCCAACAATCCAAGATTCTCTCTCAACCTTTCATTTCTTGAAGATGAAGGAGTGAACTCAACTACTTTCTTGATTAGATGGAACAACCTTTTTGTGGTTCAACACCTTGATGCCATTAGTACTTGTAACTCCACTATGGATAGCCAAAAAAAACCTCTTTCAAACTTTAGGTAAGAAAAAAGCCAAAGATTCTAGAAGGCTAGGGAGAACACTACATGAGAATCTTATGGATGCAAAGGTTGTTCTTCAGAATGACCCATCTCATACGAATTCTCTTGACATTTTAGTGATTGTTAGATCCTCTCTAAGGAAGGTTCAAAATTATAAAATTCAAGGTGCTAAAACCCAAGCCATGATTTACTAGTTAGAATATGGATATAAAGGATCCAAATACTTTCTCTAGCTATTAAAGTGTAAAGAGGTAAGGGATAAAATTGAAGTGATTTTGGAGGGGTAAGAAAATTTTCAAACCAAGATGGTACACTTAATGCCTTTGCCAAATTCTATGTTGAGATATTCACTTTAGAAGACAATTAGTGAAATGGAGATTGAGATGAATTGTTTCTACAAGGTTATCCCTACCAAAGTGAAAAGGGATTACAAAGATACACTAAAGTTTCCTATCTCAAAAGAGGAAATTACCACTATAATTATGCAGATGAGTAATCGTAAGGCCCCTAGGCCTAATGGCATCCCATTGGAGTTTTACAAAGAGAACATTGACTAGAAGTAGCAAGACCTCCTCTTGTTGTATGACCATGTTATATAGAGTGGTACAGTAGGGTCAAAAGTCACCAAATGTCTCATTAAGATTTTAAAACTATGATGACATCAAATGATCAAATACAAATATATCAACTAATATAGAATTAAAATATCTTTTAAAACTTTGATAATAAAATATTGTTCATATGCACAATTTTTTTAGTTTTAATTAATAAAAAATTGTAACCATAGTTTTAATACTAATAAAAAAATTATTCTATACTAAATTAAAAATCATAATACTAACTTAAATTTACATCTTAAACTTCAATTCAATAAAATTGGTTAAATGATATTAATTTTATTATAGTTATTCCAAAAGTAATTATTAGTAAAGAAAAACATAACACTACAATAACATTAATCACTTTACACACTACAGCAAAAACATTTGATATATCTATTTCACATTAAAAATTAAATTTTTAATTAATTAATTAATTATTAGAAAAGAAATTATTTAAATTCTTATATTAAGAAAATTATTATCTAATAATAAGATAATTTTAACTAAAATATTTTCAAAATTAATTAATTAACTCATTTTAAGAGAAATTGTTCGAATTCTTATATTGAAATAAAATTTATTATCTAATAATTAAAAATAAAAATTTAATAGTATGATAATAAAAGTTAATATATTTAAAGTATATCCAAAAATTTAATAAATTTAAAACATATTATTAAATTTTTAAAATAAAAGTATCTTATGTGTTATGCATATAAATCATCATGAAGTATATAATTAGCTTATCGGAATAAAAAGGTTAATAAATATAATTCATGCCAAAGAAAGTGATGTACTGCAAATGCATCTAGACTAATAGCTTGTGATAGGAAAAGCATGTATGGTATTGGGTTAATGGGCTATGCATGGTCTTGGACTAGGGGAAATTAGTCGACTAGATATATAAACAAGCTTCTCATAAATTTGATTTTTGCAAGACAAAGTTAAAAGAAATTAAGGTCATCTTGGTAACATTAGATAACTTTACTCTCACACCTCCAATGTAGAAATATCTACTTTAAATTAAATTTTAAAAATAAATGATATATCTAAGTCAAATATTTGATAGACAGTGCCGAACTTCCAAAAAATATATATAAATTCTAGGAAAATCTTTTAAAATGTAAGAACTTATATTAAAGGTTTTCTTAATTATTTCTTTGTGCTTCATGAATTTACTTTATCACTTATTTTATTTTAGTGTCTAATTTTTATAACCAAAAAATTATTTGATTTAGCATTCTTGATTTAATATTATCACTTGCACAGTCCTTTATTTTATGAAAATGAACTAAAGACGTGTCCAAATTTGATTCAATAAAAATAAACAATTTTTTTCTTTTCAAGGTCATGATTTAATATTATCAATTCTTATTTTGTGTGACCTTTTTTTTTTAATAAAAGAAAACAACTTGATTTAGATTTTATAAAAACAAAACACTCATGCCTAAGTTTTTTTCAATATTACTTATTTGGAAGGTTTCAAAAGGTCCCTTGTAGTAGAAAAAGGTGTGAAATTAGGCACCTTATATCTTTGTACAAGTCATATTGTTACTTATACTTTAATTATTTAAGAGAAAAATGAATGTTAAGGAAAAATTATTGCTATTGAGCAAGGAGAACAAATAGTTGTTGTAGTTTCTGATACAACGCTATGACACAAAAGACTTGGGGACGTGAGTGAGAAAGGAATGAAATTACTTTATTCAAAGAAAGGTTTTCCAAGTCTATAGTGTGTCAATATGGATTTATGTGAAATTTGTGTATATGGAAGACAAAAGAAAGTGAGCTTTTCTAAGAGTGGGAAGAAGAAAAATAATGAGAAATTAGAGCCCGTGCATACATATGCGTGCGGACCAACTCTTCTATATTCCCTCAGTGGATCTCATTATTATGTTAAATTTATTAATGTTGCAACTACAAAAGTATGGGTTTATTTCCTTGAACAAAAATTTGATGTATTTCATAATTTTAAGAAGCATAAATGCTTGGTTGAAATTGAGATTGGTAAGAGATTAAAATGTCTCATATTTGATAATGGTGGTAAGTATTGCAGAAAAGAATTTGAATATTATTGTTACTATAATGGTATTCATTGATAGAAAACTATTCAAAGGACTCTATAGGGAAATAGAGTAATTGAACGCATGAATAGGATAATGATGAAGTGCACAAGGAGTATGTGGTTGCATGTTGGACTGCCCTTAAACATGTGGGTGGATGTCATCAATATTGTTGTATATTTGATTGATAGAGGTCCCTATACTCCTTTGGTCTATGATATTCTAGAGGAAGCATGAACTAGTAAGAAGGCAAGTTATTCTTTTCTCAAAACATTTGGTTGTGAATTATTTGCGCATATTAATTCTAAAAATAAAACCAAGATGGAAGCTAAGGCAAAGAAACCTATATTTGTTGGATATGAAATTCATGAATTTGGTTATAAGTTTTGGGATTTTGAAAATCAAAATTTTTTAAGAAGTAAGGATGTCATATTTAATGAGAAAGTGTTCTTCAAAGATCTATTTCAACAACATAAGAAGAAAAGAAAAACTAATTATGTAGTGTTGGCTGATACTCAAAAATATGATGTTCCAACTAATCCTCATGGTCTGCAACAACCACACACAAAAAATACCACACTCCCCAATGAATGTTCAATGGTCACCAAGGCTAAGTAGACGTCAAGCAAGATTTTCTCTCTTTGTGTTCTATTTTATTAACACATGCTAGTAAACATAAATGTTCTGATAAAGTTGTGTAGATGGATAGAAAGATTTAGTGGGAGTGTGCAATTAAAGAAGAAATGGACTCCTTGCTGAAAAATCATACATGGGGCTTATGCAAATTTCTTGTAGATAAATTGAGATTTATAGAATAAATGGATTTATGGTTGAAAGAAGATGATGGAGGTAAGAAAAAAATTAAAGGCAGGTTAGTTGTAAAAGGATTTTCATAGAAAATGGGCATTGATTTTGATGAGAGATTTTCTTCTATTGTTAAAATGACTTCTATTTGTACCATTTTAAGTATTATGAAGCTACTAAAGATTTGCATTTCGAGTAGCTTGATGTTAACAAATTTTATTTTCATTTTTGTTTGGATGAAGAAATATATATGGCATAACCACAAGGATTTGAAGTCAAAGGTAAGGAGACTCTAGTGTGTAGACTAAAGAATAATTTAGATGGCTTGAAACAAGGACCTCACAAATGGTATATTGAATTTGATAACTTTATGAATGAGCATGGTTATAGTTAGTGTCATTCTGACCATTGTGCTTATTTTAAGAGGTTATATGAGGACAACTACATTATTTTATATTTATATGTTGATGGTATGCTTGTCACTAGGTCTAACATGGATCACATTAAGGGGTTAAAAGAACAGTTAGCACATTCATCTTCTATGAAAGATTTGGGGGCAGTGAAACAAATTCTTGGTATGAAAATTTGTAGAGATATGAAAAAAAAGAAAATTAGCTTTATCTCACACTGATTATATTATGAAGGTGTTACAATGGTTCTCTATGGAGAATGCTAAAGTTGTTAGCACACCTTTACCTTGTCAGTTAAAATTGACTAAGCAGATGTGTCTCGAAACATGGGAAGAGCAGGAAAAATATCCACGTTACCCTATACTTCAGGTACAAGAAGATTTCTATATGCTATGGTATGTACTAGGCCAGATATTGCACATGTAGTGGGTGTTCTTAACATGTATATGGGTTATCTAGGGCTTGAGCATAAAATATAAGTTAATTGGATTCTCAAATATTTGAGAGGAACATTTACTAAGTGTTTACATTTTAGGGGATACTACTAACAATTTACAGGGCTATGTTAAATTAAATTTGGTAGGAGATATTAATACTAGACGAAGTACTATAGGCTATGTATTTATTGCTAGTGGGACAACAGTGAGTTGGGTTTCTCAACTACAAAAGATTAATGCTTTATCCACTTCCGAGGTAGAGTAGATGTAGTGCCTGCCCCTGGTTCACATTTTTGCTAGCATTTTCAATTTCTTTTAGGCTGATTTTGTTCATTGATTAGTTTTAGAGATACTAGATTTGCAAAATTATGATATTATTTCATGTCTTGGATTACAAATATATTGGTTATAATTGGTTAGTTGATTTTATTTCATGTGTTGTTAATGATGTCTTGATGATTCCTAATTGGTAAATGTGGTTTCTTTCATAACAATGTTAACATGATATCTTTAATGATTACTATGTTGTATTGATAGAGATGCATTATTATACCTAAACATTTGATGTTAGATTTGTGATTTTTATGATACTTACCCCATACTTGCATGTGTAAGGTGCACGTTTTTGTTTTATCTTTCTGTCTGATGTGTTTGATGTGGTAAAGGGAGGGATTCATAGTCACCTACTAGTTAGGATCTACACGATGCACCACTCCTCGCCATTGCCTATTTAGTTTAGATATGTATCATATACATGTACATGCTTGTCTTTTATGCAAGATGTAGGTACCGAGCATTGACTTCCTTGAATTGTCAGGATGAGCGTGCCCAATTACAAATACTCAAATGGTGAGAATGGGAAGATAATGATCAGGTCCAATCCCAGCCATAGCCTTAAATACATGTCCTACAAGGAGGACTCGTAACAAACTGTCTACCTTTTTTAAAACCCGTGAGTCTTTTGTGTGTATGTTGTTTTATCACTCTTTGATGAATATTCTATTAAATAAGTCTAATTAAAAGATTAAATTAATGATTTAATTTAATGGAAAATTATTATGACATTTTAATATTTAATTAATTGAGAAATTAAATAAATAAAAAGAATTGAATTCGAAGATAAAAGTTATATGAATAAATTTAGAATGTGATGATATTTGTTTAATTTAATAATAATATATTTAGAGTTCATTTTTAACTAAATGCTAAATATTATTGTTATGTAAGTTAATAAATATTTATCAAATTAAACGTTCAAAAATAAATTAAGAAGTTAAAAGATATTAATTTATGAAAATATTTAAGTTTTCATGATGCGTGTATGAGATTAAAATATAGGAAATTAATTTAAAAAGATGAAATATGTGAACTTAATAAAGATATTTTACAGTGTGCATGCGATTTAAAAGTTAATAAATTAAATAAAAGAAAATTAATTGTGCATGAAAGAATTAATAAATAAAATAATTATAATTTTAGAGTTGTGGAGACAAAAACCCTAAAAGGTAATTAGAGTTTATATTAGAGGGTTTTCTCCGGTCATTATTGGGGACACAAGTTTCAAGGCACACATAGGTTTTGGAGAGTAGCTCAAAGGGTTTGGAAAAGAAAGGATTTTTTTGTAGCTTGAAAGATTTTGTGTAGGTGTTTTCATCTAGTTGTCAGAGTTTAGCATCGGATCTAGGTTGGATCTCGTGGCTTAATTGTATAGTAGTTTTGGCTCTTCAAACTTCTATCTACTTCGTGTCTGTTGCATGTGTTATTTTTCTGGTATGCAAATAATTGTTCTTGATTAAGAAATATCTGTACATGGCCTAGATGGATACTTTGTTGAGTTTACTTTAGAGGATTGTATTTTAATATGAATAAGATTGAATAAGAAGTCAAACAAATATGAGAATCTACTAGATATTGAAATTGGGTTTGAGATTTAAAAGATAAATGTTGTCCTTTTTCAATAGATTTTAAGAACGAAAATTAATTTGAGGAATAGTTTGAAATAAAAAGAAAATTTTGAATTAAAAATTTGAAATGTTAAACTTAGTTTTCTTGTTGGGGTAATAATGTAAATGTTATATATATATATATATATATATATATATATATATATATATTATTGTGGAGTTGTTGAAATGTATTTCATAAATTTTAAATAAAATAAAAATTATAAAGTAATTCTTAAAATTAAAATATAATAATATATAATTCATATTAATTTTTAAATAAAATTACATAAAAATAAAATACTAATAAATAAATATAATAACTTACCCACTTACCTGTCTTCGTCGGTGCCATGCGGGTACCTACATAAAATGCAGGTTACTTGTATATCGCAGTGTACCTGGCTATGATGGGTGGGGCACACTTTATATATACTGTCACACACAGTACAGACCACACGGTTGGATTAAAGGCTTGCGGCTTATTTAATAAGGACGCTGACTCATATTTGGGAAAAGTGTATAGTTTAATAAAAAAGTTTTGAATTATTATCTTTGTTAATATTTTTATAATATTAATTTTTAATTATTGTTTTAATTAATATTTTGATAAAAAAGTTTAATATTATTGTTAATTAATAACATTTATTAATAAGATTTTAGTATTATATTTATGAATTTTAATAAAAATTATTAATTTAAATAATAATGCATTTAGTATGGTTAACTTTTAATTAATAAAATTAATGACAACTTTTATTTATAACTTGAGATATTGATATAAATATTTAGTCAATATTCATTAATTCATTTTTATCAAAAATCAGTTTGATTAAATTTAACTAATGATGAATTTGGTGAAATAAAATTTATGGATTTATTAATAAGATTAGTTAAACAATTATTAATTATTTAATTAAATATATTTTAATTAAGATTAAATAATTAATGGATTATATAGTTATTAAATTATTAATTGTTTTGATTGACGATAATTAAAGATTATTTTAAATAAATGACTATCCTTTGATTATTCTTTTAGAAATTGACTTTTATAATGAGGATAACTTTATATATATATATATGAATTGAATAAAAAGACAAGTTATTAGATGGAATAAACTAAGAATCTTATAACTTGAAACATACATTAAAATGTAAACTAAAACTTTACCTATAACCCTATTGTGTCTTTTCAAATCAAACCCAAACTATAAATTGTACTATTTGCTTGTACTATCTATGCTTTTTGATTTTTGGGCTGATTAGATGTTGACCAGTCTAGGATGTACACCAGAGGTTTTGTGAGATTTTTTTTATACCATTTATGTGGCTGGATGTCATGATGTGTCTTATGATTCAAACTGAAATTATATTTATGAGGTTTACTTTGTGGAGCATTTATGTGTACTTGGATGGAAAACCAACTTATTTTCAATTTTCCTGTTAAGGAACTGAGTTTGATCATTATGAGTGTTGTGGTATGGGACACAATTCTGTTTTATGTTCTTAGGAGAGGATGTCTAGGTACATGTCTTTGGGGGTGGCTTGTATTAGGGGTCCAGGACCCAAAGTGGTCAGTGGCAGGGTAACCTATTGTAAGTTATGCAATAAATGATAATCTAGTAATTAATATTTTGGGAGTAAACATACTAAAAAAATAAGTTAGAGATATTTGATCCACCCATGCCTTGAGTGCTTGTATAGACTAAGGATGGGAATGGGATAATTGCCTCATCTTTTTGAGATGGCTTTTTGGTTTCCACATGTGTCACATTTAGGGTCTAGGGTTCAGAGTAACCAGTCCAAGGTAACTCAACACTTGAGGGTCCAGGGTCTATTTAGAGACCAGTCTAGGGTAACTCAAGCAACCATGTGATGACACTCCCTAGTATATAGCTTGAGTCTCCTTTGTAGATTTTGTGTACCTCTGGTGGTGTACTTATTGTTGGATGTGTTTATTGTGGTTATTTACTTCCATTGATGATGATTGGTGATTCATAGATGATGTACTTTCACATGTGGCTTTTGACTTGAGTTGATTATCTTTCGTTCACTTTATCTTATGATCTTGGTATTTGGTTTATACTTGGTTCATGTATGATGTTTGGTTATGTTGTGTTGGTTTTGGATTGAGTGTTATTACTTTTGGATTATTTTATCTTCTTGAGTAGCATGTGTTACCTTTGAGGTAGTTGTGGCTATTAGGAATTCCATGCCTAGGAATGTTTTATGTTTGGTTAGCTATATGTGAACCGTTCATGACCTTCCCTGCACGATGGCAGTGGAAGCCTGAATAGGTAACCACGTGGTTAGGAGGTAGTGTCTTCTTACCATTTGGGTTTTCCCTCTCATTGCCAGCTATTGGATGTTCATTGCAAAAGATGTACCTTTATCATTCTTATTTCTTATCTCAAAGACTTATTTTCAGATGATGTATATATGTTATCATGTATTCTGATGTATTGTATCTATTCTCGCATACCCTGTGACATGTGCAGTGGATGTTATTAATTGAATGAACTTTTATTGTATGAGTTATACTTATGCTTTGCTTATGTGATTATGTATCTGTTATTTCATTATGATCATGTGGCATTGTACTTGAGACTTAAATTAATTAGTTTAAATTATTAAATGTGACTCAACGTAAAGGAACCCTTGAGGAATTGAAACTGTATCAGTAATTGCTAGTGTGTATTTGATGTGTATGTTCACATTGCTTCCACATTAATGTTATTTTGATGTTGTTCAAACATTTTTTAAAAAAATAGTTTAGTAAACATTGTAACATGTTAGGTTTATTTCTCTTAGGTTCCCAAGCAAGGCATTACAATGTTGCTACTACAAAGGTAGCCAAGGAGATGATATGGCTTTAGTTCTTCATAGAAGAATTGGGACTCCCACAAAGGCATAGTTACTTGTTCACAAATAGCAAGAGTTTTATTCATCTTGCAGAAAATTTTTATCTATATTGAAATATAAAAATTTTTAGTTGTGGTACCATTTCATTTGGTATTTTTGGATGATGCACAGTTGAATATAGAGAAGATACATATAGATGATAATCCAATAGATATGTTTGCCAAGGTAGTAAAAAGGGAGAATTGAACTCCTCTTTAGATTAAATTGGTCTTCTAGATTGTTTATAATAAAAGAACAATAGAGTCTAGGGTGGTTTGATATTTGAGTAGGACCTACAAGTTTAGTAGTCCTATAATTAGTCTCCAAGTCAGAGGTTAAAATTATGGAGTTTTATTAGTCTTTGAATGGGAAAATATTGTGATGTGGAGCCTAATCAGACTCAAAGGTTTATATGGTGTGGTTTCTCGAAAAATTATTTCTATGGGGGTTTCCCAGGGGCAATGCCCATGAACTGAAAAATGACTCACTATTGTAAAAAGTCTTGGATTTTTCTTTCTATTAGATGACTTATTCTAGGCCTACTTATTCTAGCCCTACTCTTGTAGCTTCTTGTAGCAGTATTCAGTTGTAAGGGATTATAGATTGTAATCACTGGAAAATAATAATATTAGACTTATTGTTGGTGGATGTAACCTAGGGATTGGGTGAACCACATTAAATATGCGTTTCTTGTGTCCTCTTCTGTACAATTTATTATTTTATGATGTTGTTAATATTTGAATGTAACGATTAGTTATGTTCATAGTTAATCCTAACATCAGGGAGAATTTCCCAAAACAAAATCACAACCATATGACACAAAGGAAAATCTAAAGATTACAAAGGACCACCAATGCAAAGGCTAGAGTAAAGGGGTTGTAACCTTGTCAAGGTGAGTTTCATTGTACCTTCTAAAGTGTTATACTAACATAGGATCATCTTCTTTATAGCTAGAGAAAGGTTTGAGTTCATAAACTTTCCTTTCATATTCTACTACAGTCATGCTCTTTTGTACAAGTAGATGGAACTCTTCTGCTCTACCCTATCTCCCCTGGTTGAAGTGTTATCTATCCTTGAACAAATCTAATAATAATTTGTAAGACATTTAGTTAGATGTGTTCTTTCTTAAATTCATTATGCCACATATGGCTTTTACATTACTATAAAAAGGGTGCATGGTCAAATCTTTCTATGTCAAAGAGCCAATTTTCTGCTATGGACCTTCTATCATTTCCATAGAATTTAGGTATTTTTATCATCAGTATATCTTTCATCTTGGTGGCTACTAGTGTAATGCCCACATGTAGTTTTCTTTATATTATATATGGGGAACCTTTTTAGGCCTATTTCATACATGTGTTAGTTTCAGAGATATATCGTATGATGTTATTTCATTACTTGAAAGTATCATTTATGATTACATAGTTGATTATATTTCACATGCTCTATATTGATCATGATTACTTATATGTTAATGATTCTTTAATGATTTTTAGAACTAGTAAATATGATTTCTTTCATAACAATGTAAGATGATATGTCTTTAATGATATATTTTTTACATTCATAGTAATGTATTGTTATATCTGAGCATTTGATTAGTTGAACCATGATTCATTATGGTACTTACACCATACTTGCATATGTATGGTGTGCATGTCTATTTTACTTTTCTGTCTAATGTGTTTGATATGATTAAGGGAGGGAGCTGTAGTCACCTGCTAGTCAGGATCCACATGATGTACCACTCCCTACCATTTCCTTTCTAGCTTAGTTATATATATGCATATGTACATGGTATGTTGACCTTTTATGCAGGTTGCAGGTACCAGGCATCGACTTCCTTGAATTGCTAGGATGAGTATGCCCTATCACAATAACTTAATGGTAAGAATGGTAAGATAATGATCAAGTCCAATCCTAGTGATAGCCTAAACACTTTTCCTTACAAGGAGGAATCATATTTGACTCTCTACAATTTTTTAAACCTGTAAGTTTGGCATTGCATGTGTTGTTCAAGTTTGAGTAATTAATGGTTTTTCTTATGTATATTTCACTATGTTATTTATTTGGTAAAATGTTTAACTATGATATTTTGATCAATCACATAATATTAAAATTATTAAGTGTTATTTAAATAGAAGGAAAAATTATTATATCAGGAAATTTAATTAATTGGAAAAATTAAATTAATTATATTTTTATTTATTTAAAAGACTTGATTTAAAAAGTCTAACTATGAAAGTTGGAAAGCAAATAAATTAAAATAATAAAGACTAAATATTGATGTATCATGAATATTTATTGAGTGAGAATAAAAGTAGAGTTTATTCTACAATTGGATTTTATTCTTCTTCTTAGGAAATGAACTTGGTGTTTGATGGTAAGGGATTTTTAATATCTTTGCGATTTTTGTTGGAAAGATTGTCTTCTTTTTGTTTTCTTGATTATGAATAAATTTGTTTGTAGTTACTTGTGTGTTAGTTTGAGGGTTTGAAACATGTAATTTTGTGATAACTTTTATTTAATATATTTTGACAAAAATTTAAAGATACTTGTACATCATCTGGATTTTATTTAACACATATGATTGTTTTGTATAGACATGATCAAATATTGATTGTCATGCTAAAACTAGGCCTATTTGAGCTTGATTCTTCAACTAGTCACATGAACAATCACTTATAACTTATGTAAAATATATAGTTATTAAAAATATCTTCTTTATGATTGTAAATAAGCCTATTATGAATTTTTTCTTTATTTTTATTAAGATCCAACACTTCAAACAAAAGATATGCTCTTTCTTCTAAATTGGTAACCTTTAAATTTGAATAGTGTTGATAGGAAGATTCATATTTTACACCATTCAAATGAACTTTTTTTTATGATTGGTAATAATGAAAAATGTGTGAAATTAAATTATCTTTCCATCAATATATGTTGTAAATATGTATCATTCCATATGAGATTATAATATTTAAATTAATAACTAATTTACATAGAGAAAATGCATAAAAAATCACTATTGTGAACTTTGAAAATATTTTATCATTATTGTTAAATATTATAAATTAAAATAAAAATAATTATTAACTCTTAAATTATAAGATAAAAACATACTAAATTTATCTACACTTATATACCCTTTTATATAATCAAATAAACTTCTCAAAATAATCTAATCCAAATCATTTGATGGAACCTTGCAGTATTTTATGTGTGTTTATTTGAAGTTTTGTGATATTTTTTTTGTGATGGGGTTTTATATTTTTTAATGGCTTTTATGGGAACTATTTAGCTACCCAAAATAGAATGTTCACTAGAGGCATCGTTTAAGATTTCTTTTATGATGGTTATTTTATTAGATGTCAAGATGTACTTTATGATTCAAAATTGAGGGCTTATGTTTATGAGATTTATTTGGTGAGAAAATATGATAACTTGGGTTTTGAGAACCAAACTATATTTTTGGGTTGCCTGTTAAGGAACTAAGTTCTATCATTATGGTTGTTGTGGTATGAGACACAATTGTGGTTTATTTTCTTAGGGGAGGTTGTCTAGGTACCTTTCTTGGGGAGTGGCTTGCAATAGGGGTCTGGGACCCAAAGCTCCCAGTACCAGGGTAACCTATTATAAGTCATGTAATAAGTGATAAAATAGAAATAAAATTATCTTGCCTAACACTTTTACCTTGGGATAAATTAAAAAGATATGTTAGAGATGTGCCTCGCCCATGCCTTGAGTGCTTGTATAGGCTAAGGATGGGAATGGGATGATACCTAGTGAGAGGTGTGATTGTTTTTCCACATCTTCATGAGAGGTTATTCTAGTTATGCATATGTCATGTTGAGGCTTTAGGGTCCAAAGTAACCAATCTAGGGTAACTAAAGTAATCTGACCAAGCATTGGTACTCAACATGTAGCCTAAGCCTCCTCCATAGATTATGTATTTTCCTCTAGTGGTGTATTTATTGGTGTCGTACTTGCTAGTAGTGTATTTATTGGTGATGTACTTGTTGGTGGACAACTTAGTGTTGGATGTATTTATTGTTGGTGTTTACTTTGATTTATGGTGATTGGTGATTCATGGTGATTGTACTTTTGACATGTGCCTTTTGAATTGAGATTGATATCTTTTGTGGGCTTTATCTTGCGATTTTGGTACTTGATATATACTTGGTATATGTATGTTGACTTGGTATGTGTTGTTGGTATTGGATGAGTGTTCTTTCAACTTTGGTTATCTTTTATTCTTGAGTAGTTTGTGTTGCCCTTGAGGTAGATTTGGCTATTAGGATTTCTTTCCTGTGAATGTTTTGTTGTTTGATTATTTGTATATTGATCATTCATTATCTTCCCTACATGGTGGGTGTGGAAGCCTGACTACATAAACACATGGTTAGGAGGTAGTGACTTCTTACTATATGGGTCCCCCTCATATTTACAGATGTTTAAAGTTCGATGATGTAATTGTACCTTTATCATTCTTATCATTATATTGTAGGCTTCTATTCTGTTGATGTATTTATATGTTATCATGTATCTTGTATTTTCTTGTGCTTGTATCTATTCCCGCATACCCTATGACATGTGTAGTGGATGCTATCCATTAGAGGTATTTCATTATATTAGTTTTATTCATGCATTTTCTTATGAGATTAGTATGTTATATTTTTATGATAATGGACATTGTACTTAAGGCTTAAATAATTAATAGAAAATCTTAAATGTGACTCAACCTGAAGGAACCCTGGAGAAATGAAATATTTATTGTAATTACATGTGTAAATGTTGTGTTTCTGTATATTGCTTCTGCATTTTTTTAAAAATAAAAGCAGCCAAAACAAGGGGGCTAGCCCATTACAAACTAGCTAGACAACTACCAACAAATAACCATTAGAACAAAATTAACCCCTAATGCTTTTTAAAGTTAAAGAAGTTTTATGCTATAATAACTACAAGCTTTAAACAAAATGCTTGTTAACAAGAAACAAAAGTTTACACTAAAATTATAAAGATATCTACAAGTTTTAAACAAAATGCCTATTAGCTGACATAAATCATTTAGCAAAAACAAAGGTGTGATAGCCTTAAAACCAAAAATGTCTATAAACTAGTGGATTAACAACATGTAGAGAAAAAAGAAGGGGGGGAGCCCTTAACATTTCTTGACCTCCTTCTTCCGCATGAGGACATTCACCCAATCTTCTGCCAAGAAGTCATAATGCAACATGGAGTCCTCCCTGGGTAGGGCCCCTCGAGCATCCCTCAACAAGCATAGAGTGGTAGCTGCCACATGACTGACTTTGGTTAACAATCCCATTCTTTCCTCCAGTGCCTGAATTCTATCCTGTAGCACATTAGCAGCCATATCTGAGACACCCAGATGTGTATCTCTGCCAGCCTATGTATCCTACACAATAAGGGGGTTAGTGGCCTTTTTAGAATCTACCTTAACAGGGGAGGAGATTGTAATGGTGGAAGGTATCCTATCCACCGTTTCAGGGAATTGATCTTTAGTAAGGTCCACACACCTGGGCACCACCATCTCTAAGGCTTCTACATTGTTACTTCGATGCTGTATAAATTTATGAAAAAAATAGTTTTGTAAAATTTATAACATATTAGGCAAATATTTCTCTTGGGTTCCTAAGCAGGGCATTGCAACTTGTTTTTGATGATCTTCTATAGTTCTTCTTCTAGGGCTTCATTTATATTCCCTATGAATATTGCTATGGGATTGATTAACTTCTTCCCAATTTATCTTATATTCCATTTTAACTATCCTTTTCATAATTTGTTTCATTAATCTTCAAAGTTGTATTGCTTCATTTCCCTCACCCAGGCTCCCACTACCTTCATTTCTATTTGATTCCCCATGCTCTCCTTAAGATCCTACATGTTTGAATCTTGGGGTTAAGTTATTTGCTCCACCTGTTCCAACCCTTTGTGATTTGGGAGGCATCATAAAGTTTAAAAGAAATTATGGGCCATGTGAGAGACACATATATTCATATCCTATCTTTTACCTAACATAGTAAGCCCCAAAGCTTCGATTTACCAACCTAGGGTTCTAATACCAAATTTAATGCCCTTATCTTGTTCCTTGATAGGAGTATTCTAGGATATTTGTGCATGTCATCCCTACCATGGTTTCTCTCTTTACTAGGTTTTCCTCGATAACAAATCTTAGTGTTATGATGGTGCTCATGTTATTTATCCTACATCATTTTCTTTTACTGATTTAGGGATTGAAGTTATTGTTATGGTTGAATAATATTAATAATACCCTTATATTTGAGAAATCCAATGGATTGGAATTCCCAAATGATGACTTATATCTTCCTATTTGTAGCATGCAAAGATCTAATGGATAGTGAGAATGACTCATGAATGAAACAAGCAAGCAAGATCCTCCCTACATGGTGGAGTATTAAATGGAAGCTTCAAAAGGATGACAAGTAATGAGTTTTGCAAGCATCAAGATATCTTCATGAATATATGGAAAAGTAAGAAAGGAATTAGCTAAATGAAATGAAAGAATGCAAGTAAAAGATAATCCAACATGAATGATGGATTACTATGATATTATAATGAAGCTATATTCTCTATGCTAAATGAAAGAAATAAAAGAAAAATGATAAGATAGATGATGATGCAAGAAGCCCAATTAATCAAATGTCAAAGTGACAAAACAACAATAGAACAAATTAAGAATAGAAGAGAGAGTAATGAGCGATTGTCCTTTTAAAGAATTAGTAAATAAGTCAATGGTCAAGATTAAGAGGAAATAAAATGAGTAATGGTGGAGATTGATTCTCAATTGATCCATGTGCTCATGGCTCAATAGGAAAAATAAAAAAAAAAGATAAATGTGCAAAACAATGAGTGGTTGAATTTTTCTAATTAAGATAGATTCTCTATCCTAAATTACTATTAATATCTTGCAGTTTATAGATACTTTCTTTTTATTTTTCAATAAAGTACGAATCCAATCACATTCTTAATAATAAATGTATATTAACACTTTTATTTTATTATTATTATAAGATAAACAAATATATTAATACTAATTGTATATCTTCTTTAGAATTTTTTAGGAGCTCATTTTTTAGAGAATTGAATGTTTCTTAGAAGAGTTACTCCTTCCAAATACTGAAAAACATTAACAATATTGAAAAATATTGAAATTTTTTTGGATTGTGGTGCACATTTAAAGCTCATTCAAGTCAACCTAGTCATATTATTGTGTATCTAAAGAGTGGGATTGAGAACACATGTAAGAAGGTGATGGTCATTGTCTTGATTAAACACATAAACTTGAATATTTAAGATTGAAACACAGAGTAATTAATTTAGTAATTAATTTAATATTAATGAAATTTATGTTAATAAGAGATTAACCCATCTTATCAATTTTTAAATTAATTTAATAATCTGAAAGTTAAACTTAATTGACAAAACTTATTTAATTAATTAGACTTAAAAGAACAAAATAAATTATTACCAAACTATATATATAATTAAATAAAATTTTAATTAATTTATTTAATTTTAAAGTAACATAAAAAAATCCAATATAAATTTGTGATGTCTCGAGAATGTACCAATAGCAACTGGTCTTACATCGTTATTATTATTATTATTTTCCTCACAATATCATCTTTGGGAAAACATCTTATTCCTTTAAAACGTTATTCCCATGGAGGGAAGATCTATCCGCCAAATGAAGCACACGTGACCAAAATGACTGGTCTAGATAAAAGTCACATTTCTACTGTAGTTTTCTGCTAAGGTCGCCAAAAGAACAGTGGGCCTCTGGTATCTTCTGTTAATAACAGTTATAGAATCAGGCAAAGGAAGTAAGCTTTGTCTCGCGGGGAGCACTGTTTGATGCGTCAAGGAAGACGTCAATGGGAGTGTATTTGTATTCTGGATAAAGCGTTGAAACCTCAAGATTTTCTTCTCCTAATTTGATGTTCGTCTGGTCGCCTTTCACAAATATGTTATGCAGAACACAAACTGGAATGTTATCAGAGGATGAGGCAAAACTGCAATCAAGTATTGTGTTATGTGAGTAATAATGAGGATTAAAAAATTCAAATGGTGAAAGAGATAAAAAGTTACTCTGTGAGAGATTGATCGTCTCAGATTCTGACAAGTAAACGTTATCCTGAAAAGAGATAAATGGATATATGGATATATGGAGCTGTGAGAATCTATTCTTGCTAGAATCATCCAGGACCGTTCAAATTTCAATGTTTTATTTTTATATTTATTAGCATTTTGTTAAAGTGTACACGTCGTCAAATACCCCTGACTTCCATCTTCGCGTCTTATGAAACGTGTTGAACGAGTCATCCATAGAATTGTCTCTCTTTGGTCGTGTTTAACGATTCCGTGTTTAGAGCTGCCCACTAATTAGCAGCTAAAACATCGGTTTTCGCTTTCACGATTTCAAGTCATCGCTGTTAGAAGTGATTTAAGTACGGGAGTTAAATTGAGGAGAATCTTAGTTTTACTGTTCGAAACAAACTGAAGTTGAGTACAGTTTTAGGATATTAAGTCATGGCGATGTTGGAATCTTACATTTATATGTTGTTTTTTAATTGAACGCAGCACTCTGCTAGTAGTGTCTAGTCATTTTAATCGATAAATGAATATAAGCACATTATAAATCAGGACACTGTCTACCGAGCAACATATTTGCATCTTGGTAAAAAATATATTATTAACAAAGAATAGTATGTTAGCAATTATGTTATTTTTTTTTCTATTAGATATAAGGGGATCAGAGTGCAAAAAAATCACAGTGAATACCAACAGGGGGGCCAAGCCACCCCACGGAGAGGAAATATCAACTATGCATCAGAGCAAATAAGCAGGAGAGAGAAACATCAACTAACTGAGAACATCATTATGGATATCCATCCATGTTGTCCAACCTAAAGGACCCTCCAACCAGATAATGTTCTTTCGTTCTTGAGACTGGGTCATCATTAACAAATCTTCTTTTCTAGCATTCATGTTCTTTCTAATGTCTTTATTCAGCCTCATGCAAGCTTGCTCAAAGGCCGGCAAATCATCCAAGGATCTTTGTGACTGGTATCCAAGCTTCAGCCCATCATGGAGGAACCTTCTCAGCTTATCTCTTTCAGTCATCATAGTCTCATAGACATGTAAGAAAATTTTAAGGTATGTGAGTTTTCGAAAAAACTCAGTAAGAATCCTTGGCTTACCTTGGTACCTTTCCTCATTCCTGCACTTCCAGATTTGCCTGAGAATGTAAGAAGACAATATATTCCATAATAAATTGGTATCTTTAGGAAGAATAGAAATATAACCAGTAATAATGTTGAGAATATTAACATTAAAGGGATAAAAAAACCAAACATGTGCCATATCTCTTTAGGAAAAATACAATAAAAAAGAATATGCCTACTAGTTTCAGGAAGTTTGCACAAGCTGCAAGTATCAGAGTTAGAAAAACTTTTTTTGATAGGAAGCTTATCCAACAAAACTAACCATTTAAAACATCTTAGCTTAGGTTCAACAACATTCTTCCATAACATATCAAAATATTTTTTCCACACATTAGCATTAAGAGAGGAATACCATACATCATTAATATGGTCAATAATATGAGTGTTTTGATCAATAACTTTGTAAATATTCTTGGCCTTAAGCTTGTTAGTGATAACTCCATCAGGCCATTTAGATTTCAAATGCCTATGAGAGTCAACATCGCAAATAATAGGAAGGTTACCAGAAGCTTGAACAATCATGTTGTAAGTCTTCTTTTGAGAGTCCAAAATGTCAAAGTTTCTTTTAAGTTCCTCCCAAGGAATAAGATGATCATGCTCAAAGAGGTCAATAAATTGCTTTATGCCCTTCTTAGCCCACAATCTGGCAGAGCATCCTTGGGAGAGGGCTAAAGGTTTACCATTTAGGTGAAGATTCCACCAAATGGATCTTTCACCATGGAGCTAATTATTGTTATGAAAGTCCTTGTTAGTGATAAAATTTCTAACATGGTCCCAAGCCTTCCATATAGATTTGAAAACAGTGAAACCTTGAACCAAAATAGGAAAGATTCCAATGATAAGATCACAAAAAGGGAGGTTATTCCAAGATCTAGCTTTCTTAGGAACACCTCTCTCAATATTAGTTATAACCAACACCTTCCAAGGACTACCACCCTCCATGGAGTGAAAGATCTAGTTAGTGGACATAACAATCCCCTAAATCTTAAGATCCTTTAGCCCAATACCCCCAAGAATATTGTCAGTGTGGCACCAAGCCCACTTAACAAAATGGATCTTATTAGTTCCTTTCCCATCAGACCAAAGAAAATACTTGATAGCCCTTTGAATTTTCATAATTTGATAATTGTTAAATAGCCAGGCAAAGGAATAGTAAACAGTGTAAGAGGACAACATTTTTTGATACACATGGATCCTGGTAGCAAGGGACAAAGCCCTGTTGTGCCATTTATTCAACTTTTCATCAATCTTCTCTTTAACCCAGGACCACATGTCTTTGAGGGCAGGTTGAACCGAGAAAGGAATCCCAAGGTATTTAGTGACTTTGTTGGGGGCCCCCCATTGAAAATTGTATTAAGAAAACTAGCAGGGAGGCTGCTCATCCCAACCCAAACAAATGGACTTAGCTTGAGAAATTCGGGCACTAGAAATGGAACAAAATAAGGTAAGTTTATCTTGCATGGCTTTAAAATTACTTTTTGGAAGCTCAAAGAATAGGGCCGTATCATCCACAAATTGACAATTTATGAGCTCATCATCATTAGGGAGGTAATGCCTCTAACTTCAGGGGTCAAAGAATTATCCCTGAGGATATAGTGAAGAGCTTATGAGGCAATCAAAAGCAGGGAAGGGGCCAACGGGCACGCCTATCTGATGGATCTCCCAAGAGAAAGGGGAGTAGAGAGGACATCGTTAACTTCAACTTGGGTAGAAGCATCATTCAAAAGCACCTTAACTATGTTGCAAAAATAGGGGGGAAAGCCAAAGGCTTCCAACATCATAATAATAAATTTCCACTCAACCCTATCATAGGCCTTCTCAAAATCAAGGAGAAGCATCGTAGAATTTTAATGGGAGCATTTAGAGCACTCCATGGCTTCCCAACTAGTGAGAAGATTTTGAAGAATATATCTAGCTTTGATGAAACCCATTTGGGTAGCATTAACAAACTTAGGTAGAACATTAACCAATCTAAGTGCCATAATTTTAGCCAAAATCTTATAGGAAACATTAAGAAGTGTAATCGGTCTCCAATTTTTGATGAGAGCCTTATCACCATCCTTAGGAAGGAGCTTAATGATTCTCCTGTTGATGTGATGACCTAAGGTGCCATTAGACAAGGCCTTAGAATATAACTCATGAAGGTCTTTACATATCCAATTAATGTTAGCTTTATAGAATTCAATAGGAAAGCCATCTGGGCCAGGGTCCTTGTCATTATTAAGGGCCTTAATAGCTTTCTCAATCTCATCAATAGAGATGTCTTTAGAAAGGTCAGCAATGTCCATTAAGTCCAACTTGTTAGGGATCAGAGTAGAACAATTGTTCCTAAGAACGTCAGCCTCAGAGGAGTCCTTAGAAGCAAAAAAATTCTTGTAATAATCAGCAAAAGCCTGGATGATTAACCTCAGGGTCTGATATATCCTGGTTCTCGATAGAAAGTTTGTCAATGAAATCTTTACAACATTTATGCTTAAGGAGATTAAAAAAGAATTTGGAGCCCTTGTCCCCATATTGGAGCCAGTGAGCCCGTGATCTAATCTTAGCACCACAAATCTTAACTTGTTGGTGCCTCCTAAGAGCATCCTTGGTAACATAGCTTGAGAAAGGAGATCTATGTTAGAAGAATCTTTTTGGATGTTATTTTCAAAAAATTGAAGGTTAGAGGACAAATGCTTCTCAACAAATCTATAATCTTTAGCCTTCTTTTGGCCAATGGTTTGCATAAATATTCTCCAAGCTGAGAGATTAGTTTTCCATCTTTCTCGATCAGACAAATGTTGAAGGTTGACCTTATTGATACCTCTAATAATCTGGATGGCAGCAAGGACATCTTCATGTAAGAGGAGACTAGAGTTCAAAATGAACTTACTACCACCATACTTGGGTTTACAGGGACCAATGCCAAAATTAACTTTAGTGCAAATGGGTTGATGATTAGACAATGTGGTAGCAATAGCCTAAACAATATTACTAGACCTGTTAGAAGAAAAAGAAAAAAAGTATTTGTTCCCATAGAACCGGTCAAGCCTAGAATAAATTTGAGAGTTGCCCTGCTAGAAATTGCACCAAGTGTGCCATATACTAGAGTTAATATTTTTATTGCTAGCAATAGGATCAAAGAGATTTTTAGAGTTTAAAAGTCTATTCCAAAAGAATTTTTCATTATCCTTCCAATGAAAGGGGTTTCCTCCAAGTCTATCATCTTGAGATTTAACCATGTTGAAATCTCCATCGAAAAGCCACAGTATATCAGGAAGATTTATTAACTAGTTCCATAGCACAATTCTGTCCTTAGGATTGTTAGGAGCATAAATAGCACAAACACCAAAGATCTTATTATCATATTGCATAGTAACCCAAACAGTGCTTTGGCAGGGAGAACACTCATTATCAGTTATGTATTTTCCCATTTATGGTTAATGAGGAGGGCTATTCCTCCTCTTCCTCTAGTGTGGTTAGTAAAGAATTTAATCAAATCTTTCCATATAAAATTTAATTCAGATTCAAGAGTGAAACCAACAGCCTTGATTTCTTCCATCATAAAGATATTGATAGAATGAACAGAGTTAAGTAAACCTTTGATGACAGACTTCCTATTAGGTGATTCTAAGCCCCTCACATTCTAGGATAGGTAGTTCATTGAGACACATTTTGAGGGGTGGAGCATATATTCCCAGCTTGATCGACTAGGGGCATAGATTTATTCAGGGTCTCACCTATCTTTAGCCTTGAGGACTTGTTTCTAGAGCTAGGGGGCCTACCTCTATGTTTAATGGTTGAAGGATCAGTATTAGGATCATCTTCAAACTCAGACTGGGCATCAACATCCATGGAGGGGATGCTTGATGATTTAACAGTACTGGGAATGACTGGGATGATTTCCAGAGTGTAATCCTCCCTAATCTCTTGGAAAACTTTTGGAGGAAGCTTCTGAATGCCTACCTTAGCATGGGAGTTAGTAATAATGTTTCCAATTTGAGGCTTATCAGAGTAATTGTGCTTAACAAGGGCAGCTGAAAAAGAGTAATGATGGTTAGCAGTGATAATGGGAATGGAGGCAACAACTTTTGATTGGGAAAAATTATTACCCTTCCTTTTCTTATTAAAAACAACAACAAAGCCATCGTCCATGTTAAGATTAATAGCCATGTCGAGATTAGGGAGCAGTTTGGAGCCAGAGATGGAAGGCGGCTGGGATGAGGTAGGAGGCGGTTCACTAGTGGTGCCCTCAGGTGGAGGGAAAATGGCAATAGGAGGGTTAGAAGTGGTTTTTTTTGAAGCTTGAGAATGGTTAGGGTTTTTGCCAACCTTCTTCTTAATGATAGAACAGTCTTTACAAAGATGCCCCTCCTTTCGACACAAATAACATGCATTTAAACCCTCCAGAACTTCAATAGGACAGATGAAAGTTTCTCCTAAGATAATAACAAAGATATCTATAGGTATATCCTTACTAGGAAGGAGTGATGCTAAAAATTTGGCATCCATATGTGGGGCAAGTCTTACCATATCATCCATCCTGATAATCTTGCCTATAGGTTCAAGAAGTTGTGGTAGAAAATGCCACAGAAATGGTAGAATATTTTTAACAAGAATCCACTTGGGTGCTGATAGAGCAAGGATCTCTTCATGGACAGCATTTGGTGACCATGCGAGAGCCCTAAATGAAGTATTTCCCACATTCCAATAGTTTTTTTTAAGAACCTCTTTCTGGGCATCATGATTGAAAAAGAAGATCACATACAAACCCTTTTGGATTTGTCTACATAATTATATGTGGAACCCTAACTTTAAATTCCAGTAATTATGGAACCAATCATCCATAAATTTCCTTGGTGGACACTTATCAAGTTCAATAGTGTAAAATAAATAGCAGTGCTTTTTAATCTATCATTTTCTTTCACAATCTCTTCTAGCATTTTAGGGTTAGGAACAATTGAAAAGGGAGAAGGGGAAACCAAGGAATCCTTACTACATTCGGGGGCTTCATTGACACTAGAGCAAGCACATTCAAACCTGGCCTTAGTGTTAATGGAGGCAAATTGAGCCACAACCTTAGAAAATGATTTAGGTCGATCATTGATGGGAGGATTGGAAGTGACATTGTCATTTAAAACAGCTTTGGGGATCATAGAAGACACCTTACCTGGTATAGGTTTGGCAGACTTGTTTACCTCAGCCATGTGAATGTCATTAAGAGTAGCAGAGGGAAGTGGATCACGTAGTTTGAGGGAAAGCATAAAGGTGTCCAATTATCCTCCACTACCCTCATTGACATCGCGAAAAGTAGCCACCACGACAGAACCCTCGCGTCACTGATTAATCAAATGGCAGAATAGTAAAACGTAGGGAAAGATCATAGAAATTTGCAAAAATGTAGAAGCTTCTTTAATCCTAAATCTTCCAATTCCAAGTTTTTTTCCTTTAACCAAGATTAACTCTAATTATGTTATTTAATTGTAAGTTTTTTCAAATTAATCGATATAATTAGCTAACATAATTGTTAACATACTATTTTTTGTTAGCAATATGTTTTTTTACCAAGGTAAGTAATCATCATATTTACCAAGGTATCCTCTGTATGTTCTACTATCATAATGGTTTCCTATTTTAGTACTATATTAGCCTTACACCGATATATTTGTGATTTAATGAGAGATTTTTTTGTTAGGGGCATTAATGCACCTAACATTCCTTTTGAAGATTGATATAAATGTTACTAATAAAGTGAATAAAAGACTAGAAATATTTGACTTATGTACAAGGTTTGATAACATAGAACTAATAGATATTTTCAACTACTATTGACCCTACTTATTTTAGGACTTCAATTATGCATCTTGTAAAAGTGGGAAACAATGTTTCATGCAAGAGCTAGGCATGGGCATTTCAACCGTTTGCAACCTTATAAGGCTAAATGTCATTCAACAAAATTGTCACCAAATCCAACTTGTATATGTGAGGTCATTTTCCTTGAAGAATCCAAATCCTCAATTTAAGGGTTATATTGCAATGATTCACCAAGATAATGGAGACTATAAAAATGGTACAAGACTACATCAAATGACTTGTTTCCACACAAAATGGCCTTCCAAACAATCCCAACATCTTCGTTTGGTCAATCTATCCTACTAAACATATTAGATCTATTAGGCCTTATTAGTATGTTTTTGGACTAAAACTTTCCCCTCCTTTATAATAGAGAAAAATTAAGGACATTTATAAATACACTTTATGAGGATTTCAAACATGGTTCAAAGTTAGGTTTGGGTCCAATCAGATGATTGGTTCACAAGGATTGATCACAAAGGCCTAATATATAGTTAGGCCTAAACTATAAAGAAATTGCTTTGTCACTCCTACACCCAATCTAATATCCACTTGGAACAGTTAAATAACATCTCATAGCCACCGAATCCATCAATCTTTAATTACTAAAGTTCTCCAATTTAGGTTTGCAACTCATTTATTTTCAAACAATTGTTATGTGTTTCGTCACATAGATGTCTGGCCTAATATGAAAATTTGGCCATTGAATCCTTGTAATTTTTCTTTGATAACTATAGCTAACTCTAAACTCTATCATTTCAGAAAGAACTATATTTTCCTACTGGTGTAATGATGTGATAGGGACCTTTTCATGTGAAAAGGCTAAGTTGTTAGTTTAAAAAATAATTTCCACAAGTTCACTTATATCATAAAATGTATTAATAGATTATTAATAATATAGTTCTTGAAATAAAAGCACGTCTCTTATATAAATATCCATTTATGGTTTATCGTCTTCTAATTTATATAGGACCATAAAAAGAATATAATTGAACAAAAAACATGAATAAGGAATTGAAAAGAGAGAGAAATCATATTGATTCAAGAGCAATTCTTCAAAAATAGATTTTCTTGAAATCCAAGAGGCATAGATACCCTTCTTACAAATATCCTAATTGACATCCATATATTTTTGAATTATTTTATCATTTGAACAACATGTTGTAACATTTTTAAAGAGAAGTTGCACAAGTAACTTTGAAAACTTTTGAATTTTTTGACATTTTTTAATAAAATTTTATCCTCTTTCCACACTATAAAGTCTTTAAACATAGTTTGACCAATGAGGTCCTCACTTTATGGAATGAATAATTTCAGAAAAAAGGCTTACAATATGATTGACCAACAATTTAGGATAGTCCAATGGATTTGATTACATCAAGAGAGAACTCCTAAATATGTCTAAAAATCCCAATTGAAGAACCCATGGGGACTACAAAAATATAATCCTAAGGGGATAAGTCCCATTCCCTTCTTGAGATAAAGTCTTGAATAGTGTTTGCATGCTTCTTTATGTCATTTTGATCCATCAAAGTAATATTTACTCTAGAAAGGTCTTTCTACTTGGCCAACTACTATTGGTATTCTTTATTTATTTTCTTTATATCCTCCTCTATATCATAGAAGAATTCTAGTTTTAAGGGATAGCTATGTCAAAGTTCCTTCACCCAATCATGTTGATCTTATACTAAAAGATCTATACTAGAGGCTAGATGAAAAATTGGTGAAATTATTTTGCAAAGGGGCAGTTACATTTCATATGTGTTCTACCAAAAATTATGAACTTGTTGGAAATATAATAGGTAAAGTAAGATGCTAAGGGTGTGGGAGAGGTAAATCAAGATCTATAAAATTTTTACCACTTCAAACATCAACCATGTTCATACATAATTCACCACACAAATCTCTTCCTTAATCTTAAATTATGTATGTAATGTCATATATCAACATCTAATACCTTATGTAAAATATAATAAAATATCTAAGAAACAAATAAAAACATAACACAATAATTTGGTAATGTAGAAACCATCCAAGGTGACGATAAAAATGGAGTGGGGATGGCACCCACAAAATCATCACTATTTTAGAAATAAAGTGTACATGGTAGGCTAAATATTTTTATCAATTCTGAGGATCTATGTTGTCAGGAGTATTCCTTGTTAAGATCTTACAATACTATTGGGTTTACCTTGAATTGGGATCTATAAAACTTTTACCACTTCAAACATCAACCATGTTCATACAAAATTCACCATATAAATGTTTTCCTTAACATTAAAATCTGTATGTAATGCCATATATCAACATTTAATATCTTATCTAAAATATAATAAAATCAATGAAATATATAAGAAATGAATCAATACATATCACAATGATTTGGTAATGCAAAAAATCTCCAAGGTGACTATAAAACTGTAGTGAGGATGACACCCAAAAAATCTTCACTATTACAATAGGGTAAAAGTACAAGGTTGTGTCACATTTTAGGCTGACTTATCATAACGACTAAATTTGAGTGTTTCTATCCAAAAACCAATTTTTTTCAAACATATGATCTAGATAAATTTATTCTAGCTAAGTTATATATGGTCTCACACTTTTCCAATTAGAAATATCTATTAAATGCATATTTTATACTAGTTTGTATCTAATTATTAAAGAAATAAAGTTATTTTAGAAAATTGACGTTTCAATAAATCTTACTATTTTTAATGATATTTTTATAGTAACATATAAATATTATCTTATAGAGCCCAAAGTCAAGAATATTTGCATGTAGATTTTATAGTGTTTTAACTAGATATAGTATGCTGTAATTAAAAAAAATCCAAAAGTATATATTTTAATATTCAAAAAGATGTTGATTCTGAGACAAAAAAAAATATTAAATCATATAAAAAAAAATTGAAAAATTATATGATGTTCTAGGGGAGAGAGTCCTCTTTTAGAATGTATGAATTTTCTTTTGGTTAGAGTAGATTTATTTTGAAAAATAATGTGGGAGATGAAAACTATCAATTTTGGGTGAGTTGAAATTTGAATCACAATAAAATAGAAATATATGTCTAAAGTCAATTTTTATTTTTGATTGTTCTAGCTATATATGTCATTGATGACATAGTCTAATTTCAAATAGAAATAAGTTTATTTTCATATAGTTTTGTAATGAGACTTAGACCCCTAATTTTCAACGTTTTCTAGCAACTAAACAATTATCTGTAAAAATTAGGAAAATATATCAATTCTTATTCTGAATAATTATTAAAAACTATAATCTTAAACTTCATCAATTTCTACACATTTCATTAGTTTACTTCATTTTCAAATTCTAAATAATCATACTAATTTTATGTCATTTAAGGTGAACAATTATACTTTTGTTAGCCTTTTCATTTACAAAAAGGTGACACTAGTTTATGCTTTTATCCAACAATAAAGTGTGGGTGTTAGGGCTACAAAGTTTGATCACTTTTGAGGATCTATTTTGTGAGGAGTAGTCCTTGTTAAGATCTTACAATACTATTAGGTCTACCTTGAAATGAGATCTTTAAAACTTTTACCACTTCAAACATCAACCATGTTCATAAATAATTCAACACACTAATCTTTTCCTTAACATTAAAATTCGTATACAATGTCATATATCAACATTTAATATATTATCTAAAGTATAGTAAAATCAATGAAATATGTAAGGAATGAATCAATACATATCAAAATGATTTGGTAATGCAAAAACCCTCCAATGTGATGGTAAAATTTCAGTGGGGATGACACCCACAAAATTTTCACTATTGTAGTAATAAAGTGTGGATGTTAGGGCTACAAAGTTTGATCACTTCTAATGATCTACGCTATGAGGGATCTACCCTATTAATATCTTACAATACTATTAAGTATACCTTGATTAAAGGATTTTAACGAAAAAATTAAGTGAGCACTTCGTTAGGAGATATACATAGGCCTATTAGGACCAATTTGTTTAGAGATTTACCCTAAAACACATGTTAAAATTTATTAGTATATTGATCTTTTGATATGCACTTTAAATGCTGATTATAGACCTTCTCTTTAAAATTTGACATCACTTCTCTATGATAGATCTTCAATATTCTTTTCTCTACACTTCTTAGTTTCCTTACTGTTTCTTCACACTTAGCTTCCTGAATTCACCTCTAGCTTTGTATCCAAACATCAAATTCATTAAACCCTCTTTAAATAGTTGTTTGGTGAAGCTTTTAGATTATGATCAATGATCTAGATTAATCCCTTTTTCCTCTTAGTCCTTCTAATTTTTTTATTGGTTGATCACCTCATGTACGTATTGATGATCATCAACTACATGCATAATTAACTCCTTGATTAACTCCTCAATTTTTAGAACACGCTTCCATATCACCAAAAATACAATTAACAATTGTTAGGAGACTTTGAATCCATATGAGAAAATTCCAACCTTGTTAAGTGTTGTGCTAACATTATTAGGAGTTGTAAAACGAAGAAGGATCCACTAAGACAATTAGTTTGTGGTGACTAATCAAGGAAGTACTCTTGATACTTCATAATTTTTTTGGGGCTATTTTATAGACATATTTGGCTGACATTTTGTAACTAATTTTAGCCCTAAATTAGCAAAAGTACTTCATGTAGAAAATAGCTTAAGGTTAGGGATTTTCCATAAGGTGTGATATGATAGTTGCTTCTTGTGATAGTATTGAGTTGTAAAAGATTATAGATTCTAATAAGGTTGTAATCACTAGATAGTAACAATATAGGACTCGTTGTGTGGTGGACATAGCCTAGGGATTGTATGAAGCGTGTTAAATCATGGTCTCTTGTGTTCTCTTCTATGTGATTTATTATTTCCAATATTGGTTTTATTTGCGTGTAATTTTTATTTCTTTTCGTGGTTAATCCTAACAAGTGGTATCAGAGAAAGGTCATTTTTTGAGTTATCCTATATAGGAAAGTCTCATGATTGAGTTGGAGCAATTGAAGACAAGGGTAAGTTTAAGGTTGAGAAATTCAATAGGTAGAACTCTTAGTTATGGAAAATACAAATGGAGGACTATTTCTATCAGAAGGATTTATGGAAGCCGTTGCAAGGAAAAACCAAAAAACATGTAACTATGATAGATGAGGATTGAGAGATTTTAGATAGAAAGGCACTTGGAAGCATTTGATTATGCCTAGCACCATCAGTGATATTTAGAATTACAAAAGTGAAGATGAAGGAAGAGTTTATGCAAACCCTAAAAAAATTGTATGAAGAGCTCTCTACTTCAAATAAGGTATTTCTCATGATGCATTTATTTAATATGAAGATCGAAGGAGGTGGATTAGTTGTAGATCATTTAAGTGAGTTTAATATTGTTACTAGTAAGTCATATTTTCTGAGTGTTATTTTTGGTGAAGAAATAAGGGCTCTATTGATTTTATGTTCTTTGTTAGAAAGTTGGAATGACTTCGTAATGGATGAGTAATTTTGTTTCTATATCTAATACCCTAAAAAATAATGATGTTGTTGGTGTTCCTTTAAGTGAGGAAAATTGTAGGAAAACCTTAGGTAGATCTACATTAGGAAGTTCTTTGAACATGCAAATGAGAGGCAAAAGTAATGAGAGAGGAAGTAATTCTAGAAATTGTGGGAAATAAAGAGGAAAGTCAAAGGGAAAGAGTTCTCAATCTAGAGGATGAAGAGATTGTTTGTACTATCAGAAGCTAGCGCATAAGAATAAATATTGTTAGACTCGAAAGAAAAATGAAGGTGATAAAATAGAAGGGAAAAAGTAGGAAAATGTGGTAAGTAACAAATCCGAAGAGGGTGCTTTTCTTCTTTCTAGTGCAAGAGTACCTAGGCTAACTCCTAGTGCTAGTTCTTATTTTTGGGTTTTGGCTTGTACTAACCTTAGAAAAGTTAGTTGGGTGTGTTTTGACCTAACAAGGTCATGTGAGTTTTCTCCTAGATGGATTTGATTAGGCTCAATCAATTCTAGATGTTTTTGCTTGCTTTTTGTTTGGGATTGTAGGAAACAAGATTAAGATTATGGGTCCTATACCCTAGAAGTATAGAGAAAGTTTGGTTTTGAGTTCAGTTTTTCTTCTATGGTGTTCTTACATCTTTTTTCATCGGTTGGAGGTGATATGTTGTGATTTAGTACAATGTTGGGAAAGATGTCAAAAATATGTCAATTGTTTCAAAAAATTTCAATTAGGTCAAAGTGGTCCAAATCATATGGTTTGATGCTTTGAAATTTAAATCATGGTTAGAGCTCATAAAGAGGCCATAGTAGACCTATTTGGAAGTTTCCAAGTGTCTAAGGTCTTGTCAACAACTTTGCAAATTTGCATCACAATATTGTGACAACGAAGTTGCATGTCATCATAATGGAGTTGATAGTTAGGATAACTCTTTGAAACCTCTAAGAAAACCTATAAAACCATGAAGGATACCAATTCCAAGGTTTGGTTATCTTAGTAAGAAAATTTTGAATGTGAAAGCCATGAAAATATTGTTCTAGAATTTACAATTTTGGTGTTTTTGATTACACGAACACTTCAATAGATCAAAGGACTTTTTTTTTTCTTGATCCTTGTAGTTTAGGTTAATTCCACGTATTTTTTTAGATTTCAAGTTGATAGGAACCCATATGGTTATAGTTGAAAAATCTTTTATTTTTATCCAGTTTATTGTTCCTTTTTAATAGTTTTATGAAAAATCGCACCCCCATGAATCCTCACCATGGAATCATGATAGCCTTGAGGGATGTGAATGTGTAGTCCTTGTATAGTGTACATAGAAAAGGAGAAGTCTAGAAAAGGTTGGTTTCCATTTTTCAAGTGATGCCCTAAGAAAGCCTTTGATGTATGGCTAGGCAATCATAGTACTAGAAAGCTATTTTTGATAGATTGAATGTGATAGAAAGCTCAATATAATAGCTTTAGAAGGAGGTGGGATGAATGAGAAAGATATGTGTGAGAAGAGAAGATTTCAAGATAAGGTTAGTTAAATGTTTCAATGGACCCTAGTAAGTGTTGATATGAAATGCTTGAAAACCTTAATTTTAGGCATGAAAGTAGCAAAGTAGTGTATGGAGAAGTTGATAACCTATGAACTAAAAATATTGAAGTTCCTCATAAAGGGTATTCATATTGGTAATTTATTTCCAATGTTGTTAAGGGAAATCAGGAGTTCTAGTCCACAAACCAAGTTTGAAGGCCTAATTCAACTACTCCTAATTATCATAGTTTTGCCAAATTTGAAGGAATCAAAAGAGAAACCTACTAATAATGAGACCAATAGGATAGGGAAAGTATAGAATCCCTCAAGTTGAATCCCTCACTCCATGTTGAAGATAGAATCACCATTCTTGTTGAAATTATGAGTTTGGCGAACAAGTTGGAAAGTCTCCATGATGGATGTAAGATGCAAAAAAATGGTGTAACTAGATAGTGAAGTGTGGAGGATAAGATAGCTATCATCTTAAGGTTAGTATGACAAGGGGAACCCTAGTAGGCTAAAAGAGAGGCCTAGATGAGTCCTTACTGAAGGAAATGGCTTGAAGCAATCCAATTTTACATTAGATTGGTATTAGAGCCACCAAAGATTTGTGGCTAGTGGCATATCTTTATATAATAAAGAGTTAGTAGGGAAGGACAACATGGTGAAAAATGAAAGGAGTAGCCTCCTAGAGGAAGCACAAGGGGAGATAAAAATAAAACTAGAGGAATTTGTTGAGGTAGCTAAGAAGAAAGATAAACATAAACTACTAATAGAGGTAAGGAAAGGTTGATGATGAAGACATCATTCCTGAACCAAGCCCTCCATTGAATGGGTGTTCCAAGAGTAGAACAAATAGATTACGCTATAGAAGCTTACATGGTTAACGATGCTATGGGAAATATAGCAACTATGAAGAAAGTTAATGTCATGTTCTAAGTGTTATAAATTTTAATGTTTGTAATAAAATCCTATGATGTGGTGGTATAAATGGAGTAGTGATTCGATAAAATCTCCAAGTATAGCCACTTAGGAAAGATTGAGTTTTCATTTTATGTATAGTTAGTTTTCTTTAAGTTTTTTTTATGTGTGTTTAATAACTATGCCATCTATGTAATCGATGACTACTACGAGTTAGTGATAGATTCTGATGTGTAATCCCTCATGATTCAAAAATGGTTTTCTTTTCTTGCTTTTGGGCTAACATTTCATCTCCCAATCTTAGAAATGAGAATGTATTGAAAAGGAAAATTGTGTAATAAAAAAGGAGGACTGGATATATAGTAGAACGAATAGAAAGAGTTGAAGTTTTTTCTTTTGTATTTTGTGTGTCTATGATTTGGATGTGTGTGATTTCTTCATTTTCCCTTCTAAATCATTATTTTGAATCCTAAAAATATATTCTTGATCTAATGACTTTATAGCAAAACATGCATCAAGTTCTGAATCCAAATTTACAACTTGCAGATTTAGTCATTTGTTTCATAAAAACATATTTCTATGTTATTGAATGTAAAAACCTATGGTTTTGAGGTTTTCATTTGTTGATGGGAGTCTATTACAGTCTCTCTAATCTATTTATTAGATCATGGAGGGCTCATGTATTATATACTCTCTTTTTCGTTGTTATTCTTGCTCACGCCTTTGTGGAAGACAATCTCTCAATTTAGTGAATATCTTTATGTATTCAACAACATGCTGAAATCACATAAATAATATGTGATGGTGGTAAGGTTCAATTTGAACGATTAAATTATAGATTTGGTCAGAGACAAATGATTTCATATTCAATAATTTTTTTCTTATTAGGTCCTAAATCCATGTCTATAGAAAGGTGGTATAAATCTAAAAATTGAAAAGTGTTGCTAGGTAGTCACTTTGTATTTGGATTGAAATTCATTTTTACATCAAAAAAGGGATTAGGTAATCTATGTCTGTCGATTTCCATGAACAAGTGTTCAGTTTAAGTTAATCTTACCTAGGAAAGTAATGTTGCTACAGGAAATGTGAGAAGTCTCTATCATATTTCAAATTATGAATTGGTATTAAGAGAGTTAGTAGGATAATAAGATGAGGGAGTTAATAATCAATCCTAAAGGTGCACAAACTCCTTGACGTGAATTTTGTTAAGTGACTCATTTCCTCCTAATTCTCCAAGGTGAGGCTCTACATCATTTTTGGTATTAGAGCAGGATTCTTTGGATTGTGTGAAGTTAAATTTTTTATATATCTAATCAAAATTCCTCAGTAGGATCAAGAAAGATGGTGACCCATGAAAAGTTAGCAAAGAAGGTTGAGGAGAAAGAAGAACTCTATCGGAAAGAGAATATATAAGTCTAGGGGATATTGGAAAAAATTAAAAACAAGTTGGAACACATGAATATGATGATGATGGTGAGTTATCTAAAACTTAGAAGCCATTCATTAAATATTTGAAAGCTTTCAGAGGAAAAGCTATAGAGTTACCTATATTTACAAGTAAGATGGATATTGAAGCAATTTTGGAGTGGATTGAATCTTTAGAGAACTACTTTGAATGTAAGAAGATTTCATAATCATAGCAAGTCAAGTTATCTAAGTCTAGGATCTAGGGTGAAGGGAAAGAACCTTAGATGGTGGAATTTTCTACAAGAAGAAAGGGTAAAGGAAGACAAGAAGAAGATTTTTCCATGGAAGAAGATGATGTCTATGGTGAAAGAGGCTTATCTCCTAGAAGATTATAAAGTTTAGTTACACCAAAAGAGGTGGAATATTAGAAAAATAGATATGGATATCTCCACTTATACAAAGGAATTCCAAAAGTTGAGTTTAAGATCAAAATTGCCAAAACTTGAGAGTGCCTAGGTAGCAAGATACCTAAATGGAATACAAATGAACATAGAAGAGGAGTAGTAATTGTTGAGTCCTAACATAGCAGATAAGTGTTATTAACTAGTTTTGAAAGTGGAGGAGAAAATCGAAAGAAGACAAGAGAATTTAGCAACATAAGTAGAGGAAGATAGTCATTTGAAGGAAGAGGCACATTTTGAGGAAGAAGCCCAAATTTTCAGCCCAAACTGAAAAATATAATGAATCAACCAGGTTTGATAATTTCAGAGAAAGTTTTAGAGGTAGAAGACAAAATTTTAGAGAAAGATCACTATGAAGAACAAATGGAACAATAGGATGTTATAATTGTAACCAAGAAGGTTACATGGTGCACACATGTCCAAAAAAGGCAAGCTCTAGTACTCATCAAGAAAAGAGAATACACGTTACACAAGAGGTTGATTCACAAAATGATTTAGATAGTTATGGTTATTCAAAGAGAGGAGAAGCTCTCACGATGAAAATAAAATTTCTAAAGATGCCTATAAAAGAAGAACCACCACAGAGGAAATCCATTTTGAGAACTACTTGAAGTCTGGAGGGAAAGTTTTTAAGGTATTGGTAGACTCTTGTTCCACAAGACTTTTTATAGCTCTTGAAATGGTGGGGAAGTTAAAATTACCAAGAACACCTCATCCATATCCTAACAAAGTGTCTTAGCTGAATAAAGGACAAAAAACTATAGTGGAAGAACAAGCTTTGGTTGAATTTTAGACTAGAGCATACAAAGACAAATTGTTGTTTGATATTGTTAATATGGAAGCATGACACTTACTTTTTGGTAGTGCATGGAAATATGATCCAAAGGCACAACATGATGGAGTAAATAACACTTACACCATTACGAAGAAGGAAAGATGATTGAATTAATATTTCTAACTGAACTAAGTGAAGAAGAAGAAAAAGCTACATAGGCTAAGATTATGGTAATGGGTAAGAAAGAATTCTTAAAGGAAGTGAAAGGAAAGAAGTGTCTATTTTTTGAATTGATTCTAGTACTCAAAGATAAATCACAAAATTATGCTGAAAATCATATTGAGGAAGAAAAATCAGAAATGCAAAGTTTGAATTTGAAGGTGGGAGTGGCAGAAAAGAAGACACAAAAGTTAGTGTAAGAAGTTAAACTAATTTTGGACAAGTAGAAGGAAATCATATCTGATTGAATGCTAAGAAATCTCCCACTAATGTGAGAAATCAGTCAATAAATGCTTAATTTTTGATCATAGGGTTGTAGATTTCATGAAAGGATAGGTTGAGTATGAGATTCAGAAAGATGTAGATGTTTGAACCACAAGGTGAATTGATAGATCTAGAAGTTGTGATATATGAAATGTGTCAATGATTTCCAAGGATGTATGTTAATGATTTGTGGAATTTCCCAATAGAAAAGGCAGCAATCAGCTATAGGATCAACATGTTGTGTTTTTCATATCTTGGTTATGTTGAAATCAAATTATAATAAAATACTTTTCCAATTCTATTTAAGAGCTGAAAAGAGTTTCCCTCGCCTAGATTATCTAGTTCATATGTCATGATTCTAGCTATTTCATGTCTATGTTGTTTGCATAAGTGTTAGAAGATTAAGGGCATTCTTTGCTTTGTTAGATTCAAGTGTATGTTTTAGCACTAGTACCATATGAATTAATCTAAGGTACACTCACCTAGGTTTTTCAAAGCCTTATAGTTGGCCCTAGTGTTTGAATAAGTATGTTAAATATGGGAATTAACTTCACCTAGATGTATTTTTTTCCTATCGCTAGGTTTTTGAAACATGACATTTTGAGACACCAACACAAGGTTGGTGATTTAGTGTGGGGATATATGAAGAAAGAAAGATTACCAAAAACAAATCATAATAAATTATTACCTAAGAAGGTTGGTCCTTGTCAAATCTTAGAAAAGTATGGACATAATGCATACAAGATTCAGTTACTTCTAGAAATTGGGTATTTAACCCATATTTAATGTTTGTGATCTCACACCATACAAAGGTTCAAAAACACAACCAACACATGAGGATTTAGTAATAGAAAATTTGTAGCAAGTACCCAATCTAGCAACACCTTAATTGGAGAAGATACTTAATAGAAAGATAAAGAAGACTCGAAGGAGATAATATACCTAGTATTTAGTCAAATAGAAGAACAAACCTACAACATAAGCTATTTGGATGGATGCAAAACAAATCAACAAGCATGGTTCATCACTAAAACATCTCATCTCAAGTAGACTTGAGATCCATTCTTATGGGGAGTATCCTATAGAAGTAAAATAGATAGATTATGCTACAAGAACTACATGGTTAATGATGCTATAGGAAGTGTAGGAACTATGAAGAAATTTAATGTCATTTTAAAAATGTTTTAAAGTTTAATGTTTGTAATAATGTCCTATGATGTGGTGGCATAAATGGAGTAATGATTCGGTAAACTCTCCAAGTATAGCCACTTAGGACAAAGTGAGTTTTTATTTTATGTTGAGTCAGTTTTCTTTAAGTGTTTTTGGGGTGTTTTTAATAATTAGGTTGGCTATGCAATTGATAACTAAAGGAAGTTGGTGGCAGATTCTGATTTATGATTCCTCATGGTTCAAAAAAATTATTATTTTATTTCTTTTGGGCTTGCGTTTCATCTCCCACTATCAAAATTGAGAAAGTATTCAAAAGGGAGATTGTGTAATCGAGAAGGAGGATTAGATACATTAGAAGGAATAGGAAGAGTTGGTGTTTTTTGTTATTTGTGAGTCTATGAATGGTATATATGTGTTTTCTTCATTTTCCCTTTTAATTCATTATTCTAAATTTTGAGAACATGTCATTGATCTACTGACTGTATAACAAAACATCCATTGAGTTCTAAATTAAAATTTATAACTTTTAGGTTTAGGCATTTGTTTTATAAAATCAGTTTTCCAAGTTATCAAACCTAAAAACCTACTATTTTGAGGGTCACATTTGTTGATGTAAGACTATTAAACTCTCTATGATCTATTTCTGAGATCGTGGAGGGGTCATGTATTATATACTCTTTTTTTTCATTATTATTTGTAGTTGTGTCCACATGGAAGGTAATCTGTAAATTTGGTGAATATATAAATGTATTCATCGTCATGTTAAAATGTCATAAATAATATCTGATGTGGTAAGGTTTGGTATGAACCTTGAATTTACTAATATTGTTAGAGACAAAAAATCTCATGTTCAATGATTTGTTTGTTATTAGGTTTTATATCCATGTCTGCATAAAGGTGATGTAAATCCAAAACTGGAAAAGTGTTGCTGGGTAGTCACTTTGTATTTGGCTTGAAATTTTGTTTTATATTAGAAAAGGGATCAAGTGATCTATGTGTATCAATTTCAACAAATAAACTTAGTAGCTTTAAGTTAAGCTTGTGCAGGAAAGTAATGTTACTATAAGAAATTGGAGAAGTTCCTATGGAATTTCATTTTATGAATTCATATTAAAAGAGTTAGTAGGATAACAATTTGAGGAAGTTAATAATTGATCATGAAGGTGCACAAACCCCTTGATGCAAATTTAGTTGATTGACTGATTTCCTCCTAAATTCTCCAAGGTGATGCTCTGCATCATTGAGGAACCATTACTAAAAGCCACCAATGAATTTGGTGGGAAATCCCTAGAAGGAATCCCTTTGTTTAGGGGAAAGATGGACACTAAAATTGTGATATAATGGATTGAGGGGATGGAAAACCACTTCAAGTATGAAGATATTAATGAAGCACAAAAGATTAAGGTATCCAACTCTAGGCTAAGGGGATCAACATTAACATGGTGAAACTAACTTCAATAAGAGAGGGAGAAGATGGGAGGGTACAAGCACAAACCTATGCCACCCTTTTATAAAGGAAAAGGCTAACAAAAGTATAACTATTCATCTTCAAAGACATAAAACTGGTAGTATTATTTAGAATTTGATTATGAAGTAAACTAATGAAAGGTGTACAAATAGATAAAGTTTAGGATTATAATTTTTAATAATTATTTGGAATAAGAAATGATATATTTTCCTAATTTTTAAAGACAAATTTTTAGACGCTGAAAAATAATGAAAATTAGGTGTCTAGTTCCCACCACAAAACTATATGGAAATAAACTGATTTCCCTTCAATCTTAGATTATGTTATATATAACATATATAGGTAGAACAATCAAAAGTAAAAATTGGCTTTAGACCTATGATTTATCTTTTATAATGATTCAAATTTCAACTCACAAAAATCAATAGTTTTCATCTCCCACCACATTTTTCAAAAAAAAAATATTATAACCAAAAGAAAAATTATATATTCTTGATAAGGACTCTCTACTCTAGAACATCACATAAATTTTAAATTTTTTTGATATAATTTAATATTTTTTCCTTTCTCAAAATTGACATCTTCTCAAGTGTTAAAATATGTACTTGTAGAATTTTTTAATTATAATATAGTATATCTAATTAAAACACTATAAAATGCATATGCGAATATTCTTGACTCTAAGCTCTATAAAATGGTGTTTATATGTTATTTAAAAAATGTCATAGAAAATAGTAAGTCATTGAATTCTCAGTTTTTTGAAATAATTTTATTTCTTTAGTAATCAGATATAAACTAGTATAAAGCATGCATTTAATAGATATATCGAGTTGGGAAACTGTGACATCATATATAACTTAGCTAGAATGAATTTTCCTAGATCATATGTTTGAATAAAATTGATTTTTAGATAGAAATATTCAAATTTAGTCATTCTAATAAATCAGCCTACAAAGTGACACAATTTTGTACTTTTACCAAGGAAAGAAACTCATCGTAAATTGGAAAGCCATGGTAGCTAAGGTAAAGGAAAAATACCTACCTAAATTCTAGAGGTTCTGTTTGAGATTAGGGATCCAAAAGGAAGAGTCTTTTAAGGTGGTTAGGTATCTAAATGGGTTGAAATGGAACATATAAGAAGAAATCAATCTATGCACACCTACAATAGTCCATAGATGTTTCAAATTGGCAATGGAAGTGGAAGAGAAGTATAGGAAGAAATTAGACACCAAGTTTAGAGGTAGAGGTAAAATGGGTTAGTTATGTGCAAGAAGAGTCTAATAACAATAACAAACCATTTGAAGTACTCTTAAAACCAAAAGAAGGGTAAATTTTTGATAAGGAGGACATTTATTAAAGAACCCATAAAAGAAGAATCGAGCCAAAGAAGGCTATTTAGGGTGAAGTGCAAGATGATGGGAAAAGTGTGTAAGGTCATCACAGAATCAGGTTCTAGAGATAATATTGTGTTAGAGGACGCAGCTAGCAAAATGAATATGAAAATAATTCCACATAATAATCCTTATAATGTTATATGGCTAAACAAGGGGTAACACGTTCTTGTAATTGAACAAGCATGGGTGGGATTTTCAAGAGGAAGGTATAAGGACAAGGTATTATGTAACATTCTAGCTATGAATGTATGTCATGTTCTACTAGGAAGCCCATGGAAGTTTGATAGAAAAGAAATGTATGATGGAACCACAAATTCATACTCCTTCAAGAAAGATGGTGTGATATTCATGATTCAATCCTTAATAGAAGAGGGAGAAGTGAAATCTTCAGGTCCTAATGTTCTTATGGTGGGTGAAAAAGAGTTGTTAAAGACCTTGGAGGAAGGAGAAGGAGTAGGATTTTCCTTAATATTGAAACCCAAGCGAGAAGTTTTTGACAAGGTAGAAAATAAAATAGAGCTACCTAAGGGCGTGCAAGAAATACTTGATGAGTACACAGACATTGTCAGTGATGGACAACCTACTACCCTACCTTCCACGAGATTTGTTTGCCTTCAAATTGAGTTTATTCTAGGAGCCACCCTTGCCACCAAAGCTACCTATAGAATGACCCCTTAACAAAATGACAAAATTTCTAAGAAAATCCTAATTAGGAAAAGTAGAATCCCTTGTGTTGTACACACTATTTTAGCACCCAAAAAGGGGGTAAGTTGGAGACTTTTTACTAATTCAAGAGCCAATAATAGAATCACTATTAGGTATAGGTTCCAAACACCTATGAGTGAAGACCTAATGGACAATTTAGGGGAAGCAAGGTAATTTTCCAAGATAGATATCAAAAGTGGCTATCACAAAATTAGGATAAGAGAAGGGGATGAGTGGAAAAAAACCTTCAAGACCATTGAAGGTTTATTTGAATGGCTTGCAATGCCATTTGGCTTATCAAACACTCCCTCAACTTTTATGAGGCTCATTAATTAAGTATTAAAAGAATACATTGGTAAGTTTTTTGTTGTCCGTTTAGATGGCATATTGATTTTTAGTAAAACTAGGGAGGAGCATATTAATCATTAAAAATTATTTTCAAGAGATTACATGAAGAAAAGCTAATGATAAATTTGGAGAAGTGTGATTTCATGAAGCAAGAGCTAGTGTACCTTGGGTTTGTTTTGTGTCAAAGGAACCTCAAGATGGATCAAAGTAAGGTGGATGTCATCCTAAAATATCCTACACAAAAGATTTACAATAGAGGTGAGAAGTTTTCATGGCTTGGCCCAATATTACAGGAAATTTATCAAAAAATTTAGTGTTATTTGTGCTCCTATGTTAGACACTATCAAGTGTGGAATGAAGAAAAAGTTTCATTGGATTCCTCAAGAAAACAATGGGTTTGAAATTCTCAAGAAGAGGATAGCTATTCAATCCATTTTAGTTCTACTTAGTTTTGAAAAGCTCTTGACAGTAGAGTGTGATGCTAGCATTGTGGCTAGGTAAAACCACAAACCAATATCACCCTTTTGTAATGGAAAAGGCTAATAAAAGTATAACTGGAAACCTTCAATGATATAAAACTAGCATTATTATTTAGAATTTGAAAATGATATAAACTAATAAAATGTGTAGAAATTGATCAAGTTTAGGATTATAATTTTTAACAATTATTTAGAATAAGAATTGATATATTTTCATTATTTTATAAAGAATTGTTTAGTTGCTGAAAAATGCTAAAAATTAGGGGTCTAGTTCCTAGCACAAATCTATATGGAAATACACTTATTTCACTTTGATCTCGGACTATGTTATAGATAAAATATATATCTAGAACATTTAAAAATAAAAATTGGCCTTAGACCTATATTATCTATTTTATAATGATTCAAATTTCAACTCACTTCAAATTGATAGTTTTTATCTCCCACCACATTTTTCAAAACAAATAGATGCTGACTAGAATAAATATTATACATTCTAGAAGATGACTCTCTCCTCAAGAACATCATATAATTTCAATTTTTTCCATATGATTTAATGTTTTTTCTCTCAAAATTGACATATTTTAGAGTGTTAACTATGTGCTTGTAGATTTTTTATTTATAATAAACTATATCTAACTAAAACACTATAAACTATATCTTGTAATATTCTTGACTTTGAGCTATACAAAATGGTGCTTATAAGTCATTAAAAAATATTATAAAAAATAGTAAGAGTTTTTGAAATGCCAGAATTTTGAAATAATTATATTTCTTTAGTAATTGGATTCAAACTAGTATAAAAGATGCATTTAAAAGACATTTCCAATTGGAAAACTATGAGACCATAGATAACTTATCTGGAATGAATTTATCAAGATCATATATTTGAATAAAATTTATTTTTAGATAGAAATAATCAAATCTAGTCATTCTGATTAGTTACCCTGAAAGGTGGCACAACTTTGTACTTTTACCTAGCTACTTGGGAAATCCTAAGCTAAGAAGGGAGGCTTGTGGATTTCCACAGTGAGAAGATCAATGATGAAAAGGGGAAGTACTCTTCTCATGAATTAGATTTATATGCTCTAGTAAAATAATTAAGAAAGTGGAGGCATTATTTGCTTCCAAATAAGTTTGTGGTATATTCAAACAATCAATCCCTAAACTTCCTTGACTCTCAAGATAAGCTCAGTAGCAAACATATGAGGTGAATGGATTACCTACAAGCATACAGCTTTCACATCAAGCACAAGAAATGATTACAGAACAAGGAAGCTGATGTCTAGAGTAGGAGACTCTTCACAATACAAGAGGGTCACTTGTAGGGAATTGGTATTAACATCTTCAAGGACCCATATGCTAATGATGAAGATCTTGTAGATATTTATAAGGTACGTAAGGGGTACAAGAAAAATTTCTATAGTGAAATTTGTAATTGTACTTTGAATAATTAATTTTTGTTCAAGGGGTGTCAACTATGTGTTCCTAGGGGATCAATGAGGGAAAATTTGATTCACGAAAAAAATAATGGGGCACTTAGTAGTCATTTTTGGGTCAATAAGACTCAAGAGTTAGTCACTAGATTCTAATTTTGGCCTAACATGAATCAGGATATCATATAGGATGTCAAAAAGAAAAATGCAAATCTCTCAATTTAGGATTTAATCAACCTGTTCCAATTCCTAGTAGACCATGAGAGTTCTTAAGTATGAACTTTGTGGTAGGGTTACCAAGGACCAAGTAAGGGTTTGACAATATTTATATTGTAGTAGATAGATTTAATAAAATGGCACATTTTATCACTTGCAAAATGGTCCATGATTCTTTCCAAATTGCACATTTATTCTTCAAGGAAGTGATAAGAATCCATAGCTTTCCTATAAGTATTGTTGTAGACAAGGACACAAAGATCATTATCCTTTTCTTGAAAAACTCATGGAAAAAATCAGGCACAAATCTATCCTTTGGATCTGCTTATCACTTCCAGATAGAGAGCAAAACTAAGGTAATAAATATAAGTATTGGCAACTTGATAAGGTACTCACAAAGGAATATGACCAAGTTTGGGATCAACTCATTGGGTAGGCTGAATATGCATATGTATGGTCAGTAGATCAACTAGTAAAAGTCTTTTTCAAATTGTTTATGGATTGCATCCTAGAGTGGTGTTTGAACTAAGGGAGTTGAAAAAAGGTGCAAAAGGAAGTGGTTGTGCTACATAATTTTCCCTTTCTATAAGGGAAGTCCATGAAATAGTGAGGAAGACCCTAACTGAAAATATTGGGAAGCTCAAGCATAAGGTGGATGATAGTAAAAGAGATGTACAATTCAAAGTTGGAGATCTCATGATGATTCATATATAAAAAGAATCTTTTCAAAAAGGATTCCATCATAACATTCATATGAGGAGGTTGGGACCTTGTAAAATATTGGCTAAGTGTGGTAACAATGCCTACAAGGTAGAGCTTCATGAAGATATTAGGTTATCACCAATTTTCAATGTTGTTGAACTAGTTACTTACAAAGGCCATACTCCATATGATGATAATAGACTGAAGGAAGTCATTTAAAATGTGGAAGACCTAAATTGAAGTCCCACACTAAAATAGACTAGTTAAACTATACTTAACTCAAGTGTTTCCAAGAAAACTAGGACAATGACTTATTGGATATATCTTGTAAGGTGGCATGGAAAAGATGATGTAGAGCCTACTTGGATCAAGGAAGAAAACTTCAAGAAGTTGGACTTAGACTCCAGCTTTCTCAATCCAAGGATGGAATGAACTCTATTTATTTGGGGGAGTATGGTGCAGGAGCACATAGGCTAAATCCTAGTCCTATTTCTTCTTTTTGGTTTTTGTCTTGTACTAACCTTAGCCAAGTTAGATAGGAATTTTTTGATGTTAAAAGGTCATGTGAGTTTTCTCCTAGATAGATTTGACTAGCCTCAATCCATTCTAGATGTTTTTTCTTGATTTGTGTTTGGGTTTTTAGGAAGCAAGATTAGGGTTATGCATCTTATACCCTAGAAGTTAGGGGAAAGTTTGGTTTTGAGTTTAATTTATCTTTTTTAGTGTTTCTACATCTTTTTTCATATGTTGGAGGTTATATGTTGTCATTTGGTACAAAGTTGGGAAAGATGTCACTTGTTACAAAAGTTATCAATCAAGTAAAAGTGGTCCAAATCATGTGAGTTGATGATTTGAAAACTAAATCATGCTTAGACATTATAAAGAGGCCATAGTATACCTATTTGAAATTTTCCAAGTGTCAACTATCAAATTTTCTAGGAAATTTGAAATGTTGTCAATAACTTTGCAAAGTTGCATGACAACATTGTGGGAAGAAAGTTGCATGTTGTGAGCATAGAGTTGATAGTTAGGAAAAATCTCTCAAACCTCTAAGAAAACTATTAAAACCATAAAGGATATCTATTCTAAGGGTTGGTTGTTGTAGTAAGTTAATTTTAAAAGTTATTTAGCCACAAAAATATTGTTCCAAAATTGATAGTTTTTGTGTTTTTGATTGCACAAAAACTTTAATAGATTGAAGGACTTCTATTGTTATTGATCCTTGTATTTCATGTTAGTGTCATGAATTTTTCTTTAGATTTAAAGTTTATAGGAGTTCATTTGGTTATAGCTCAAAACTCTCTTTTTAAAACATGTTTGTTGTTCATGTTTTTATAATTTTATGAAAAATGGCTCCCCCATGAACCCTCATCATGGAATCATCAGGCCTTGAAGGATGTAAAAGTGGAGTCCTTTGAAACTTTACATAGTAAAGGAGAAATCTAGACAATCTTGGTTTCCATTTTTCAAGTGATTCCCTAGGCAAGCCTTTGATGCATGGCTAGCTGATCACAATGCTAGCAAGTTATATTTGATAGATTGAATGTGCAAGAAAGTTCAATCTAATATTTCCAAAAGGACGAGGGATGTAAGAGGAATCTATGTGTGAGAGGAGAAGTTTTCAAGACAATATTTTCTAAGTGTTTCAATAGACCCTAGTAAGTGGTGATATTAAATTCTTGAAACACTTGATTGTAGGCATAAAAGTAGCAAAGTGGTGTATGGATAAGTTGAGAACCTAAGCAATAAAAATATTGAATTACTTCAAAAATGGTATTTCATATTAGTAATTATTTTTCAACCTTGTTAAGGGAAATTTGGAGTTCTAGTCCAAAAACACTATTTAGATGCCTAACTCAACTAGGCCAAATTAGGACAATTCTGCCAAATTTGAAGGAATCAATAGAGAAACTTATGGAAGTTGAGAATAGGATAATATAAAAATTCTAAAACCCCTCAAGTTGAATCCATCACTCAAATTTGAAGGTAGAATGACCATTCTGAGTGAAATTGTGAGTTTTGAGAACAAGTTGGAAAGTCACCATGATGGATGTAAGTTGTTAAAATATTGGTCTAGGTAGATAGTGAAGTGTGGAGGATAAGATATCTATCCTTTTGAGGTTAGGTTGAAAAGGGGAACCCAAATAGGCTAGAAGAGAAGCCTAGGTGAGTTCTTAGTGAAGGAAAGAGCTTGAAGAAATCTTGTTTTACAAGTTTTTTTAGAAGTGTTGATGACTCTTTAGTTTTAGATTATGAGCATTCATTTAATGCTACAGCTCATAGATGTTATTTTATTCATTATGTCCATGTGGATTTTGTGATTATTTATTTGGGAAATAATGAACCCTATGAGATTGTATGAAAGGGAAAAGTTAAGATTAAGTTTTAGAATGAAAATCATTCTCCACTACATAAGGTAGGACATGTTCCAAAGTTGAGTAGGAATTTAAGTTCAATAGGGAAACCTAGTGATGAGGGTTGTGTAGTTACTTTTAATGAAAAAAATTGAAAAGTTTCAAATTTTTCCCTTGTAATATAAAAATGTGTGAAAGAAATAACCTTATACCTTTCTAGAGGTGATAATATTCCTTCTACTTTAATTGTTTTAGAAAAAAAAATGTTCAAGACCAATTGCAGCAGTTGAGTAGATAGAACAAAAAGTTGGTGTAGATTCTAATATAGTATTATGGCACAATAGACTTGGACAAATGCATGAGAAAGGTATGCAATTAACTCATTGAATGAAGGCTTTACAATGTCTAAAATCTATCAACATGGATTTTTGTGAAAGTTCTGTGTTTAAAAAACAAGAGAGAGTGAGTTTTGTGAAGAGTGGGAAGGAAAAGAAAAATAAATAATTAGAGCTTGCATATACAAATATATGGGGACAGGATCAGGTATTTTCCCTTGGTGGTGCTCATTATTATTTTACATTTATTGATGATGCTATAGGAAAAATATACATTCATTTCCTTAGAAAGAAATATGATGTTTTCCAAACTTTTAGGAAATGAAAATTCTTGGTTAAAAGTGAGATTGGTAATAAATTAAAATGTCTCAAATCTAATAATGGTAGTGAGTATTTCATTCATGAATTTGAAGATCATTTCTCCACTGAAGTTATTTATAGACATAAAACTTTTCCAAGGACTCCATGAGAAAATGGAGTGGTTGAATGCATGGACTAGACAATAATGGAGCATGGAAGGAGTAGGAGGTTACATAATAGGCTTTCCTTAAACATGTGGGGGAAGACTATCAATAGTATTATATATTTGATTAATTATAGAGGTCCCTCTACTCCTTTGATTTGTGGTATACCAAAGGATGAATGGACTTGTAAGTAGGTGAGTTCCTCTTTTCTTAAAACATTTGGTTGTGAAGCATTTGGACATATAGACTTTGAAAATAGAACCAGGATGGAAGTTGAGTCAGAGAAATGCATATCTATTGGATATGGCATTTATGAATTTTGTTATAGGCTTTGGCCTTTTGAAAATCATAAAATTGTAAGAAGTAGGGATGCCATATTCAATGAGAAAGTATTGTGTAAAGATCTATTGCAATAGCATGAGAAGAAATAAAATGATTATGTAGAGCTAGATGATACTCCAAAAGATCATGTTCTAGTAGTTCTTGATGACCTACAAAAACCATAAGAAAAAATACCACACACCCTAGTAAATTTTAAAATAGTCAAAAGGTCTAAGTGGATTTGTAGACAATTTTTCTCCCTCTGTCTACTCTATTTTACTAACTGGTGTTGGTTAACCTAAATGTTATGATGAAGTTCTACATGTTGTAAAAAATTGATTAATTTCTTATTATCTTTGATTTTACAAAAAATATCATATTTTTTCCAGTCAGTGTATGCCAAGCTCACTTGGGCATTGAAGATAATGTTTTGTGTCTACCAAGAATTCTAGAGTTTTCCTTGTTTAGAAGAGGGTGTCTATCAAGTTCACTCGATCATCAAAGGAAATTTTTTAGAAGAAGACTGTCAACCAACCTCACTCAGTTACCAAAGGAACTTTTTGATTATGTATTTTTAACCAAGTTCACTTGATAAACACAAAAAATTCACTTTGAGTTAGTATTACTGAGTAGGGTGAGCTAACAAAGGATTTTCTTGTTTTAACATATTGAGTTCAATTGAATTGTTTGTTTGTTCTAGCCAGCTGAGAAGATGAATATTAATTATTCTACTTTGTATTCAAGTCAAATTTACAATGTGTAATATATAAATATAAGGTCAATTTGAGGATTCAATATATGGAACATAATAGAATATTTGATGATGCTTAGAGGAAGAAAATTAGAAGGATAAGTAGAATATCCTTGTCGAGCTTCAAAGACACATTCAATCATGAAGGATCATGTATATAAACAAGAATTGAGATTTTTAATCAAAAATTTAGTTGCATTTGAAATCAGGTCATATTATTGTTATTCTCTAACCATTGTAACAATGATCTAAATCTCTTAATAGAGTTGGCTTAATAGCTATTTGTAAATCCTCTAACAAGGTGACATTTCTAGATCAAATTATCTAAAGACCTCTAACAAGGCCACTCCTAATAGAATGATTAAATCCTCTAATAGGGTCACACCTAACAATGTGTTTTGTGTCCTTTAATAGCATTGACTCCTAATAGGGCTCACTTCAAAAGAGAGAAAACTAGTAACTAGTTGCAATTCATGGTTTTTCGCAAATTAGGTTTCTACGTTAAATCTTGCTGTCAATTGTGTTCATAATATTTCTTTCATGTGTATGAAAGTAAGTTAAAGTAATATTAATGATAACTAACATCTTGAGGTTTTCATGACAATAATTTGCTAAGTTATTTTAGTGTTTATTGAGTTACAATATTTGCTAGTGTAAATTGACTGCACGTGTGTTTGCCGAGTTACAATAGAATACAATTGAATTAGAGTTTTGATTTGTATTGACATGTAAGGGATCTAAGATTTATTTTTTTAGTAATTGATTTACCCCTACCCTCTCAGTTAATCCTCTTATATTTCCAACAAGGTAGGTGGATACAAAGATTATATGGGAGTCTGCAATGGAAGAAGAAATGGACTCCTTGCTGAAAAATTACGCTTAAGATTTATGTAAGTTGTCTGTAGGTAAAATTATTTTACATAATAAATGAGTTTATAGATTGAAAGAAGAGGATGGAGGTCAGAATTTTTTAAAGTCTAGGTTAGTTGTAAAAGGATTTTTTTTAAAAGTGCATTGATTTTGATGAGATATTCTCTCGTTTTGTTGAAATGATTTATATTATATTAATTTAAGTATTATGGATACTAAAGATTTGAATTTGGAATAGCTTGATGTTAAAATGGCCTTTCTTCATTGTGATTGGGATGAAGAGATATATATTGCACAATCACAAGGATTTGAGGTCAAACGTAAGGAGAACTTAATGGGCAGATTGAAGAAAAGTTTATATGGTTTAAAGCAAGAACCTTGGCAATAGTATCTGAAATTTGATAGTTTTATGCATGAGCATGGATACAATAGGTGTCATTGAGATCATTGTGTTTATTTTAAGATGTTGGATGATGCTAGATACATTTTTTTACATTTATATGTTGATGATATGCATGTAGCTAGGTTTAACATGGATCACATTAAACTTTTAAAATAAAATTAGCATAATTAGTTTCTATGAAGGATTTTGGGGCAGTGAAAAAAATCATTGGTATAAAAATTTGTAGAGATGGGAAGAACTAAAAATTGACATTATCTTAGGCTGATTATATTGTGAAGGTGTGGTAACATTTCTCTAGGGAGAATGCTACAGGTTTCAACACACCTTTACCTAGTCATTTTAGGTTGACTAAGGAGATGTGTCCAAGGACACAAGAAGAGGAGGACAAGATGTCCAAGGTACCTTATGATTCATCTATAGGAAGCTTGATATATTCTATGGTATGTATGAGGCTAGATATTGCACATGTCGTGAGAGTTATTAGCAGGTATATAAGTCATCCAAGAATTGAGCATTGGAATGTAGTCAAATAAATTCTCAAATATTTGAGAGGAACATCTAGTAAGTGTTTACACTTTGAGGGCTATGCTAATACCTTATAGGGATATGTTCACTTAGATTAGGTAGGGGATATTGATACCAGGAGAAGTACTATAGGTTATGATTTTCCTATTGGTAGGGTAGTAGTGAGTTGGGTTTCTAGGTTACAGAAGGTGAATGCTTTATCTAGTACAGATGTAGACTATGTTGTTGCTATAGAGGCAACTAAGGAGATGATATGACTTCAGTTCTTCTTGGAAGAATTGGGACAATGAAGGAAGGATAATTTTTTGTTTATAGATAATTAGAGTGACATTCATTTTGCAAAGAATTATGTGCTACATTCAAAGGCAAAAAACATACAGTTGTAGTATTATTTCATTCGATTAGTTCTTGACAATGGAAAGTTAAAGATAGATAAAATGTGTATAGATAACAATCCAAAAAATATGTTGACAATGACAAGGGATAATTTAAAATCCTCTTCAACTTTGGTTGATCTTCTCTATTGAATAAAATAAAAGAATAGTAGATTCCATGGTCATTTGATCTAGTGGGACCTTCATGGAGTAGAAACAGTGCTATAGGATCAGTCTCCAAGTGGGAAGTTGTTGTATAGTATGGAGGATGATCAATTCCTAAGAGGGAGATTGTTAGTTTGTGGTGAATGATTAGGGAAGTATGTTACATACTACATAATTTCTTAGCATTTTTTGGCTAAAATGTTGGAACTAATTTTAACCCTAAAGCAGAAAAAATACTTATATAAAATGGCATAGGGTTAGGGATTTTGCATAAGTTGTGATGGAAGAATTACTTCTTCTAGCAACACTGAGTTCTAAGGGGTTACAACTTGTAATCAAGTTGTCATCATTGGATAGTAATAATATTAGACTTGTTGTTTGGTGGATGTAACCCAGCGATTGGGTGAACCACGTTAAATCCATGTGTCTTGTGTTCTCTTTTGTATGATTTATTATTTTTTTATATTGGTTATATTTGCATGTAATAACTATTTCTATATGTATTTAATCCTAAAAAGTAGCACCAAACTCACTATCCACCTGCTCTCTATAATATTCCTTTCAAAATAATAGAAATGTAATTGATCTTAGCAACTAAATTTTTTTCTATGTCTTCTTACCATGCCAATACCACACCAAAAACAATTCTAAAATCTTAATATTAGATCTTTAACTTTGCACCACAATGACCTCTCTTGTCACTTATCCACATTTACCAAATTCACATATTATTTACTCATTACATTCTATAGACATTACATCACAAGGAAAATAGCTTTTCTTTATATGAAGTAGTCAAAAAAATTAATCAACTCAGCCTTAAGGATTTCCCAATTAATTACAATAGGAACTCATTAAGTTAGAACACTACAATATTTCTTTTTTAGAATTACAAAATATTGTTGGCTCATAGTCTTCATTACTTCTTATACATGAAACCTTAGACTTCATGCATTTGAAGATGTCATCACTAGGTTGTCTTTTGTCTCTATCTAAACTCTCTTATCTAGATTGTAGCTCTATTAGGAGATTTAGTTCAAACACAATAAATAATTTCATAGGAATTATGTCTGATGGAAATCTGATTGTAAAAGCTCATTGTTGTTCAAGATCAAAGAGGGAGATTTTTGTAAAAGAATGTTTTCAATCATTTTTTTGTCATTGATGTCAAACCTGCTATTTGTAGGGATGATAGTTGATTATAAGATCCAAGTACTATGACTTAGTTGATTGATGAAGAGAATTTGATCAACAAGATGTAACAAGAACACCTAAGATGAAGTGCAAGGATCAGTTAAGACAATGGTTAAGTAATGTATTGATGAAATACTCAAGGATACAAAGGGTGGTCACACTTAGAAACATTAAAGAAAGAAGTTGTAACAATGTTGATTACAAAGCTTAAACTAAGATCTTTAGTGGGCGTTGAGCAAGTTAGTTGAAGCTGGGAAAATTCTCAGTAGAAACTGAGTAACAGAAATTCCTAGTGTGTATTGAGTGATCTTCATGTGCTAAGTGGAAATTAGGTGGTGAGCATCAAAAAATTTTTAGTTGGTGCTGAGTAATCTTTAGGTGTGAAGCATAATGAAAAGCACAGTTGATGTTGAGTAACATAGTATGTGTCAAGCACCAATATTTCAATAGTGTCAAGTTGCTTCATTATTTCAAAAGATAAAGATTCACCAAATCTAAGTTGACATAGTGGTTACATTGAATTTTTTGAATGAGTTGGAAGATAAGGATGATGAGTTCCAGGCACAAAATCTTATGTAAGCCATTTTTTGGGAAAATTCTAAAGGATTATTCATGAAGTTTCTGGAGGAAACAAAATATGGGTTAGATGTAATGAATCCTACATAATCCATGTGAATTGAAATTAAAAAATGTAAGAATCAACTAGGAAAAGGTACTCCGAAGGTTTCTATTTAAGAAGTCATAGACTAAGAAGTAGAGAGCTAATTATAATGTTGCTATTGAAGAGCCAAATCTACAAAGTGGTTAGAAGGGTGTCAAGGAGGAGACATCTACGAGAAGGAAGAGCACAAAGACTTTGCTTCTACAAGTGATCATGAAGAGATGATTGCACTGGTACATTGAGTGTGGAGACTCAAGGAGAGATAGCTTGAAAGGAGGACAAGCTATAAGGAGTTGCAGAGATTGACGGCCACACAAGGGTATGAGCTAAGAAGTGATATGAGATCTGCAAGATAAGTTGTAAGTTGTAGTTAGGTCAAGATTTTCTAATACTCTCTAGAAATTGTATTAGATCTAAAAGTCCTATGGACTTAGGTTGGCCTAACAGCCATTTGTAAATCCTTTAATAGGGTGACACTCAAAGTGAATGTTCTAAAGTCCTTTAACCAAGCCCACTTCTAATAGGGTGGTTAAATCCTCTAACAAGGTCACATTTAACAGTGTTTTGTAAGCCTTTAATAGGGCAGGCCTTTCATAGGGCATCACTTTAGAAGAGTGAGAATTGAGTAGCATGTTATTGGTGGTTTTTCCCAAATTGGGTTTCCATGTGCATCATTGTGTCATGTGTTGATTTCTTGTGTTTTATGCTTGCATATTGATTTACAGTAACTTGCTAATTAGATAAGTTAAATCTTGAATGGTTGAATGTGTTCACTACACTTAGAGAAAAGTTTGAATATGACATCTGGACCCTAAATAATTGATTCAATCCCCCTTTAAGTTATTCTAAAGCATTTCTAACAATTGGTAGCAAAGCCTTCTGCTGATTTAGTTTCAAGGTACTAGAAACAAGTAGATTAAGATGTCCAAGGGATAAGTTCCCAAGCTCAACAAAGACAACTTTTCTGCATGGTAGAGTATGATGAATTTGTACCTTGGATTAATAGGTGACTATGCACAAACCTCAATTGGAATAGAACATGTAACTCTATTAGGACCTCTTACTACAAATGATTTTAATAAAAAGAAGCATAACCAAGAAATGATGGAGATTGCCTCTACACTCAGCTATGCAAAATATAATGAGATTAAAGACTATGACACTACATTTAAGATGTGGGAAACCTTATAAAAAATCTATGGAGGAGATTAGAATGTCTAGAGAGAAAATAGAGCAAGTCTAAGAGGAAAGTTTGATGACATGAAGATGGAAGAAGGTGAAAAAGCTTCTTAGTACACTACAAGAATGAAAGAAGCATGGTGAGTGCAATAAGAAGTGTAGGTGGACAATTGGAAGAAGAAGCAACTTTTAAAAAGTACTTAAGAAATTTTCTTCCTATCTGTGCTATTAGCGTTTTAGCCATCCAAGAGCTGAGGTGTGTATAAGGGAACACACTAACCTTTGAAGGAATAGTGGAAAGACTTACTACATTTGAGCCATCCAATTTTGACAACTACATACCTGAGAACCTTGAATTTTCTTTCAAGGCCAAGATGACAATGAAAGATACTGAGGAGGACACATCAAGCAAGAAAAAAAGAAAAAGGAAAACATCCATCTAGTGATAGTAGCATAGATGAGGAAGATGTGGAAAAGTTAGAAGCCTCGCTACCTAGGAGATTCCATAGAGGTAAAGGTAAATTCAAAAGTAAGCTCCCTATCATATGTTTCAATTGTAATGAATTAGGTTATATAGATGCAATATGTCCATAGCAGAAGAACTATAAAGAAGGAAATGAGTTCGGGAACAAAAGAGAAGATGACAACAAAGATTACAAGGAGAAAAGTAAGAGATGCTACACTATTGAAGAAGAAATTGATGAAATTGATGATGAAGTAGTCTATGTAGCCATGAAGGATGAATAAAAAAAAGATGAAGATGAAGCAACAACATCGGTTCCCTGTGTGAAAAAGAATGACAAGTGGATCATAGACAATGGATGCTCACATCACATGATAGGAGACAAAAGTAAGTTCATTACCTTTACTCAATATGATGGAAATAGTTTTAGATTTTGTACTAATTCCCCATGTCAAATCAAATGAAAAGGCTCTATCAAACTTATAGAGAAAATTTCATGTGATAATGCATACTATGTTGAAGGATTAAACTACAACTTGTTGAGTGTATCATAGTTAGGCAATTGTAAGGAAACTCAGGTGCAGAAACAACTTCCTACACTAATCTCATAAGGAAAGTATGATGCAATTCCTATTAAAAATCTTCTACACTTATAGATTAAATATCATGTAAACAACAATATTGAAGCCAACCATGCATACAGAAAATAGACAAAGAAAGAAAACACATAATACAAAGATTTTCTTGTGGGGAAAAACCTTTCTGTAAAACAACCCCACCCCTTCAGAACCTGCACAATGTATTATCTTCAACACAAGGTTACAATACACTTGCAATCCAAGTTCAACATCGACAACAGAAGACTCTAGTAGCAACTCGTAGTACCAACAATACACCTTTTTTGCATCATCTCTCTTCGCAACCCTAAAAATGCTTATAACATGCACTTCACCTTAGGGCTACTCCCAAAGGTAAATTGTATTAGGGTTTTACCATTCTTTGAGAAAATAAGAACCCCAAAAAAAAATTTCGGGGAACCCCACTATTGGGTTAGAGTGTACGCTACTCAAATATCTTAGTTGCTACATGTCTTCACTTGTCATTGAATTTTCCTAACATAGCTCTTACGTGTCAAAGGAATCCGTCATAACCATTTTAGCCATGATCTCCTTACACACAATTCAAGATGTTGACACATCAACATTATTTGCAAGAAATACATTTTACAAACCAAATAATAAGAATAGGAATTATACAAGGTTGATACACCTTATTCCTAACATTCTCCCACTTTTCAAACACCCTGTAAGAGAAACAAGAACATAACAGGAACTAACTGCTATAGGCCGAAAGTCCCATAGACTCGGAACACCATCTGAACTTCTCAGTGCCCACAATTTTGTTAATGCATCTGCAACATTCTTCACAGTATCCACCTTCTCCAAATTTACCTTTCCCTCTTCCACCATATCTCTCACAAAGTGAAACTGCACATCAATGTTCTTCGTTCTAGCATGGAAAGTTGGATTCTTCGCAAGACAAATAGCGCTCTAACTATTACACAAAATAGTAATCTTTTATTCATCAACACCAACATCTAAACCTAATCTCTTAAGCCAAATGGATTCCTTAAAAGCATGAGTAGCAGCCATGTACTTAGCTTCTGTAGTGGACAAAGCATGCTCATCCAACTGATGGCACCACGAAACATAGTGAACACATAACCACTGGTGGATCTCCTGTGGTTAATATCACCTACCAAATCTGAATCCAAAAACCCATGAATATAAACTAAATGTGGAAATCTAGAAGAGTTACCATGATAACATATGGAGTAATCTAATGTACCCCTCAAATATATGAATACTCGCTTAACTACATCCCAATGTACCCATCTAGGGTTAGCCATTAAACGACTCAAGACTCCCACTGCTTGGACAATGTTTGGTCTAGTATAGACCATAGCATACATAAGACTGCCAACTGCACTAGCATAAGGTACTCTACTCATATCCTCCACCTCACTAGGAGATTTTGGACAATCATCTACAGATAACTTATTTCCCACAGGAATAGGAACACATAGTGGTCTACAATCTACCATGCTAAACCTATCCAACATAGACTTCACATACTTTGACTCAACCAAAGTTTTCTGTTAGACCTATGTCTACTGATTTCCATACCGAAGATGTACCTAGCTGCCCCAAGATCTTTCATCTCAAACTATGCTGACAACTAAGATTTAAAATCAGAAATCATACCCTTACCCTTCCAAAATAGCAACATATCTTCAACATATAATGCAACAATAAGAAGGCGATCATTTCCAACTCTGAAATAAACACAATGATCTGATTTCGATCTTACAAATCTAATTGACAACCAAAAGGCATCAAACTTAAGGTACCACATCCTATGAGATTGCTTCAAACCATATAGAGATTTATTTAATCTACAAACTAAGGATTCTTTACCTTTAACAATGTAGTGCTCAGGCTATGACATATAAATCTCTTCCTCCAAATCACCATGAAGGAAAGCTATCTTCAAATCCATCTGTTCTATCTCTAAATCATATGATGTAGCAAGAGATAACATAAATCTAATGGATGTGAACTTTGCAATAGAAGAGAATATTTCACCACAATCTATTCCTCTACCCGTGAATACCCCTTTGCAACCAATCTAGCTTTGTACCTTTCAACACTGCCATCTGCACAAAATTTCTTCTTGAACACCCATTTATAGCCAACAAATTTTCTCCCTTTAGGCAAAGGTACAAGGTCCCATTTTTTTTTCTCTAATGAAGCCATCTCATCATCCATAGCCTCAATCCAGGAACTTGCATCTTCCATGCCTAAAGCCTCTTTCATAGATCTAGGCTCATCAGTGTTAGTAATCAAAGCAAAAGCACAATTAGAATCTAACATAGAATAATAAAACCTTTTTGGTTGCTTTCTTTCTCTTGTGGATCTCCTCAAGGGCTGAGGTTGAGGTTGTTCTTCCTCTTCTTCTAAACTGTTAGGGCTACTAGAGCCCTCCTCATCATTGACCCAACATGGTCTCTCTATTCAGTCTTCTTAGGGGTAGGAGGCAACTGAACAACATCTTTTTACTTTTCTTTTCATCTGGTTGTAGCACAATAGGAGAAGATGCTAGCTCTCTAAAAATAACATTTCTTCTATACAACACCTTACTAGTCACAGGATCCCAAAGCTTGTATCCTTTCAGACCAACACTATATTCGATGAAAATACATTTAACAGCTTTGTTTTCCAAATTAGATCTTTTCTCCTTTGGAACATGTGCATAAGCTTCACAACCAAAAACATGAAGATGTCTAATTGAAGGCTTCTTACCATACCACACTTCCATGGGTGTCTTACCAACAAGGGCTGATGTAGGAGATTGGTTAACCAGATAGCAAGCAGTGGCCACAGCTTTGGCCCAGAACCGTTGTTCTAAACTAGCTCCACTAAGCATACTCCTAGCCTTGTCCATCAGTGTCTTGTTCATTCTCTCTGCACTTCCATTTTTCTCTGGGGTATAAGGAGTTTTCTTATGCCTCTCGATACCTTGTTCTTTATAGAAATGTTCAAAATCTGCTGAGAAAAACTCACCACCATTGTTAGTTCTCACACACTTAATCTTCTTACTAGTTTGATTCTCTACAAGGGCTTTAAATTCCTTGAATTGACTAAAGACTTGTGTCTTACTTTTAAGGAAATAAATAAATGTCCTTCTACTGTAATCATCTATGAAAGATACAAAAAATACAAACTTAGAGATTGAAGAAGCTTTTATAGGACCAAATACATCAGAATGAATAAGATCCAAAACATTAGAAGATTTGTGAGAACTAGAGTAAAACTGAACACGATTTTGTTTACTATAGACACAGTGTTCAAAGAAGTCAAACTTGAGATTGCAATCATTTAACCCGTGAACAAGATTTTTATTTTTCAGGGTTTTAAGACCCTTTTCACCAATTTGACCAAATCTCAAATGCCATAACATTGTCTTTTCTGCAGGAAGCTTACCTTCCAAAGTGTTTGCATTGCCATCAGAACTAATAACCATAGTATTCTTCACTATTCATTTAGATGGTGAGGATGAAAAACTATTACATAGAGGAATACATGCATCTAGCTGAAATAAGGTACCTATCCTAGTACCCCTTGTGAGCACTATTGATTCTCTCATCATCTTGCATCCTTCTTTCGAAAAAACAACTTGCACACCTACATCGTTTAGCATACTTATAGATAATAGGTTTTGTGGCTAACTTGGAATGTGCATAACTCCATTGATTCCCTTTACTTGTCCATTAGGAAATTTGATAGTGACCATTCCATGTCCAACTATCTTTAGGTGAGAATCATCACCTAAGTACACCTTTCCACCATCGAACTCTTCATATATTGAGAACCAGTTTCGATGAGAGGTCATGTGAAAACATGCACCCGAGTCAACCAACCACACATTTTTAGATGCATGGGCTCCCAAAGCTATGATTAATGCATCGCCATCCTCTTGAGATTTTTCAAAACCAGAATCTGAGGCTTTCTTCTTCTTCTTAGGCTCTTTACAGTCTTTACGAAAGTGCCCAATCTTATTATAGTTCCAACATTTTGCCTTGGACTTATGGAAGTCTTTGACTTCCCATGGGATTTGGATCTACCCTTATTGTCAAACTTATTGTCATTTTTCTTCCCTCTTTCCATAGATCTCCCATGAATAGCAAGGGCTTCTTTTTTCAAAATAGAAGACTTTCTCTGAATCTCCTCTGATAGCAACGAAGACACCACATCATCCATTTTGATGGTGACTAATTTGCTTCTGAGAGCCATCACAAGATGGTCCCATGAATCTGGTAAAGAACACAAAAGTGTGTAGCAAGGATCCTCCTCCTCTAGCTTGACACTAGCTGATGTTAACTGTGTAGCGAGCAAATTAAATGCATTTAAATGATTCGTTAAGGATCCACCTTCCTCCATTCGTAGAGAATACAACTTCTTCCTCAGGAACAACTTGTTCACCAAAGATTTGGCCCAATACATGGCTCCAAGTCTTTCCCACAAACTATATGCGATTATCTCATCTTGAACATTCAGAAGAATTGCATTGGTTAAACATAGTCTTATGAGACCCTTAGCTTTATAGTCTTTGATATCCCAATCTGCTTGAGCTACAATTGCTGGTCTTGTAGCACTTATAGTCAGTTCCCATAGGTAATGATCTTCCAACATGTCTTCCATCTTGAGTTTCCACAAATTGAAATTAGTGCCATTAAATTTCTCCACCTCCATTCTTCCATATGATGAACTTGCCATCTCAATCTACAAATAAGATTCAAGATGCTCTACACAAGACTCCCACTCAACTTGAGATTAGCTCAGAAAACCCTACACAACAACTAGGATCAAAAGTTGATCAAGCTCTGATACAAATCTCATAGAGAAAGTATGATGCAAATCCTATTAAAAATCTTCTACACTTATAGATTCAATATCATGTAAACAACAATATTGCAACCAACCATGCATACAAAAAATAGACAAAGAAAGAAAACACATAACACAAAAATTTATTGGTAGGGAAAAACCTTTCGGTAAAACAACCCCACCCCTTCAGAACATACACAATGTATTATATTCAACACAAGGTTACAATACACTTGCAATGCAAGTTCAACATTGACAATAGAAGACTTTGATAGCAATTTGCAATACCAACAATACACCTTTTTCACATCATCTCTCTTCACAACCCTAAAAATGCTTATAACATGCGCTTCAATTTAGGGCTACTCCCAAAGGTAAACCATATTAGGGTTTTACCATTCTCCAAGAAAATAGGAACCCTAAAATTTTTTTTTGGGGAAACCCACTATTGGGTTAGAGTGTATAGTACTCAAATATCTTAGTTGCCACATGTCTTCACCTATCATTAAATCTTCCTAACATAGCTCTTACATGTCATAGGAATATGTCATAACTGTTTTAGCCATGATCTCCTTACACACAATTCAAGATGTTGACACATCAACATTATTTGCAAGAAATACATTTTACAAACTAAATAATAATAATATGAATTATACAAGGTTGAGACACCTTATTCCTAACAACAATGTAGGTTGCAAAGTTGAATTTGGAAACAAAACTACCAAGATCTATGATACTCATGGAAATTTGATAGGAAAGGGTGAACAAACTAGAAATAATCTATTTTACCTAGATATGGAAGATGCAACATGTCTTGTTGTTAGACTTGATGATGTGTGGTTGTGGCATAAAAGGCCGTGTCATGTTAAATTTGATAATCTAATTAACATCAACAAGAAAAAGAAAGTCAAAGGATTACCCAAGTTGAAGAAACTTGAAAGCACAATGTGTAAACAATGTAAACTATGGAAGATGACTAAGTCTAGTTTCAAAAGTAAAACAAGCACTTCTAGAGAAGCACTAGAGTTAGTCCATACAGACTTACATGGCCTAATAGAAGTGTAAAGCTACCTAGGAGATAGATACATAATGCTATTTGTAAATGACTACTCTAGGATGATGACTACTTTATTTTTAAAACAAAAGTTAGATGTATTCCAAATGTTGAAGTGGTATTTGACTAGAGTTGAGAAGGAAATAGGAAAGAACGTGAAATGCCTAAGGTCAGACAAAGGAGGTGAGTTCACATCAAGAGAGTTTGAATCATTCTGCAATGACAAAGATATCAAAAGAAAAACATCAACACCAAGAACTCCACCACAAAATGGTATTTATGAAAGGAGGAATAGGCTAGTGATTGATTGTGCTAGAACCTTGATGATGGAGAAAATTTTTTTACTAAAGTATTGGAGAGAAGCTGTAAGTACTGCAGTCTACACATTGAATAGAGTTCAAGTCAAGAAAGGTAAAAATGCAACACCTTTTGAATTATGGTATGGTCATTCACCTAATGTTAAACATTTCAAAGTATTTGGTTGTAAATGTTATATTCTAAAAGATACTAGAAATGGAAAGTTTGATGCAAAAAGTGATGAAGGCATATTTCTTGGATACTCCACTAGAAGTAAGGCATATAAGTTTTTGAATGTTAACAATAAAAAAGTTGTGGAGAGTGCAAATGTAAATTTTGATGAGAATGTAGAAGTTTAGGTTGATGAGTCAAAGCAAACAGAGGATTATAGATCCTTTATATACTTCTATGAAGGAATCATAGTTGAAGAAAATTCTACAAATCAAGTTGGAATCAACAACAAACTTCAGTATCTACTGAGTCATAGCCTATGAATGCCGAGCTACATTCAAAAGTTGAGCTACAAAATGCAGAAAATGCACATTCTGATTCTCAAAATAGTATGCAAGAAAGGAATGAGGAAATGCCAGATGAAGAAGAATAAAATAACTCTTAAGCTAAAGGATCAAACATGGAAAGAAGGACTGAACCTAGATTAGCCATGTATGTAAGAATACATTACCTTATATATCAAATCATTGGTGACAAGGGTGCAATACCAATGACAAGAAATAGACTTAGAAATGAATTATGTCTACTAAGAAAGGTTGAACCTAAAATAGTGAAGGATGCACTACAAAATGATGAGTGATATGAAACCATGAAAGAAGAGATAGATTAGATTGAGAAACACAAAATATGGTCTCTAGTTCCTAGACCAGCTGATAAGAATGTGATTGGTACAAAATGGGTGTTCAGAAAAAAACTTGATGAGAATGGTGAGATAACAAGAAACAAAGCCAAACTAGTATGGAAAGGCTATGCACAAGAAGAAGGATTGGATTATGGAGAGAAATTTTCTCCTATTGCAAGAATGGAAGGAGTAAGAACATTACTTGCATATGCTACATATAAAGGTTTCAAAGTCTACCAGATTGATGTGAAGTCTACTTTTTTGAATCGTATAATGGAAGAGGAAGTTTACATAGAACAACTAGAGGGATTTGTTGATGAGAAGAACAAGGACATGGTCTACAAGCTACACAAAGAACTTTATGGATTGAAGCAAGAACCTAGAGCATGGTATGAGATGTTGCAAAAATATCATGTGAAGATAGGATTTGAAAGAATAGATGACAATAGCAACTTGTACATCAAAGCTAAAGAAGGTAAAGACATATTGATATCAGAAATCTTTTTTGATGATATAATATTTGGACAAAAAGATGTTTTATGCATAAATTTTGCTAATCAAATGAAGCATGAATTTGAGATGTTAATGTTTGGAGAAATCAAATTCTTTGTTTGATTACAAGTACATCAGTTAAAACATGGCATATTTGTAACCCAAACCAAATACATCAAGGAAGTACTCAAAAATTTAGACTAGAAAACTTAAAACTAGTCAGCAGACCAATGGCAACAGGCCATAAGCTATCCAAGAATGATGAGTCTGCTGAAGTAAATCAAACATTCTATATGTCTATGATTGGAAAGCTACAATATGTTGTACATAGTAGACCAAAAATTTCATTAGCTGTTGGAATAGTAGAAAGATTTCCAACAAATCCACGAGAAAATTACTTAATGGTAGTGAAGCGAATATTGAGATACCTAAAAGGAACTGATGACTTTGGTTTGTATTACAAGAGGAGTGAAAAATTTGAATTGAAAGCTTACACTAATGAAGATTGGGGAGGTAACATTGATGATAGAAAAAGCACCAGTGGAGAAGAACTTGTCTTAGGAAAGAGGTTGATTACATGGACCAGCAAAAAGAAAAGTTACACCTCACAGTCTACTGCAGAAGCTGAATCTATGGCAGCTACTATAAACTGCACCAATATTATATGGACCAAACATTTGTTGCAAGGTATGAAGCAAGAGGTAATTGAGACTATGATACTTTATTGTGATAATACAAGTTTTATTAACATATCAAAGAATCTAGTAATGCATACTAAAACCAAGCATATTGCAATCAAGTATCACTATGTAAGAGAGCTAGTATAAGAAAAACAAGTAAAGATGGAATATATTAGCTCAAAGGAAAAGATGGTTGTCATCACTGGATAATAATAATATTAGACTTGTTGTTTGGTGAATGTAACCTAGTGATTGGGTGAACCATGTTAAATCTTGGTGTCTTGTGTTCTCTTTTGTATGATTTATTATTTTTTGATATTGGTTATATTTGAATGTAATAACTATTTCTATACATGGTTAATCCTAAAAAATACCACTAAACTCACTATCCACCTACTCTCTATAATATTCCTTTCAAAATAATAGAAATGTAATTAATCTTAGCAACTCAAAATATTTGTATGTCCTCTTACCATGCAAATACCACACCAAAAACAATTCTCAATTCTTAATACTAGATCTCTAACTTTGCACCACAATGATCTCTCTTATTGCTTAGAGACATTTACCAAATTCACATATCATTTACTTGTTACATTCTATAGACATGACATCACAAGGAAAATAAATTTCCTTTATATGAAGTCCTCAAAAAAATTAATTCATTCAGCCTTAAGGCTTTTCCAATTAATTACAATAGGAACTCATTAAGATAGAAAACTACAATATATCTTTTTTAGAATTACAAAATATTGTTGGCTCATAGTCTTCACTACTTCTTATACATGCAACCTCAGACTTCATGCATTTGAAGATGTAATAAATAGGTTGTCTTTTGTCTCTATCTAAATTCTATTATCTAGATTGTAGCCCTATTAGGAGATTTAATAAAAACACAATAAATCATTTCTCAGGAATTATGTCTGATGGAAATCTAATTGAAAAAACTCATTGTTTATGAAGATGAAAGATGGAGATTTTTGTAAAAGAATGTTTTCAATTATTGGTTTGTCATTGATGTCAAACCTCCTATTTGTAGGTATGATATTTTCTTATAAGATCCAAGTACTATCACTTAGTTGATTGATGAAGAGAATTTGATCAACAAGATGTAACAAGAGCACCTAAGGGAAAGGTTGAGTTAGGATATTGTAATGAAGTGCAAGGATTAGTTAAGACAATGGTTAAGTAATGTATTGATGGCATACTCAAAGATACAGAGGGTGGTCACAATTAGAAATATTGAAGGAAGAAGTTATAACAAGGTTGATTGCAAAGCTTAAACTAAGATCTTTAGTGGGTGCTGAGCAAGTTAGTTGAAGTTGAGCAAATTCTCAGTAGAAGCTAAGTAAGAGAAATTCCTAGTGCATGCCGATTGATCTTCATGTGCCGAGTGAAGATCAAGTGCCAAGCATTAGAAAAAAATTAGTTGGTGTCGAGTGATCTTCAAGTGCTGAGCATTAGGAAAAACACACTTGATGTTGAGTAACACAGTATGTGCCGAGCTGCTGCATTATTTCAAAAGATGAAGATTCACCAAATCTAAGCTGACATAGTGGTTACATTGAATTTTGTGAATGATTTGGAAGATAAGGATGATGAGTTGTAGTCAAAAAATCCTATCTAAGCTATTTTTGGGTTAATTCTAAAGGATTATTCATGAAATTTTTAGAGGAAACAAAATATGGGGTAGATGCAATGAATCGTACTTAATCCTAGCGAATTAAAATTGAAAAATGGAAAAATCAAGCGGGAAAAGGTACTACAAGGTTTCTATTTAAGAAGTCATAGACCAAGAAGTAGAGAGCTATGTATACTATTGCTACTAAAGAGCCAAATCTACAAAGTGGTCAGAAGGGTGTCAAGGAGGAGATATCTAGGTAAAGGAAGAGCACAGAGGCTTTGGTTCTACAAGTGATCATGAAGAGATGATTGCATTGGTACATTGAGTGTGGAGACTCAAAGAGACAAAGCTTTGAAGGAGGACAAGCTATCAAGATTTGTAGAGATTGAAGGCAAGGCAAGGGTATGAGCTGAGAAGTGATCTGAGATCTACAAAATAAATTGTATGTTGTAGTCAGGTCAAGATTTTCTAATACTCTTTAGCAATTGTATTAGATCTAAAAATCCTATGGACTTAGGTTGGCCTAATAGCCATTTGTAAATCCTTTAACAGGGTGGCATTCCATATGAATGTTCTAAAGTCCTTTAAGTAGGCCCACTTCTAATAGGGTGGGTAAATCCTCTAACAAGGTCACATTTAATAGTGTGTTGTAAGCCTTTAACAGGGCAGGCCTTTCATAGGGCATCACTTCAAAAGGGTGAAAATTAAGTAGCATGCTACTGGTGATTTTTTCTAAATTGGGTTTCCACATAAATAATTGTGTCATGTGTCGATATCTTATGTGTTATGCTTGCATGTTGATTTATAGTAACTTGTTGATTAGATAAGTTAAAGCTTGAATGGTTGAATGGGTTCACTACAATTAGAGAAAAGTTTGAATAGGACATTTGGACCTTGAATAATTGGTTCACCACCCCTTCTTAGTTATTCTAAAGCATTTCTAACTATGTCAAAAATATATCATCTATAAATCATAAATAATTGCTACCAGTCTTTGACTTTCTATATCCACTTTTATCCCAATGATTATGGTACACTACAGAATATGTCCTCAACTAAACTTAACTTTGTCTTCAATACTTAATCTATACAACCTCAATCTATGTCTACTACTCTGCCAATCTTCTCAATATGTTGACATCAATGACAAACATAGTCATGAATGGAGGACACAATCATGGTGTCATTGTCTTCAATCCTCTAACAATGCTAGAATACCACCCCAAGGTATGTGCAGGATCATGGTCAAACAAACAATGCTCTTAAGTGGCAATAAAAAATCAAAAAATCAGGGTTATGTCAACTTGACGTGCAACTTTCTACTTGTTATTAACTTTATATTAAAAAGTTGAGAGAAGAGAATCTCTAGGAAATTGAATCTAGTTTCTAAAATACTAGGGCTTATCTAAAAAAAAAAAAAAATGATTGGTCAAAATTTTGATTTTTAATGCAATATTACATAGAATTCAAAATAGAAATAAGAAGTAGACATATGTCTAACCACCTTAATCAAAATCAAATGATAATATTTTTTAATAATATTCTAGATATAAGTAGCAAACTCATGCCTAGATGTGACACATATTTTTGGGTATTTTTATTCTAAGTAAATAATTAATAATTAATTTTTGGCTTTAGTATTTTTGGAATTAAAAACTCTCATGTCTGATTACCTTAACTAATTGAAAACTTCGTAAAATTTAATTTTTCCTTTTTTTTCCCTTATAGTGGAAGAAACATAGAATGTGATGCATCTTTTGGATTTCAAAATTTTTGTATAATTTGAAAGTTATCGTTGTTTTTCAAGTAGTTTGTCAATCAACACTTTATACATAACTCCATTAGAAAATAAATAATAATTACTTACTAAACTCATAATTTGACAAACCTTAAATTTATGGAAAGATAAGAAAATTCTTAAGAAACCCTTTTCATTACATCAAATTTTGGTGAAACAAAAGTCGTCAGCTAAATATTTGAAGTAAAAATCATATAAAAATAGGCCAAAAACACATTTTTAGGATGTTTTTAAAGTTGACCATATAGGGTTGGTATCAAAAGATATAGTAGAACTTATAAATATATCATTTTTTTCCATTTATTATTGGGGTTGGTGGGAAAAAATTGTAATATATTTTGAAATGCTTTAAGGCATTTCAGAAATACATATTTTTAGATCGCCACTTTTTGACACACTGTGATCCTGCATGTACCCTTGAATATCATTAGAAATCATGATTACAATCTTTCCCTTTGGAATTGATGGAAAGATATATGAAAACATCTAAGTTCCAAAAATACTAAATTCAACTCTTCTACTTTTCTATTGCTGATCTCATATTTCAAAATCCTCTTCATCAATCAAATCTTAAACTCTTATGAATAATTTTTCTCCCCCATTTGATATACACACTATAGCATTTGAGGTCAAATTGTGATGACAATTTTTGACAACGGTGTAATTTGTTCTCATTTTCATTTTTTTTTTTTTCAATTATCCCTGACATCACCACAATAATGATGTTGAAATCATAATTGTGATGCCTGCATGAGCATAAACAAAGAAAAAAAAATACAACATAAATCATTCCTCATTTATTTTGATTGTGGAGAGTTGTGCGTGAAAGAGGTGTAGAGCTCTAAATGAGGCTAGAGAGGTATCAACATTGCCATACCTTTATGATTGGTGCATTTCATTGTTGTATCCTTGTGATCTCTTCATTTTGTTTTCATGGTCTTGTAGCTCTGTGATTTCATTGTCATGTCATGCCCTTGTATGACACAAATCATTCCCCATTTATTTTAATTATTGAGAACTATGTGTGAAAGTGGTGGAGAGCTCCAAACAAGGGTGGACAGCTGTGAATGCTATCATGCCCTTGTGATCAATGCATTTTTTTGTTGTGCCCTTGTGATCTCTACATTTCATTGTCATGCCCTTGCAACTCTATAATTTCATTGTCATGATGTTCCCTTCTAATCTATGTGCCCTTTCTCTAAAATTTTCTTCCAGGTTAGGAAGAGTTACTTATGTAAATGTTATTTTATTTTCTTTGTAAACATGTATGTCTTTATATTTCCTTCTAAACATGTACCTCTTTATATAGTTAAAGAGATCTTTCTTAAGGTCCTTATTACATATTAGATCACAATAGAAAAATTGAGCCAATTGCATACATAAATGAATAAATAAAACTCACTTAAGCCATGCTAAATGAATTGCCTCAAGATCCTACAAAAAAATTATGCAGACCATGAAAAATAGGTAGAGTTCACAAAATATTTTACAAAAACAGATCATAGTAGATATTTTTAGAAAGAAACAAGCTATCAACTAGTCTTTGTTTGTATATACATACATACATACATACATATATATAGAGAGAGATCTTTTTAAAGGTTCTTATTAAATATTAATACAACAAATAGATTAACCTAGTTGCATACATATTCCAAAATTCAAATAATAAAAAAATAAAACTCACTAAACTCATGCGAAGTGACTTACCCCAAAAATCCTAGACAAAAATAATGTAGACCACAAAAATTGGGCAGAGTTCGCAAGAAATTTTACAAAATATTTCATAGAACATATTTTTAGAAATAAATAAGCCATAACCTAGTTAAATTTATCTAGTTTTTGATTAGCTGGGTTGATTACGAATTCCTATAGAATTGTCATCAGATTGGGTACAATAAAATGAACAATTGGTTATTCATAACTAGTAGGATTAAATATAGTTTCTCGAGGTGGTAAAATTGCATATGTAGATGCAACACTTGCATGCTAGTCATGAAGTTTATTCCCCAACTTATAACGAATGGTTGGATATAAAGGCTCCATACATTAGCCCAATAATGGAAGCCAAGGATGTAACCATGCATGTATTGGCACACTCTCCCTATGAGGATCCCTAGTATCTATTATTGTTTCTAAGTTGGGCATCGTATATGATCTAGAATGTTATGTAGTATTGAATCTAGTAGTAATTTCTCCCATGTCTCCAAAAAATATAACATAGGTTTAGGACCCCTTGGCTCCAAGGAATTTGTAGAAGCTATTCTCATTGCTGGAAGAATAACTTCATTGAAGAGCTGAGAGAAAGGAGTTAAAGAAGCAAGTTCTACTTCTATGCAAATACCATAATCATGAGGCTTATTCCCTTTCAGAAGCCTTTTCCACAATGAAATTTCCTATAAACCATGCAGAGGATCTTGAAGTGGTTTGCAACCTTGAAACACTCTTATAAGAAATTGTAAAGTAAATGTTGATGCAATGCATGCGAAATTGCACAACTTGTAGTATTTATATATAGATAGAGATACTTTTCAAGGTTCTTATTACATATTAGCTTAATAGAATTTTTTTTGCATTTGCATGTACATATTCTAGAATCCATATAGTAAAACAATAAAAATCACTTATCCTATACTAAGTGACTTAGCTCAAGGTCCTGCACAAAAATAATGCAAACCACAAAAAATGGGTAAAGCTCACAATTTTTTTTACAAAAACATATCATAGAAGATATTTTTAGAAAGAAACAAGCCACAACATAGCTAAATTGGTCTAGTTTCTAATTATCTAGGTTGATAAAAAAATTCCTATAGTATTGTCATTAGATTAGGTACAATAAAATGAACAACTAGTTGTTTCCAAGTTGCTGGATGAAATATAGTTTTTCAAAGTGATAAAATTGCATATACAGATGCATCACTTGCATGTTAGGCATGAAGTGCATTCCCCAAATTATAATGAATATTTGGATATAAAGGCTCTATACACTAGCCCAATAGTGGAAGCCAAGAATGTAACCATGCATGTATTGGCACACTCTCCCTACGAGGATCCCAAGTATCTATTGTTGCTATTAATTTTGGCATCTTATATGATCTAGAATGTTATGAAGTAATGAATCCTATAGTTACTTCTCCTACGTTTCTAGAAAATGTATCATAGTTTCAAGCTCCCTTGGACCCTAGGAATTTGTAGTGGCTATTATCATTGCTGGAAGAATAACTTCAGTGCAAATTTGAAGAAGCAAGTTTTGCTTCTAAGTAAATACCATAATCATGAGGCTCATTCCCATGTATAAGTTGCAACACAAGCTACATCACAAATAATTATATAAGAAATATGGAGAGATCTTATATATTTGTTCAATGAGTTGAAGGAAAGGAAAAAGGTTTTGATTCACAATTAATGAGAAAAGAAAAACATATTACTAATCATGATGGGAATCTATCATTACATTTCATTGTTAATTATCATGACAATATAGAGCTAAAAGAGACAATAAAGCATTCTATATCATATTTGATAATCCATAATAAGATAATAAAAAGTGAAAAAAATATCTAAAAAGAATTTTGAATAAAGAAAAACAAATGTAATGCAAGAAGAAGTTGCAACACAAATCACAAGGTTTATTTTCTTGTAAAAAAATAATTTTGTTGAACAATTATAAACTCCTATAAAATGCATTCTTGTTTTTTATTACCATTGATGGGATTCCCTTGAATAAAATCAAAATGAAGAGGTATAAATACATCAGATCTTTCTTTTCAAACAATATGTGCAGATATAAACATTAAGTAAAACATGTCCAATTATTTTTCAACTATACACATTAATTACACTAATTTATTCTTTGAAAACCAAATGTTGTCATCATAGTTGTCATCTTAGATATGGATGTATAATATTGGCACAATAAGATTAGGTTTTATCTAATATATTGTAACATTTCCAATCAAAAGTTATCTATATTTAATTCTAATTTTAGTGGCATGATATTCCATAAGTAGGTTATTGGTTTCATTACTTATTCAATCTCATTACGATTTATTTTTTTCTTTTATTGAGTTAAATTTCTAATTTTCTTTGTCTCACATAAGTTCTCTTTATTCTTGTTAGATTCAATCCCTAATGACTTCATTATTGTAATGCCTAATGCTATCCTAGACATATGAAAGTTATCTTAAGTTTTAGATAACTCATTCTACTACTCACTATTTAATCTTGCTTATATAATATCTCATTTTATTACTTCCTATTCCACTTTGATTGGCTATTTCTACTTTCAATTTACTTTATATATGTATATGTTTGTTCCTACTTGATCCGCTTAATATACACATTCATACCCTATGTGTCTATTGAAATTTACTTCAACATATAAGACCATCTTAAATTATACTTTTTTTGATAATGTAGCAACCTATTGCAATTGTGAGGGCTTGTCTGACGGGAAACCATTATTTGAATGACATTGTTGTCACATGTCGTTGTAATTATGATAGAAACTATCAATGAATGATCATCACTCCAATGGTGTTTCGATTAGACACCCTCATCATTGCACCATCCCTTCCATTAGATGCCTATCAGGCCTACAACAATGTAGCCAAAACTGCGATGACTATTTGAAAATGTAGGGCATTTTAGTCGTGAGTGTAAATTTTTGAACATACAGCTGCATGAAGAGGAAGTCTTCAGCCATATTTTTCCAAATTGTGATGGTTTTTTTTTGTTATCATTGTTGCAAACATCTCGACCATCATAATTTATGACAACAAAAGTCTGACACTCATTCGATGAGGACCAATTTCTATTACTATCGCTCGTGCAATGGGTGGTCATCATAATTGCACTGGCTTGCAATTGCAATTTAGGCCCAAATGCAGTAGTTACTTCAACCTCATTCTAGATAATTATCTTTCTCTCCTATTTATATCAATATTTTATTCATAACTCTTCCCTATTCATATGATATATTTTTCATGCATTACTTCTCCCCCATTGACATCAATGAGAAAGGAATCATTATGTCAATCATCTAGTCAATGTCCTAAACATCTTAAGTTTTCAAAGAAACTTTTGATTACCATCTAGCAAGAGTCCTTCATGACTTTACTCAATCATAGATACTCCTTTATAGAGGAAGTATCAGTATTAAAATTAGATTAAAAATAGTGCTTTATATGAAGGGAAAGATGCAGTTTTTGCATTGTCTACTCTAAATTAGGTGAGGCCATAACCCCAAGTATACCTTGTAAATAACCAAATGTCCACTTAGGAAAAGGGTTTGTAAAAATATCTACAATTAGCTCATCTTTATTAACATACTCTAATCTGGTCTCTTTTTCTACTACCTTGTCTCTCAAAATATGATAATTAATCTATACATCCTTTTTCTAGAAATTTAACACATTACCTTTAGACATACTTAATGTACCTATGTTTCATAATGTATGATAATAGCTTTTGAAAACTCTATTTTGATATCCTTCAACATCTATTTAATCCACAACATTTGATTACAATTGTCTGTTGCTACTAAATACTCTTCTTCTATTGTACTTTTTGAAATACAATCTTGTTTCTTTCTTAGCCAAGAAAACATTCCTTCAATGAGGAAAAATGTTCTACCACTTGTACTCTTTCTTTCGTCCATATTGTCTACCAAGTGCACATTAGTATAAGCACATAGAGTAAATTCATTTGATCTATCATACCATAACCCAAAATTAGGTTTACCATTCAAATATATCAATATCCTCTTTATTGCTACATAATGTGATTCTTTAGGATAAACTTGAAATATTTATATTATACCAAATGCATTGTCTATATCTAGTCTTGTGGAGTCAGACATTGCAAACCTCTAATCATGGATGCATACTTCTTCTCAACTATAGGTGTTTCTTCTTTGCAAGATACCTTGTGACTAGTTATCCTAAGTGTACCAACAGGCTTACAAATTTCCAACTCAAATCTCTTGAACAAGTATTTCAAAGACCTAGTCCATGATAGTAAAATACCATCATTATTTTGTGCAATTGGTAAACCAGAAAAATATTTCATCTCACCAATCATGTTCATCTAAATTTCATTCATCATTTCATCAAAAAAATTATCACTTGCTTTATAATTTCCTAAAATAATTATATCATCCAAAATATCACAATAATCAACAAACCACTCTTAGTTTCTTTCAAATATAAATTACTGTCTGGAGTACCTATAGAAAAACCTAATTTTTCCAAATACTTATCCAACCTCTCATACTAGGTTCTAGATGCTTTCTTTAGTCCTTACTATGATTTCTTTAACTTGTATACCACAGCTCATTCTTCTGTCAAAAGAAATCCTTCATGCTTGTCAATGTTGACTTAACATCCATCTAATACATTGTAAACTTCTTCTTTTCTACATAAGCCAAGAACATTCTCACTGCTTCAATTCTAGCAATAGGTGCAAATGTTTCTTTATATTCTATACCTTCTTTCTATGAATATCCTTTGCATATAAGTCTAGATTTATTCCTCCCAACCTCACCTTGTTCATTCATCTTATTTCTAAAAGCCTACTTAGTTCCTATAACTATTTTTCCTTTGGTTTAGGGGTCAATTCCCATCTCTCATTCTTCATAATCTGATCTAGTTATTCCTTTATTGTTTGAATCTAATGATCATCCTTACAAGATTCATGTTTACTTTTAGGTTCAACTTGAGAAATAAAACATAATTCTTCATGTACTCAATTTATTTTGATAACTCCTCTATCTTTCCTTCATATAATCTAATCAACATGGAAATTCTTTGTCAAATTCATTTTTGGTATTGGTGTCACTACCTAAACTATTACTTTAGTCTAGGTTTAGATCTTGGTTCCTCTATCTATTCTACAACTAGAATATCATTATGAAAATAATTTTTTGTCTAAAAAAATATCAAAATTTTATTTGATAGGCTTAGGATTAGCTTCATTGTCAAAATTCTAATCAAGCATTCTCTCGTGATCTCCAAACTTTTCAACCACTTTAAATTGGCTATCTCAAGAATAGTTCTAATCTCTAATTAAAATGCATATAAGCTTTTATTTTCAATGAATAGCCAATGAACATGTACTTTCATCACTTCTTGCATTAAACATACCAATGCCACCATCTCTCTTGATATAAAATTTACTTCCAAAAATTCTAAAATATTTCACTGATGGTGCATGTCCAAACCATAATTCATATGGTTTATGGTTTATACCTTGTTTGATCTACACTATGTTCATTGGAAATACTTTTTGTATTAGTTACTTCTCTCCAAAATCTCATTGATATGTAATTGTCAAACATCATAGCTCTTGTTGTGTTGGTTACAAACCCATTTCTTCTCTCAACAATACTATTCCACTAAGGAGTTGTAGGGGTTTATAGTTGTCTCTTAATACCATGTTCACTAGACAAAAAGTATTAAGCTCATTCAAAGTAAAATTTCCACCTCTATAAGATCTCAAAAATTTAATCTTCAATCCAAACCCATTCTCAACTCTACTATTCAACAACTTGAATTTCTCAAATTCTTTAGACTTTTCTCTAAGGATAGCTAGCCATGTCATCCTAGTAAAGTCATCAACAATAATCATGAAGCAATTTTCATTATAAAATCCTCTTATCTTTGTGGGACCACTCAGATCTATGTGAACTATATCCAATTCTGTTGTTGTAAAAAACATCTTTCTAGGAAAAGAACATTTATTTTTCTTAGCCATAACACATTTCTTGCACACATCATTAGTAGATTTCACAAATTTTCATAAATCCCTAACAAAAAAGGTAATAGTTTCTATTACAAGATAGAGTTTTTGTTGCACCAAAAGATTGAAATATTAATGCTTGATACAACCACTAGGCTTATAGAGCATATGAGGCAGTTAGATCATGTCAAAAATCCTAAAGGGAAAGGCTGGCAGTTAAACCAAAAATTCCCCCCTCAATGTTACCCAAGGAGATTCGAACCTATGACCAAGCTCTGATACCACTTGTTACAAGTCAGAGTTGTCATTGCACCAAAAGATTGACCTGTTAATGCCCTATTCAAACACTAGACTTATATAGCATAGGAGGTGGCTAAACCATGTCATGAATCTTGAAAGGGAAGGATGGTAGTTAATCCAACACTTTCTTTCACAATAGTGTCCAAATTTATATGAAAAAACCTTCTATGCCACAAATAATTGTTATCAACTTTAGCAACCAAACACGTCATCTCTATATGATTTAGCTGATACACAATTCCTTTGGATCTTACCAACTATCCAACAATTAATAGGTTATGGTTTAATCCATCAACAAAGAAAACATCATCTATGTTAGTGTTCAAATCAAGAGTAGTAGATCTTATTCCATTGATATGGAAAGCTCCATTATTACCAACTCTTCTAATTCCTCCATCATGGTTTTTGAACTTAACCTTTTTTCTCATATCACCAATAATATGATGTGAACAATGAAGTTATCTATGATCCAATCATCTTTCTTCTCAATTTATGACACTAGGGCTTTCTCATCTCTAACTTATTTTTAAGCATTTTCTTCTTTTATAGCTACAAAGAATAACTCATCATCACTCTCATTCTTTTCCTCAGATTCATTATCATCATTTTAATACATACATTCTCAAAGCCTTCTAGACTTGAAATTATTCTTCTAATTCTTTACTCTCTTGAGAAATTTTGATGAAAATTAACAATAATCATTACAAGTCCAACGTAATATTTTCTTACCTTTTGGTTCTCTCTTTACAAGCATGGAAATTTCTTCTTCGATCTTTTTGTCTTCTTCAAATATAGATCTACTACTACTAGCATATTCTCCATAGGTTCTTGTGGTCTTAAAAAAAAAGCGCTTCCATTATGTCTGCAATAAAAAGATTCTAAATCAAGAAACACAATGTTCTATTCTATAGATAATTCAGATAACTCATCGATGAACTCCATATTTTGAATATAAAAATTAACTTCATAAAACTTAGAACTTTCATTTTTGAAATGACCCCCCATTGATCTCCATAAGTTGTTATGCTTCTCCTTCAAGAATGTGATGCTCTGATACCAATTACTACAAAGAAAAGTCCACCAAAATAAATGAGAGGGGTCGGGGGGGGTGATGGGGAGGGGTGAATTAATTATCTAATTAATGAAACTTTTATCAACCTTATTTAACCTTGAGCATGTAATGTATATAGACATCAACCATATGAAGATACACATATACAATAACATCAAATATATTAACTAGGGAAACCCTTGATAAGATGGAAAACCCCCAGAGGGGATGGTACCAACAAAATATTGTATTAATATAAAATTTTGTTGCAAGAGGATAGAATTAGTTAGGAACCATTGAAATACATTCAACACATATCAGTCCCTATTACTAGACTTTGAATCCCTCTAAGGAGACTCTAACCTTGTTAGGAGTTGTTCCAACCTTGTTAGGAATTGTAAAAGGAAGAAGGACCCACTATCAAAACAAATTCAGGGGAAAGATCACCACAATAAATTTATAAATAATAACTATAATATTCCTCTTAGAATAATAGAATTACATCTGATGTCAACAACTCAAACTCTTGCTCTATCCTCTTATCATGCAAATAATACACCAAAAAATATTCCCAGTTCTTAAAACTATATCTTAAAATTTGTATCACAATGATCCATTTGATAACTTACTCACATTTACTAAATTTTCATATCATTTACTCCCTAAGCTCTATAAACATTACATCACAAGGAAAGTGACTTTCCTTTAGACCAAGTTCTGAAAAAAATCATTGAGTCAGCGTTGAAGATTTTCCAATTAATAACAATAGGACGTCATCAAGATAGCACACTACAATACACCTTTTTCAAAATTAAAAATTACTATCGGCTCACAATATTCACAACTTCTTGTACATGCAACCTCAGTCTTTGAGAACATTCTAATGTCATTGTGAGGTTGTCTTTTGTCTCTATCTAGCTTTTCTTGTCTAGATTCTATCCTTGTTAGTAGATATAATCTGGACACCATAAACCACTTCTCAGGTACTCTATTTGCAAACTATTTTCTATGAGTCACAATCCATTTATAGTAGTCTTTAACATTTTGCACCCACTCTTAGCCAAGTCATTGTGGCACATGGGAAAACATTTAGTCAACTATGCTTGTCTTCATCTTCAATACTCAATTCGTATGACCTCAATCTCTATCTTCTACCATGTCAATCTTCTTAGTATGTTGACATCAATGAAAAAAATAGTCATGAATGCAACACATAGTAATTATATCAATATCTTTAATGCCCCAAGAATGCTAGAATAATCTCCCATAGAAATATCATCAACATTCTTACTAACGCACTCGGCTCATTTGATTCCTCCTGAACAACTTGACAACACTTTATTACTTGGTGAAATTTGGTTTTCTTGGCAATAACTACTACTCGGCAACACATGATTATATACATCTTCATTACATAGTTTAGCCTATTTAGAGTATCTCTATTATAGTGATGAAAAACCACCTCTTCGTTTTGAATGACTAAGTGTTTTTCACTAATTGACTATACTAGACTGTCTTTAGTGTAAAAAATATTCCCCTTTTTCTTTATTCGAAAAAAACTTTATTGTGATCAAAACTTGACATTCCATATCTTCAAAGTATCTATCCCCGTGCATAGAATGTAGTCCATACCTATAGTTTGATATATTTATGCATACTCTTGTACTCGTATGTTCACAATCTTATACAAAACTATTTATTTTTACATACTGAGCATTAGACTAACTAATTCCTTATTACTCAAAAAACATACACTAAAGTTTCAAATTAAATTTTGATAAAATACATACATGATTTGAATTTTTTATATACACATATATTTTCTTACTTGATCATGCACAATCACATTTTTGGAACCCTTATTTTTTTCACTTATGACTTCAAATAGGTTTTAATTTGGGTTTTGAGAGGATTCCACATGCCTTAACAAATAGATGGTGCAATCTAATAATCATTGACGTTGTGTTGTCTCAATTGGACTTCAAAATGTGCAGTACTTGTTTTTTCTCTTTCAATTTTTGTTGCTAGATTCATAATATTATCTGCAATGGATAAGTGATGGCCCTTCACAATATCCTTAGTAGTTTGTATGCACCTTTGCATGAATTCCATATGAGGTAAAAACCTTTCTTGAATTTCATCCACCTAATTTCTTATATAGCACTCTTCTTGTAAAAGTTTTGTTTTCTTCTCTTGTAAGAATTTTATTTGTTAATAGTAAACTAAGGTGGTGCTAGAATCTATGCTCAACTCTTTTCTATTTTTCTATAATTTTGCATCTATTTTATCCATTTTTCCCCTTATAGATTTAAAATAAGAGGGAATATCATCGTACAAATTTGAAAAAAATGTATTTTCATTTGTGGTTAATTGTTCTAGCTCATTGACAATATTGGAAATAAGAACTTTCTTCATTGCTATCTCACTAGATACTTTTTCCATCACTTTATTTTCATACTTCCTCTCTTCTATTTGCATAAACCTCTCTTGAATATCAATATCAAATTCATTGAATTTTTAAATAATTTTAATAAATTTCTCAATAATTAAAGAATTTTCATTAGGTGGAAATCATCTATAATAACCATATAAAGAAAAATGTCTTTGATATCATATAATACATGCCACCTTTAATGTTCTCTTCTTAGCTCAACTTTCTTGGCCTTTCTTGTAAATAGTTAACTTAGTATTATCATCTACTCCACACTCAAATTAGATTTATCCCAATCAAGGATAGAAATTTATTCATCTAGAGTGACATGTTTATTTGCTATGGCTTGAGGTGAATATTTTACCTTCTTTTTTAACTTCTCACTCTTGGAATTTGGTGTGGCAGAGCTCGACAAAAACCAGTTGCAAACCTTGAATTTGTAATCCTAGATTCAATTTATGTGACTCAATAGTCACCTCTTCTTTCTTTGGCTTATCACCTCACTTCTTCTCTTCTATTCACACAAGTGTACCCATCTGCTATATAGGTTCAACTAATATTTTCTCTCCTTTATCCTTTTGGAGCTCATCAGTGGAGCTTAGTTGTCTTTCTTATTTTATTCCTTCAATCTGAGGTCTTGAGCGCTTGGTCTTACACATATAGAATCTTGATATACTATACTACTGTGACTCTTATATTCTTTCTAAATTTTATCTTTTCCCTCAAGGGTTTCATTTGTCTATGTAGGCACTTGTGTAATTCCCCCTATATTGAGCAACACACTCTATTGCTAGGAATCAGAAACTTGTACATTACCTTAGCTATCAACTTAACTTAATCTATTAATAGGAGTAGATGAAATTTCCACCAATTGAGTAGCCACCTATGTTTTAATCTTTGGTTAATTCTTTACTTGCACAATTTAGGGTTAGGGTCCATCAACATTGCATAAGATGGAAATTGCATTGACTTGATCTGAACTAGACCTACATTTTTCCACACTAGATTAGTCAAGAAATTCTTAATAGGACTAGTTTTAGGTTCATCATCCATAATGATAGTATTTTTCTTCCCCTCATTTAGCTAGGCCAACTAGTTTAAAGTATCAACAAGATTATCTTGTCTATCATCAATGTCTTATGTGTTTTCTAGTGAACTACATTTTCTTTCTCATCCTTCTCTTCCTCATTGTTTTGTTCATCCTCAAGCATTACACCATAAATATTTCTCCATGTTATCTTGGTCTCTTCAAAAACATTTTCTATTTTTGTTTTTTCAAAATCATGAATTCTCTCCTCTTTGGTACGAATCTATTAAAATAATCTCTAAAAGCTAAAAAAATCTAACTCTCATCTAATTATGTCATAACTTAAGCTAGTTTAATTTCTCTTATTTTCCTTTCCATGGATAGTGTAAATTTCAACTTTCCATCAGTCTTATTATATAATTATTTATGAATAATTTTTCCTATCTCTATAGGTATATACATCAAATTTATCATCATACCAATTACAACCTCTTCTACTTTAAACTTATCTTCCTTAATTTATCATATTTTATCAATTAAAAACAAGGTAACACAATGGTGCTTCTATGATTCTCACATGCCTCATTGATTTTTTGGAGCTTTATTTTGTAGTGACTCTGACTTAATTCATTGGACTCAATCTTCTCTTCTTAATTCTCGTAATCATCTTTATGCACAATGAACTTTCTCCTTGGTGTCTTTTCATGTTTACTCAACTCAACTTCATTAGTGATAGTATTTCTCTTTATTGAGATATTTATTTGAATAAGTTTGATTATCTTCATAATACCTTTCTTCTAACACTCAAAAACTACCCTTTATGATGTAGGTGTAGAATATTTTACAACCTTCTTAAGGCTCTTCTTTACATTAAGCTCAACAATGATAATTTTCTTGCCTCTTCTAGCCCATGGCTCAACAACCACTATCTACTTTCCCTTTCCATCATCATTTCTTATTTTACCCTCTCTTTTGTCTTCACTAATCTACAAAGACATCACTTTAGACTCCTCCTCCCAAGACTTTCTCAAGGTTCTCAATAATAGCTTTTCTCTTCTTATTCATCTTAGGTGCACTGATTTGAATAGTGATCATCACCTTTTTTGTCTCATACCTTTAAAACGGCCAAACATCCTTGTTTTCTACCTCAATTAATAGGCTCGTGATAGTTGTATTTCCTTCATCAATATTAACCTCATAAGGTAGAGGTGTCAACCATGCAACTCTAGATAGAATTGCTTGTGCATATGTAAAATATTTTTCTAAAAAATAAATATATCATCATAATATTTATCAACTAGAGATTGTGGTATCCTAGACCTATTCTTCATTTTCTACCTAAAGTGTTCAAAATATGCATCCATAATAAATTCAAAGTTGTCACCCACCTAACCTATAAATTTATTGATCTATTGTGTAATAGGTCTTGTCTTATCATAGACAATATCACCAATGATGGTAAACATGTTTTGTACATAAAATAAAATACAAACTATCTGACATTTAAACATACATAAATTATTCTTTGGTTTCCTTACATTTTCCAAATTCTTTGCTAATTATGTAAGTTAGAGGTCTGGAAGGTCATAATTGTGATCTTTCTTAACAATTTTCCATCCCACATCCATTGCAACACATGACATGCTATATGGGTAGCTTTACTAATAAGTTTTTTGTGCAATGACTTTGAAACAAAATTATATCGCTACATCTTGAATGGTAGATATTTTCACTCCTCTATTGTTACATTTATCTAGTGTATTTTCTTTAATTTCATCTCTTCCTTGGCAATGAATGGTCTTAACCATATTTGTAATAGGCTATCTTGTAACATAGTGAATAATATTATTTTTTATTTTCACTAGTCCATTCCCAAACGATAACATCATGTCATGCACATGACTCAAAATGACTTTAATCTTGAAATTTCTTAAGAAATTTAGAGCCTAAGTCTACCCTTTCTTGGAAAAAATCTTATGCTCTTTCTCTAGTTGTTCATTCTCATACAACTTATCATGCACATATCTCAACTCAAAATCTCCCACATAACTTATCTTGTGCATATAACATGATCTTGTTTTGTGAATCATGATTACCCTTGGTGGAATAGATGATAGGGCACCCAAAGAATCACCGTTCATTGCAATTTTATGATAAGATTTAAATTTAAGTGGGGGACATGCATCATTCCTAACTAATTGAGTGTTACTAACTTGTAATTCCATCTTCTTCTTAGTTGTGGATAAACTTCTTCCATTTTATTGATCTAGGGTTTGAACACAAAATTCTACATAGCTTGGCCTTTACAATCAGCTCACAAGTCACTTCAAATGTTGATGGAATACCTTTAGATGCTTTACAAGCTTTCTCAAACTACCTTGGATTCTCTTGGACTCTTCTATTCTTGAAATCTTGAATGCTCTGTGATCAAAAGAACTCATAAGATTCATTACATTGTGTAGAAATTTAAATTTAGGGAGTCATCAACACTCTATACATATAGTGGGTGAATTAAAGTTATCTTGAAGATCAATGTAAAACTTGGCAAACATACTTCAAAACTTCCATTTACTCATTTAATGGCTCATCTCAATCATAACTGACATTTTGGCTTGATCTCTTTAGGACTAAAAGGCTAACACTTGATCATCACCATATTTTTAACTCAATATAAAAATACATTACCAAATTCAAATCTCAGAACTTTCCCTGTACCTTTATTAACATGTTTCTTTTTACTTTCATGCATATGATCTTAAGAACAAGCGTATGATTTAGGAATTTAAAATATAATTCCATACACACCTCTTTTCTTAGTTTGAGGTGGGTGAATCACCATATCTATTGGATTAAGTGATCACAACTGCACCATTTGAACTATTTCTTTCTTTGGTTTTCTTTCTTTAGGTCTAACTCATGTTTGGATTCTCACATCTTCAATATTGAACTTTTCTTTGATATTATTCTCTTCAACATTAGGTGTTGGTGCTCAGTTTATACAATCACTTCTTTGCTAACTAGCCTTCCAATAGTTAAAACATACTGACCTCCAAAATTCCTCTAGTTTCATGATCTTCTTCTAAGATGCATCCTTGTACAATATACTTCAATGTGTCCATTCTTTCTACAAAATTGACAACTAAACCAAGTATTACAATCCCAATTTATGGCATTACCTTACCTAGGTACTTTTCCCTGATGTTAGGTGTCCAATTATTATTTTCTTTAGATCTACAATCTTGTGCCTTATCACCATAGTTCTAACATGTGTGACAATATCCTTCAAATATAAATGGGTATGTGCAAGATCATGGTTAACCAAACTATGTCCTTCAGTGGGAATGAAAAATCAACAAATCAGGGTTATGTCAACTTGATGGGCAATTTTAAACTTGTTATGGACTTTCAATGAAAAAGTTGTGACAAAAGAATTTGTAAGAAATTCAAATGTTAATATTCTTTTATAATATTCTAGATATAAGAAGTAGACTCATGCCTAGATGCAACACATATTTATGGGTATTCTTATTCCAAATAAATAAATAATTATGAATTTTCTACAATAGTATTTCCAGAATAAAATATCTCCCATGTTTTACCACCCTAAATAATTCAAAACTTTACATAATCCAATTTTCATTTTATTTTTCTTATAGTAGAAGAAGTATATAATGTGACACATCTTATGGATTTCAAAAATGTTATACACTTTGAAAGTTATATTATTTTTCATTCAGTGTGTCAATCTACATTTTATGCGTAACTCCATTAGAAAATGAGTAATAATTACTTATTTAACTCATAATTTGAGAGACAATACATTTATGGAAAGATAAGAACAATCTTAATAAACTATTTTCATTTCATAAAATTTGGGAGAAAATAAGTCATCAGACACATGTTTCAAGTAAAAAATACATGAGAACAGGCCAAAAATATGTTTTTGGGACATTTTTAAGTTGACCATGTAGGGTTCGTATCCAAATCAGTACTAGGCCTTCTAAAGGTATTAATATTTTGGTTTGATGTTAGGATGGGTGGGAAAATTGTCAGAATATATTTCAAAATTCTTTGAGGCATTTCAAAACTACATATTTTTTAGATCACCCCTTTTTGGTACACCAGGATCCTACACATACCCAAATGTAGATTGTGTTTTTCTAGTCTTTTATCTAAATTTATGTGCTTTATATCAATACTTTTAATATTTTAAACAATTACCATTGAGTTTTGGTTTAGGATTTTACTTACTATTTTTTCTCATGCAAACATTTGTCGTATGACTTATTTTTCCCTAGTTCTAGCATATAGGCTTCTTGTTCTTTCTATTCCTTTATTCTCCATGCTTTGATGACTCTCCTTGCTTGGTTGAAGATATGAACTCAATATAACTTAATCCATTAGTTTCATGAGGTCTCCTTTGTTCTATTAATTTTCCACCAATTTTTCTCATAGCCTCTCTATATCTATTTATTTTTCCCATGATTTCTTTCTCAATTATTAATTCAGCTTTTAGTGGACTGTTCTTGGATATTAGATTTTCAATCTCTTACACCTTCCTATAAATCTCATTATTGGCACTTAGTAATTGATTGGCCATGTCAAATTGATTATGAGTCAACCTTTGTACAATAATGATTCTCTCATCAGGACTTGTAGCCCTCTTCCTTTTGTCTTCCTTGTCCATTATCTTGTATTCTTCATCTTTTTTATTTTGTTCAATCACTTTGCATAACCTTGCTAGTTCTTTTTCATGTTCTTTTTAAAGTTCCCTTACATCTTCATTTAGTATGTTGTTCTTCTCTAGTAGATCTACTATTATTGAATAAACTTTACTTGATCTACCTTCATCATATATGTTCTCAATCCTTTCTTCTTTGTATTGTGTATCAATATGTAGAATTTTCATATCCTTCCTTCTATTTTTGGATTTCTTCAATTCCTCCATTGTATCCTTGACTTTCTCAAATGCAATCTGCTAATCAACCTTTTGATTTGCAATAACATTTCCCAACTTGTAGCCTTCCATCTCCAAGATCTTCGAATCTCAAATGTTTTGACTTCAACCTTAGAGAATAGATATTTGATACCAATTTTCAGAAATATAATTGGGAAAGTAGGATTGTGAGAGGAGGGGTGGGGGATGGGGGACATTGAATTAGGATCTATAATAATTTTACCACTTCAAACATAAAAAATTTTCATACATAATTAACCACACATATCTCTACCTTATTCTAAAATTTTGTATGCAACATCATATATCAATATGTAATACCACATCTAACATTTAATAACATGAATGAAATATGTAAGAAATAAAAAAACATATAAAATAATTATTTGGTAATGTAGAAACCCTCCAAGCTGAAGCTAAAATTATGGTGGGAATGACCCACAAAATCTTCACTGATACAGAAACAAGATGTGTCTGTTAAGGCTACAAATTTGTATCACTTTTGATGATCTACCCTACAAAAGGTTTTTCTTGTTAAGATCTTAGAAGACTATTAAGTCTACCTTGATTATAGTATTACATAATTAAGTGAACACTTTGCTAGGAGATTTATGTAGGCTTGTTAAGATAATTCTATTACAAGATTTACCCTGAAACACCTATTAAAATGTATTAGTGCCTCAATCTTTTGGTATGCTTTTTGGATGCTGATGACAAATATTCTCTATACAATCTGATATCACCTCTCTATGATAGATCTTCAATATCTTTTCTCTGTACTACTCAGTCACCTTCGTATTTCTCAACACTTAATTCAACTAAATTTACATTTAGCTTCACATTCAAAAATATAACTCATAGCTAGAAAGACCTAGGTCTAAAACCCTCTTTAAATAAATTTTCAATGAAGCTTTTAGATCATGATCAATGTTCTGGATTCATACTTTTTTTGCCTAGTCCTTCTAGTTTTTTAACTAGTTGATCTCCTCACAAAGGGATTGATGATCCTTAATTATATGTGTAATTAGCTCCTTGAGTAACTCATCAATCTTTAAAAACTCTTCTAGCTCATCAAAAATGATTTACATCAATATGTGTGCCATTCCAAAGATTTATACAAAACTTTGTTAGTAAACACTATTAGCTTCCTAATGGTTGTTGTGTGCTAATTCTTTATGTTGTCCCTTGGCTTCAACTATGTTGATCTTCCACTAAATTTTTTACCTATTTATCACCCATCTCATATGTTTCCTTCTAAAAAACTTTGCAACCATTAGAGTACTTGGTGACACTTGGTTTTTTTAGGCACTAACTACTGCTTGGAACAAACTTAACATATACGTCATCTTTGCATAGTTTAGCATTTATAGAGTATCTGAATTGTAGTGATGTTTAGCCAACTCTATCTTGAAAATGAATAAGTATTTTTCACTAACTTATAATACAATATTTTCTTTATGGTAAACAATGCTATCATGTAGGGCCCATTTTCTTCATTAGATAAAATAAGTGTGTTTTCTTTTTTAGTATATTTCCTTCAATGGATGTGACCCTATTAAGAGTCAAATAAAATAGAATTAGTACATATGAATCCTTGTTAGTAGACTTTGAATTACTATAATTAAGTTCAATCCATATTAGGAGTTGTGCCAACTCTAGTAGAAGTTGAAAGGAGGACAACTGAATCCACATTTCAAATAGCCTCTAACTTTCTTTACTAAATAATGTCTAGGATAATATATCCTAATTCATGGAATGATTAAAAAAAACTATTTTATAATGTACTTTCTTTGAATCTCATCTTAAATTCTCAATGATAAAACTCTACCATTATTAAACATAATTCCATCCTAAGATGACATAAATAATAACCATCCACACTAGATCACATGGACATCTTACCACAAGGAAACAAACTCCTTTAAACAAAGTCTTAAGAAAGAATTAATTTTTCCTTAAGGCTTTCATAAATTAAAATTAATAGTATGAAACCACATTAAAATATTTCATTACGTGTTACATTACAAATTACACTTCTCAAAATGATATTAACAAACATTGGTTTCCTACAAAAAAATATGTTGAATTGTCTTCACAAAACCTCACAGAATAAACATCTAATTTCACATGATTAACCATACCATCTTTAACTTGTCTTCTACCATATTTTAAGCCTATTGAATGATTCTTACCCTCACTAAAAAGATACAATATAATTTCCTTAAATAATCGACAAAAAACTCTCTCTTAGAATATTATCCACAAAAAAATCTAACTCTCACAAATCTTCATAAATCTTTCTAGGAACATAGATATAGTATTTGGATAGGTTCCTAAATATACCTTCAAGTAAGCATTACAAAATTCTCTCATCATAAACCTCACCAAATTATTCTTTATCTACAACCATTGATGAATTATCTATAAAATAGATTTGTTGATATGAATGCAAAGAACCATCATGAAAGTAATAAAAAGGTACTTAATGATGTATGAGCATCTTGGGTCAATGATAAATCTTGTATCAATAAGAAAAAAAATCCTCCTCTAGATTTCTCTTTTAAGATTATTTGTTTCTACTCATGGTTTCAATTTGTGCACAATTGACATCTTATTATAGACGCATTGTCGATCCTTATCCTAAGTGTACATAATCTAATGTTCATTGTGCTTGGAGTTTTGTGCCTCTTTCTTTGCCTTCTTGTTTTAACTTGGAATACTATTAAATTTAATTCTATATACTTTATAATGATGATGTGGCATATTTCAATGTCAAAGGACATCTCTTGGATCTTATGTGGACATATCCTTAAGAGAAATAATTCTATTTTGATCTTTAGGTAGTATTTTTGTTCTCCACTCTAAGGAAGGACGTATTTTTTCATTAAATTGTTTACATGCTAACTTATGGTCTTGCTAGATATATAAGAGCATGGATTATATTTAGGAAGGGGTTATCATAATGTTTTAGGAGATTGGAAGTTTTGAGGTTGAATAAAATCCCAATATTTGTAACTTTTATATCTAATGTTGTAATCCATTATATTGGCCACAACTGGAAAAAATATTCCAGAAAGGTAAAGCCAAGTTCAAAGGTAAGTTACCCATCATTTGTTTCAATTGCAATGAGGTTGGTCATATTGCTACAAGATGTACATAGAAGAAGAACTACAGAGGTGGTGACAAGTACAAGATTAGAAGAGAAGATGACAACAAAGATTACAAAGATAAAGGCAAGAAGACATGCTATATTGCTGAAGAGGAAACAAGGGATGATTCTGATGAACATGATGATGAAGTAGTGTATGTTGCAATGAAGGAATAATCTAATGAAGATGAGGAAATTGCACTTGTGACTTGTGTGAACAAAAATTATAGATGGATCATTGATAGTAGATGCTCACATGACATGATTGGAGACAAAAGTAAGTTCATTACCTTAAATTGTTATGATTTAGATAGTGTAAGATTTGGTAATGATGCACCATGTTTGATAAAAGGAAACAACTCTATCAAACTCATAGATAAGATCTCATGTGTAAATGCTTACTATCTTGAAGGAATAAACTATAACTTGTTGAGTGTGTCACAATTGAATAATTTTCAATGGAAGGTTAAATTTTAAAACAGATTTGTTAAGATATATGACACAAATGGGAAACTGATTGGAAAATGTGATCAAACTAGAAGCAATATATTCTATCTTGATATAGAGGATGCTACTTGCCTTGTTATAAAATTTCATGATGTATGGCTTTTACACAAGAGGTTATGTCATGTTAATTTTGATAACTTGGTTAGTATCAGTAATGTGAAGAAAGTTAGAGGTTTGCCTAAGTTGAAGAAACCTTACAATGTAGTGTGCAAACAATGTCAGCTAGGAAAAATGACAAAGTCAAGCTTCATGAATAAAGCTTATACCTCTAAAGAAATACTAGAGACTTTTTATACTGACTTGTGTGGACCAATTGAAGTGCAAAGCTACAAGGGATATAAGTACATAATACTATTTGTTGATGATTACTCTAGAATGATGATAATTATGTTTCTGAAACAAAAATCTAATGCTTTTCAAATGTTTAAATGGTACTTGGAAAGAGTTGAAAAATAAATAGGTAAAAGTCTAAAATGTTTGAGATCTAATAGAGGAGGAGAATTCACATCAAATGAATTTGAGATGTTCTATAATAATAGAGGAATCAACAGATAGACATCTACCCCTAGAACCCCTCTACAAAATGGAATAGCTAAAAGGAGAAACAAATCTATAATAGAATATGCTAGAAAACTCATGATGGAGAAGCATGTTTCTTTGAAATACTAGAGAGAAGTTTACTATTGTATATACCTTGAACCATGTGCAAGTCAATAAAGGTAGAAGTAAGTGTTACATTCTTAAAGATGTTAGGAATGGAAAGCTGGATAAAAAATGTGAAGAAGGTATATTCCTAAGATACTCCACGAGAAGTAAAGCTTATAAGTGTTTGAATACTAACACTAACAAAATTGTGGAAAGTGTAAATGTGAATTTTGATGAATATATAGAAGTATTTGAGGTTGAATCTATGAAAAAGCCAAAAAAATAAAAATCATTTGTATTTTTTTATGAAGGTATGCCTATTGAAGAAGATGTTGTGAATCAAGCTGAAAACTAATAGCAAGTGTCAATGACTGTCAAGTCACATCCTATGAATGCTAAGTTGCATTTAGAAACTGAGATGCATTCAAATATCGAGCTATAGAATGAAGTGGATGTACATTTTGATTTTGAGATTAGTACACATGAAAGAGATGCTAAAATACCTAATAGAGATGTACATAGGGATTCTGAATCTGAAAGACAAAATGAAGAAACAAGAGTTGAGCCAAAATTGTCAAAATATGTCAAGAGACATCATGCTACTGATCAAAACATTGGATAGAAAGATGCAAAAACAATGATGAAAAATAGATTGAGAAGTGAATCATGTTTTTTGAGCATGAAGGAAGCCAAAATAGTGAAAGATGCATTAGAAGATGTTGACTAGTACAAAGCCATGGAAGAAGAGATTGAATAAATAGAGAAAAATGAAAGATGGAGTCTAGTTCCTAGACCAAAAGACAAGAATGTGATTAGTACCAAGTGGGTATTAGGAAACAAGCTAGATGAGAATGGTGAAGTCACAAGAAACAAAGCAAGATTAGTTTGCAAGGGATATGGACAAGAAGAAGGAATTGACTATGGGGAGACATTTTCCCTAGTTGCTAGAATGGAAGGAGTAAGTACTCTACTTTCTTATGCTTAATACAAAGGTTTCAAAGCTTATCAGATGAATGTTAAATCTATGTTTCTAAATGGCATATTAGGGGAAGAAGTTTACATAGAACAACCAGAAAGTTTTGTTAATGATAACAATAAGAACATGGTATGTAGACTACACAAAGCTCTATATCACTTGAAACAAGCACCAAGAGCATGATATGAGAGACTTCATAGATATCTTGTGAAGATTAGATTTGAAAGGAGTGATGATAACAACAATCTATACATTAAGACAGAGAAAGGCAAAGGTATTTTGTTCTCTGGAATATCTCTTGATGATATCATATTTGGAGGACAAATGCTTTGTGCAAGGATTTTGCAAATTAGATGAAGCAAGAATTTCAAATGTCTATATTTGTAGAGATCAATTTTTTTGTGGCTATGCAAATCTATCAGATGAAGTATGGTATATACATCACTTAGTCAAAGTATGTTAAAGAAATATTGAATACTTTTGAATTAGATGATTCCAAACCTATAAGTACCCTATGGTGATAGGACATAAAAGTTGCCAAAAAATGAAGATTTTTTTTAGGTGAACCAAACATTATATAGTTCTATGATTGGACAATTGCAATATGTTATACATAAAAGACCTAATGTTGTATTATTTGTAGGGATAGTTGCAAGATTCTCTACTAATCCTAGGGAGAATCATCTAATTGATGTGAAGAAAATAATGAGATATCCAAAAGGAATAGAACAATTTTGTCTATATTACAAGAAGAATGAAAATTTTGAATTGAGAGCATACACTAGTGTTGATTGGGCTGGAAACATTGATGACAAAAAGAGCACTAGTGGAGGAGCATTTTTCTTAGGCAAGAGAATAGTTACATGGACTAACAAGAAACAAAGTTGTATTTTACAATATACTATTGAAGCCGAATATGTTTTTGTTGTTGTAAATTACATAAACCTTGTATGGATTAAATAGTCACTTAAAGGAATGGAGGAAGAAATCACAAAACTGGTGATACTTTATTGTAATAATATAAGGGCTATCAATATTTCAAAGAATCTAGTGATGCACATAGAAACATTACTTGAGAGAGTTAGTTCAAGATAAAGAGATGAAGATGGAATATGTCAACACAAAGGAGCAAATTGTTGATATCTTCAGAAAACCATTACCTAAGGATGCTCATGAGTATCTAAGAGGTAAACTATGGGTCATACCCCTATCAAAGGCTATCTAAGTAACAAGAGGAGTGCCCTACATCAAATAAGCTGATATTCACATGTTACACATTGATGCTGAGGATCTTACTTTAAGAGCTGCCTAAAGTAATCATAGAGCTGAAACTTCAAATCAGTCACAAGCAAGGTGATAGAGGTAGAAATAGAAGAAACTGCAAAAGCTTATATCTACATGTTTCAAGATGACAAGTTTTTGGATATGTCTTTGGCATTGCTATCAAAGAGGGAGAAAGTACATTAAAAACTAATAATCATCAAAGGGAGAGAGTATATCAGAGGGAGATATGAAATTTTTTTTCTCAAAAAGCTAAAAAGTGTTACTGATCTTAGAGGGAGATCAGATAATTGCTAATGTTGCTAATTAGAAGAGGATACATGAGGAAGATAGAGAAGAATGTAAGAAAGAGGAGAAAGCCTAATCTACCTAGTAAGAGGGAGATACAAGAAGGAACTCAGAGGGAGTTACAAGAAAGAGTTTTGTAACCTAATTAGAAGATGAAAGTTGTTCATAGAGGAAGAAATTTTGATACAATTTTTCCTTTTGGTATTGTCTTATTATTTTAACCTAGCTAGTTGGTTGAACAAGATGTTCATCATTTTATTGACATGGTTGATTAGTTTGGTTTGCCATTAATGCCAAAGAGGGAGATTATTGAGATCTAATTGAAAAGGTCATTGTTGAAGAAAGATTATTCAAAGAAGAAGATTGTTGAAGAAGACTATGTGTTTCAATTATTACTTTGTCGATAATGTCAAACTTGCTTTTTTTGGTAACATAACTACTTATAAGATTTAAGTACTATCACTTAGTTGATTGATGAAGAGGATTTGATCAATAAAATGTAAGAAAAGTACTAGGATTAATTAAGAAAGTGATGAGATGATGTATTGATAATATACTTAAGGTTACAAGTTTTGGCTACACTTAGAGAGTTTAGAAGAACAAGTTACACAAAGTTTTTCTACCAAGCTTGACTGAGTGGATAGTAGGTGCCAAGAAAATTCAATGCAAGTCGAGCAAAAAGTCAGTTGAAGTTGAGTAAAAGAAAATTCTAGTGGATGTCGAAAAAGACAGTTCATGCCGAGAAAATTTTACTTGATTTTGAGCATCAATAAACTTTAGTTGATGCCAAGTGATTTTATAGAGTATGTCGAGCAATGCAACATGTGTCGAGCATTAGAAGGTTGATAATGTCAAGCTACTACATTATATTAAAGATTGAAGATTCACCAAACATAAGTTGACAAATTTGTTTTCTTGAAACTTGTAAAGTAGGAGGAAGATAAGGTTGATGATGTAAACCATCTTTATATGAATCCAAATAGATCCTAGAGGAGTTTCTAAAAGTGATACAAGATATGAGGTAGATACATTGTATCCTACTTAATTCATCCAAACTCTAAATTGGACAATAGAGAATGGTTAGGAAATTATCCTAATTTCCTATTTATAGGAATGCATGGTCATGAAGCAAAGTTGTCATGTTCAAGAACCTAAGGAATAGAAGGACTTAAGGATTTTACTTCATAGAGTAACCTAAGAGAAGAGTTTATAATGAAATGTTAAGAAAGAAGACTTAAGGAGATGAATGCTTGAAGGGTAAACAAGCTATCAAAGCTACAAATTATGAAGGCCAAGTAGAATGAAGGAAAAAATAGAGATCTATAATCTACAAAAGAAGTTGTAAGTTGTATAAGATCAAAGCTCTAATGTTACTCTCTAACAATTGTATCAATCTAGGGTAAATCCTTTGGATTAACATTGACCTGATAGTCATTTGTAAATCCTTTAACTAGGTGGCATTCTAAGTGAATGGTCTAAAGTCCTCTAACAACACTCATTTCTAATAGGGTGATTGAAATCCCTTAACTAGGTCACATTTAATGTATTGTAACCTTTGACAAGGTTGGCCTTTCACAAGGCATCACTTTAGAAGAGTGAATAGGAAAAGCATGTTACTGGTGGTTTTTCCCAAATTGGGTTTTTACATAAATCATTGTCTCAAGTGTGTTGATGAATCTGTTATGTTTTATGCTTTAGATTTGTACAAGTTGATTTGATAGTAACATACAAGTTTTAGTGATTGGATAATCCATTGGGATGCATGCATGGGTATGAATATTTTATGGGTTCACTAAGCTATGAAAAGTTTTATTTATACATCTAGACCTTGGATAACTAATTCACACCCTCCCCACCCCCCTCTTAGTTATTCTAAAGTATTCCAACACTTTTATTGTATTTCAATGTTGAGCAATGTTCTCAACTTCTTGCATTCTCATATCATCGAGCTTCCTTCTTAGAATTTCAGATTTGGCTCTCAAATTTATTTTTTATCTCCTCCATAAATTATTTTTATAGCATCCCACATCTTCTTTGTAATGTTACAATATTTGATGTTAGAAAACTTCGAGTAACTTAGGAAAGAAAAAATCTTTAACATTGCCTAATTAAATTCTTTATTTTTAATTTGCATCAACATCAATTACGGCTCCAATTGGATCAACAAGCTTAGTGGTGATGGTAGATTATGCATGGTCTCCAAGACCTCCTAGATGTAGTTTCATCAAAATATTCCATGCAGGAAAGTTTTCCTTGTTTAGTTTTGTCACCTCCTTTTTATACATTTTCATCTTTGGCTCTTTGTACCTTCAAACTATTCCTCTCAAGCATTGGTGTTCTGATACAATTTACTGGAATTCTTTAGAATAATTGGGGTGGCGAGGGGGGGGGGGGGGGGTGTGAATCATTTATCCAAGGTCCAAATGTACAAAAATAACTTTTCAATGCTAATTAGGTCCATATCCATAAAAACTTAAGATGCATGCATTCATGAGATAATAAAATCTCTTAACTCGGTAGATTACTATCCTAGGTTAGAAGAACTTTGCAAAAATTTAAACATGAAATACCATAAGCACATTAATAGAATTTGAAACAAGGATTGTATGTAGAAACCCAATTTGAAGAAAAACTAGGTAACATGCTACAAATTCTCAGTCTTCTAAAGTGACGCCCTATTAAAGGGCAACCCTGTTAAAGGTTATGATACACACTATCAAATGTGACTTAGTTAAAGGATATCAATCACCCTATTAGGAGTGAGCTTTGTTAGAGAAATTTATACCATCCCATTATAATGTCACCCAGTTAAAGGATTTACAAATGACTGTTATGTCAACCTTAATCCAAAAGATTTTATCCACACTGGTATAGTTATTAGAAAGTAACAATCAGACTTTATTTGATAAAAACTTACAACTCACTTGCAAATTACAAATCTCTATTTCAAGTCATCAATTCTTCTTACCATTCATATTCTTTAGCTCTGATAGTTTGTTCACCCTTCAAAGATTCATCCCCTTAAGAGTTCTTACTTTGTATACCAACTGCATTCTCCTCTGTTCAGCCACTAGTTGAAGCTTTACCCTAGACTCCAAGTTATCTTCCTTAGATTCTCACACATGAAAACATTTTCTTCTCACCACAAAACTCTTTAAATGGAGAATTTAGATCCTTTTCCACTTAATCATAATCATCCATTTTAGGATTATGTAGGATTCAATGAATCTATCCACTTTTCCATTTGGTTCCTGTAATAACTTCCCTTGTGATCTTCCTTGGATTCACCTAAAACTGGTTTACCTTGAATTTTTTGCCACTATCTCATCATATTTATCTTCCATATGCTTCACATAATTCAAGAAATCAAATTATTCAATACAGACTAATAAAATCTTTGATTTAACATTGTTTGTTGTCACACAGGATCTATTATATTCTGTCACTCAACCAACACTAGTTCACTAGACAAAGACTAAATTTTACTAACGCTCAGCACCAACTAAACTTTTCTTTTCATATACTAACATTCAACTAGTTTGCACTATTTTTCTTCTTTTCTTAGAACCTATATATTTTCACTAAGCATCTACTAATTTCTACTTAGCTTGTACTCACTAATGGGCAAGGCTTGGAAGACACTTTTCATACTTGATCTTGTTTCAGTATTTGCTTGTGTAATCTTTCATTTTAGACTTTAAGTAGATAAATAATGCACTATAGTATCAATGTCTTACTTGGTCTTAGTGCTCCTTTTGTACACCAAATATCTCAACCTTTTGCTACATTCTCTTGTTATCTCCTCTTTTCAAATCCTCTTCATCAATCAACTAAATGATAGCTTTTAGACCAAAAAGAAATTGTCTCACCACCAGGTAGTAGGTTTGACATCATTGACAATATAATGATTGTTCCATTATAGGTTTTTCACTTCAAAACAATCTCTTTTCAACAGGTGAAAATTAATAGATCATAGTAAAATGAAGGCAATAGTGTATGATAAATCATAATTCCAAAGAATATGTAGAGAAAAATTTGAAGACTGATGATCAATATAAGTATATAGATATCAAGTAGAAAACTCCTTTGAGGGTAAACAAGGGTACTTAGATAATGTTATGATTTGAAGTATTAAATATATTCATTTGACACAAGGATATATCGAGAGTCTACTAATCATCATAGTCATAATACTTGTATATTTATCTAGGTATATATGTGCACACCCATAGATACTTGGATAAGTATACCTAAAATATCATTTTATAAGTCACACAATTACCTTGGAGCTTGACAAAGATATAATCTCAATAGAATCAAAACATAAAATCATGAATTAAGGAGCTAGAAATGACCTCCCATCTATTTTCCACATACTTGTGCTTATCAAAATTTTGATTGGAAACATGTCAGACATATAGGGACAAAATAAATAGGCTTCACTTGAGAAAAACTTATATAAAAATCATAAAGATATCCTCTATATAGCTTGTAAGAATTGGACATGTAAAGTTGCCCCTAATGAAAGAGCAGATGCGTACCCTATAATAAAATTATATACAAAGGAATTCTTTAATTTTAACTACCTTAGAGAGAAATAAAGCATTTTAGTATTATCATCAAATAATAATTAAAAATCTAGGTAAAGAACATGAATTATCTTTTAAGCTATCCCTAAAAATAGGCCCAAGATACAAATATAATAAAAAAATTCTAGTAACTTTATAATACAAAATCTAAATCATAAATTCAATCCTTTTATATTTCCAAATGATAGATCAAAAAATTATAAGCCTATACATAAATTCATAACTATTATGAGATATTCTATTTGTAAAACTAACTTTTCTAAACCATAAGACTAAAGGTTTTATAAGACTTACTAAATTAAGAAATATTTGTAAAAAAATAACTTATGGCCATCATATTTCTTTAGTAGCAATTTTTAGATTTATACAAATGTTTCTTTTTTAAAGAAAAAAAATGTAATATGGAATTGAACTTTTTTTATGGAAACTCATATAAAAATTCTCAAATTTAAAATAAGTATGAATGTTGTTCGAAAATAACCAATTTAATTTATTTTTAAAAAAAGGAAATTGAGCTCTTATCTTGAAATAATCAATTTAAAATTCTTATGAGGCGGTCTATTTGGTATTTCAAAATAATCAATAAAGATGCTATAGTTATTATATTTATTTACTTTTTGATTGGTAAATGGCAAAGTCTAGATTAATTATTATTATTTTTTAGAATTAATTAATATTATATATTAAGAAAAGGTAGATTTGAACCCAAGACTTCCCACATGAGAGGCTCACAAGTTACCATTGCGTTGTAGGATTTACCTATTATAGTTATTATGTTATATTATTATGTAAATGAAAAACATTTAAAAGACAAAATTCAAATTACAAGTTTCAATATTCTAATAAAAGAATAAATATGTATACATATTTTAGAACTTATGATTAGAAAACATACAAATGACAAAGAATGAGACATATTCAACCTTCAACAAAATTCAAACACCATGAAGAGTTTTGAAAAATAATAATTCTATATTAAATTTTAATAGATCCATTTATTTAAATATTTAAAACAATAAACCTTGAAATCACCTAAAACTTTAAAATAAATTTATATATAAATATTTGAAATTGAATTCTAACAAAAAACTTAATAAGTTAATAAACTTTCTTTAAACAATCTTTTGAAAACAAATATATATATGAAAAGGTTAAAATAGAAAGATAAATAAGACATAGCATACTTAACAAAATTTAAAACCCATGTGACCTCTTTTATTAAACGTTAAAATTAAGAAGACTATAAAATATACCTACCTAAATGGATGCATACAATCAAAGGAGAAAAAAGTGATATTTGAAATGAATAGGGAAATTTTTTAGGGAAAAATTGGTTTGATTAATTTAAATATAAAATATAAAAATTACATTACAAAATGACAAAATTTGATTATAGTAACTATTTAAAGAAACCCTATTGAAAACCAAAAAAGTTTAAAAAAATAGCAGTGCCTTAGAAATAAGGATGTAGTAGTTGCAATGACAAAGAATGCACATATTAACATAGAATAAAAAGTAAAAAAAACAATGAGAAAATAGTTCGCAAGGAATATGTCACGAACTATGCAAATCAAAACTCATGCTTAAAAAAAGGTTTATTAGATACTCTTAGTAGAAACCTACAAGTTTGGAAAGACCAATTATTAAAGGATGTTGTAGTGGAATCTGATTCTCACAACAAACAGTCTATGTTGTGAAAATTAACACTATTGTAGCCATTGATTATTAATCTCCTATCATAAATGATTATTAAACTATAAATAATAAATTCATAGCTAATATCAAAAAATAACACAACTGCAACTTCACTACTAAAATATGGAAAGAAATTCAAAACATAAAGAACACAATATTTTTAGACAAATTGTCCCTAGAAAAACCCTTAAGGGAAAACCAGTTCTGCAAATGGAAAATATATTAACCTCGACAAGTCAAGAGATACAAAATTCTTTGCCTCTCATTGGAAAAATTCAAACAACCTCCTAATTTTTCCTACTAGTATTCCCATTGCTATCCCCAATGCTATCATTGTGCCCTTAGTAATACTGCAAAACTGTTCACTATCACTACAAACTCATTTTCTTACACTTCAAATGACTCTACAACTTATTGTTGTGTTCCTCTATTTTGTTGTCCAAATTCCTGCATTGACCCCCTTTTATACTACTTAACTAAGAGCTTTATAGTTGCTACTTGATCGATACAACCTAACCAAGAAGTTTCTAGTTGCTTCCTAACCGTGAATTTTCTAATTGTTGCTTGATTAAAACAACCTAACCAATAGGTTACTAGTGGCTTCTATGAGTCAATTAATTAACAAATATTTGTCATAACTCTAACAATTATTTTCCAATTAATAGCATATAAACAAATTGCTATCCCACATACCTAAAACTAACACTCCATCTTAGTGAGGAAATTGTTCTACATGACAACTAACTTATCTTTGAAGAAGATGAATTTCACCTTCCCCAATGCCTTAGGTAGAATGTTTTCTACCTACTTCTCTATACCTACATGTACTATAGCTGAAAAATCCCTTATTGTACACAATATTTGATGAAGTGATATATGATGTCTATATGTTTAGACCTATCATGAAATACTGAATTCTTAGATAACTTGATGCAACTCTAATTATTGTAGTGTATCATAGTATTCTCAAACTCCTAACCAAACAAGGCTACTAATGAATTTTGAAGCCATATAGTTTGACATGACACCATGATTTCTTCTATGTATTTTTCTTTTGTTGAACTAAGAGCCACAAATTTCTATTTCTTGCTGAACCAAGATACAACTCTTGATCCCAAACTGAAACAACACCTCGAAGTGGTCCTTTTGTCCATTGTACTTCTTGCCCAATCTACATCAGTATAGCCCATCAACTTGATACCCTCACTTTAGACATATCTAATCCCATACACAATTGTACCATGCAAGTAACACAATACATTCTTGGCCACTATCTGATGCGTTTCCTTTGGTTTAACCATTAATTGACTAAGAGAGTTTACTAGAAATGCTATATCTAGCCTAGTGTTGACCAAATACATAAGAAAACCAATGTTATATCTATATAAGGTGGGATCTACATCCTTCTCCTTAAATGTATCTGCCTTCCTCTAATTTGTGATCATGGGTGTAGACATGGCTTTACAATCCTCCATCTCGAATCTCTTCAAGATTTCAATGCAATATTTACCTTGACCAGGGAAAATCTCTCCATTTGTCTACCACAACTCCATACCTATAAGGTATTACATATGTCCTAAGTTATTTATCTCAAACTCTTTTGCAAGGTCCCTCTTGTAGTATTCTACGAGCCCTAGTGAATCTATAAGAAACAAGACACCCACATAAAGAACAATAATGAGAATCTCACCACCAACCACCAAGTAGTAGAGGTTAGCATCCACTTCACTCTTCAAAAAGCCCATTTCTTGCAAGTAGGTGTGAATGCATTCATCCCATGCTCTAGGACCCTTCTTGAGTCTATACAATGCTCTCTTCAATTTTCACATGTGGGTCTCATTGTTGTGTGCTACAAAGCCTTCTACTTGCTCTATGCATAACTCCTCCTTTAATCATCATTAAGGAATGTTGTCTTGACATCCATTTGATGGATCCTCCATCCCACCTGTGATACAAATAAGATCACAACTTGTATAAAAGTATACTTGGCCACTAGAGAAAGTGTCTCATCATAGTCGATTCCCTCATTCTGAGAGAAACCCTTATCCATGAACCTTTCCTTTTATTTCTTAATGCTACCATCTGTACTTTGCTTTATCTTATAGATCCAACATGATCCAACAATTTCCCTATCTATTGGTCTAGGTACTACCTCCCACACATCATTCTACATCATTGAGTTATACTCCTCAACCATAGCATCCTGCCATACCTTATGCTCTGCAGCCTCTTCATAGCTTGAAGGCTCACTATCCACCAACTAACTAACTAATGCCAAATAGTCATTGAACTTGGTTGGTTGTCTCCACTATCTAGTACTGTTCCTAGGAGCTCCCGCAATGTCTTGAGTATCCCTTAGTGTCTCTTGAACCTTGTGATTCTTGTTGCCAACTATAGAGGATGTGATATCAACCTCTAATTTTTATAGATGCATTTCCTATTGCACCTATTGCTCCATGATTTGTAAATTTTCTTCACCTGAGGGTACACTTATACTAGTAACTATACTTGTGCTTTGCTGCCCTTAACTAGGCCTTGGAACTTCTACTAACTTCTCACTCTAATAATATACCAAATCTCTATAGCTTCTAGATTCCTTGTCCTCCATGAAACTAACATCAATTTTGAAAATAATTCTTCTAGTCCCAAGGATAAAAATCCTATATGCCTTTGAGGTTTCACTATACTCAACAAAGTAACCCCTCTATGTAATCCAATCTAACTTGATATGTGTATCACCTGGAATATGAAAATATGCCAAACTCCCAAGTATTCTAAAATTTCTAACATTAGGATTCTTTCCTACGAAAGCTTCCTCTAGTGTCATCCTCCCTAGTATTTTGTGTGGAACCCTATTCTAAATGTAGACTATTTTACTACATGCTTGTACCCATAAGTAGTAGTGCATATTCTAGTCATGTAGCATAGATCTTCCAACCTATGATATAGAATTGTTCTTCCTCTCAGCAACTCAATTATATTTTTAATTTTAAGGAACAATCCACTCTCTCTTGATTCCTTCCATACTATAGAAATTCTAGAAGTTATTTCATTTATACTCCCCTACATTGTTTGACCAAAGAACCTTTATCTTCTTTCTTGTTGAGTTCTACACTAGAGCCTTTTTTAGTGTAAATAATTAATTATTATTACACTTTACTTAAGTTTACTTATGTTAAATGCATTATTTTATTATTTATCATATAGACACCTAGGAGTATGCATAGTTATATGAGTTGTCTTGTTGAGAACATAGGAGTTTACATGTTCATCTAAGTTGTCATGTAGACAACATAGTTGTTCAAACTCTAATTAAGAACATGGTGTCTACACCATCTCTTTATGAGATACACCTATGTAAGCTTATCCTCTCATCATTAAAATAACTTATGTGCTCAATGGAGAATAATCCACTCTTGTTGGACATGTTCTTAGTTGTGAGTCTTATCACTTTGTTGACTCCTAGTCATTGTAGATGCCTTTATATATAGGCACTTCTAGTGTGTATGTACTCATATGATATTCTCATTATTGTTATTCCAATCATCCATTGTTGATCCATATTGTGCTAGTGTTTGAGCTTCTTGATGTTGGTGTTATTTTACCCTAAGGAAAATTCTTACATGGTATTAGAGCAATAGGAGTTCTCTTCACATAGCCATTGGAGACTATTTTTGCCTCACCTCTCAAAGGACCATGATTTAGATCTAGAGTATTTGCATTTATTGGGAGCATCTAGAATCAAAGTAGATCTAACCATTGTGTCTAGAGCATTGATTCAGTGAATTTTGACTATAAATTTTCCTAGCCTAGGCCATAGTCAAAATTATGGCAATTTATTTTTCCAAACCAAAACCTTAAGGTATGATTTATAAGTTTGGTATGATCTTTTAGTTCTGTGCAATTTGATTTTTAGATCTGCATATTGTAATTTGCGTCTTTGTATTTTTTTGGATCTATAATTTCTCTGGAATTTTATCAATTTTGTATTTCCAAAAAAAAGTTTGCCATCAATAGGAGAAGTTTTTTGAAGGCATATTATGTTGTCAAATCCTGATAGCCCATGGTCGATAGACTTCATGTTATACTTTGCATTGTACAATCTAGCGGCTTCTTCTTCACCAGGCTAGCACAACCATAGCTGATGTTTACATCATAACTGGATCATATGTCACACAACCAACAACAACATTTAGAAAACAATGGATCAATAACCCAGTGGGATCCAAGTTGCTTAAAAGTTTGCAGCTTATTTTTCTAAAATAGTATGGCACCCTTTTTTTTGGTGAATGTGGAACAAAAGTCCCACTCCCACTACTAGCTTGCTCCATGTCTACAACTATAACCTTGCATCGATGAGTCAGCTTTGGTGAGCTCCCTAGTAGTGCTACCCCTCTTTCACCACTACTTCTTCAAACCCCTTGCCAACCTCCACTAGCCACTATAGTTGCCAAGTTAGTGCCACATGATTTGCCATGACTACCACTCTCAAGTTTCCGCGTGTTCTCCATGCATCACCAACATGGATCTCCCAGCCACATTAGTGACATGTCATCTGCCACATCGGCAACACCAACATGGATCATTGTTAGCCAACACGTCAATGCCCCTTGCCATGTTGGTGGTTATGTAATCGCCACATCTACTTTGCAACATTGATTGCCACAGTAGCAGTCTATACAGTATGCACTACATAGTCAACCTAGCTAGCCTTTTTTGTTGACATCACCATTTCACTATCATAAATTTTATCATTATTTGACCATGACCAGTAGGCTAAATTACACTACTATCATGGCCATTTGCATGTCAAATTTAACCTCACAATTTCCTAAGTAGACCCCTCTCCATATGAACTTTTGATTTGAAAGTCCAATTTTGAGAGGCCATATTTCAATCATCCAAACTCCAAATCAAGTCTATTTTTTTAATTTAGACTACAATTTCTTGAACTTTTCACTAGTGCTATTAATTTATAGTTTTGTTGCATAGATTTGTCAAAAAAAAACATTTTTTGATGAATGTACCTATCCAATCCTACATTTTCCAAATTCAAATACTCTGTACAAGATCATTTGAACACATTTTTAGGTGCCATTTTTGTTCAAAGTGCATAATTTATTGTCTACTTTCTAGATCTACAATCAGATTATAGGCTTGTGTGGACAGAAAATACCACTTTCAAAAATAGGTCTTTTTTTGTATTATCTTGCTTTGATAAAACTTTAAAATTATTGTATATTTGAGCTACATTGCTAAGTACCATATTTGAACTCCAAGAGGAGGTTGTAAACAAAAAAGTTGGAATTCCACTTTTGTCCATTTTGATAACTGGCCTATTGTAAATGCACTACATATAGAGTGCCTAAAGAATTCATTTGGGGAGGTAGGGGTGTTCTTTTATTGAGTGAAAAGGAGGGTGTGCTGTTGGAATTTACAAGTGGTAATATTTACTTTTGAAGGGGTTGGGGGGGGGGGGGGGGGGTTGAATTAGAAGTAATAACTTTGACCTTTAAAACTTCTAACTGAGATCAATCACATGCATCTAACATATGTAATTAACATGAAAGTAAAGACATGCATCAAAATAGACAACACAAGATTTGGTCACCCAAAAACCCTCCAAAATGAGAAGGTAAAACTGGGGTGGGGATGACACCCACAACTTATCACTGTAGCAATATGCAACTAGTTACAGTTAAAAAGTTTGACCACCATCAATGGTTTTCCCTATGAAAGGCATGCCCTATTAAAGGCTTGACACCCTATTAAAAGTGACCTGGTTAAAGGATTTACAACCCTATTAAGAATTTACAATATGGCTGCTAAACCACCCTATCATCATAGCATTTTCATTCTCCTAATACAATGGTTATAAGGTATAGTAGAATGTCTTGACGTGATGACTTACAATCTTCAACTATTGATTCCAAATCCTTGTTTTTCTCAATCTGATTTGATCCTTCTTGATCTGATATAACTTTTTTTGTAGTGTTGATATTGTATTCTAGTCAACCTGATTCTGTAGTATTGTTCTTCCTCTAAGTCCTTACATCCTTTTGCTTCCTTCAAAACTTTTTTAGCATTCTTTCATGCATTCCCACATGACCTCTTACTCACTTCCACTAAATACTAAATTATGGGGTTTTGACCTCCTTATAAAGGCTTCAAGACTTAGGGTTAGGTATGAATCTATGATCGAGATTCATCCATCTTTCTCACTCAATTCTTTACACTTTTCTTATTGGTTGCATGATTTCTTCATTTTTTTGATTGGCCACATGCTAATTACATAGGGAATGTAATAGATTCGATCTTATCTTTTAGATCCTTTGAGATTCATCTTGAGTTGGCTCAAAAATGGTTTACATCTAAGTTTTGAAGGCACAAACTCATATGTTGATTTTGTGTTACTCAACACTTACTAATTACTAATGCTTAGCACATATAGGATTTTTTTCTTACTTAGCTCCTATAGTAACTTTTTCTTCCTTAGCACCTATATTGGCTCAACATCTATTATCACTTGGGATCAATTGTTACTCGGCACTTGAAACTTGCTCGACACTTGAATAACTCGGCACCTATTGAACTTCTACCTTGACACATACTATAGCTCAACATCTATATTATACTTGGCATCAACCTTAGAATTTTTTGAAGTGTGTTGATACTCAAATGTCAAAACCAATCTAAGACCAACAATCTCCCCCTTTGACATGAGTGTTAAAAACACTTAACGAAGCATTATGAATTTGATCTCTATGACTACAATATACACCTTGTTCAACATATGTATAAAACTTCAAAAACTTGTCGAAAAAATTTGTAGAAGACTATATACCTCAAAAACTTGTAACTGTTGTTGAGTTGATGTGCCTTTTCTATATCCAAAATCCCTTATGCAAGATTTGTCTCATGTTATTTCCATGCTTTGCCTAAGTGTTCTGCTCTATTATGTTTATGTCTACTCTATTTTTACTCCCCTTTTTATGCATATTCCCTTGCATTTTTTGTATACTTTTGGCTTTATCTCCTTATCTCTCCTCAAAACTTGAAATTTTATTATCTCCCCCTTTTGGTATCTCCCCCTTTTTTGGGTATCTCCCCCTTTGGGTCTCATTTATTATTATTTTCTACCCCAATTTATTAAATCTCCCCTCTTTTTACACTTATGTCAAAGGATTCTATGAATGAATTGAATATTTAGCCAAAAAATATTTATTTACCTCCATAATGATCTTTAGAGCAGCATCCCAATTGTCTAATGCAATTTCTACTACTTTAAGCTAGATGGTTGTCTCCAATGCAAGGTGTACAAACCTTCTAATGTAGAAAGATTGAAAACTTTCTTCAAGACATTCTCTGCATAGGCCATCTCTTTGTGCAAAACTTCCATGTGATGGGTTATGGTAGACTGTATCTATATCAACTTGACCTTGGTTTTAGCCTTATCTACTATGAGTATAGCTAATTCCTTTTGTGTGTGAAGTGTTATAGCAAAATGCTTCTCACTTTGAGCTAGATCCTTTGCTAGCTATGTGCTAGATACCTTGTAGTTTATTTCCAAGCTCAATATTCTCTGGCTTACTTCTTGTGTGAAGCATGAGGAATCACACAATTTGGAGACCATTCAAGCTATTTAGCATTGGTATCTAGGTCTCATTCTATACCTACTCCACTATGTTGGATAATTGCTCCATGATGGGCTTTGTCTCATTAGCTACTTGAAAGCTGAATGCATAAAGAAAGATGTCTTTGATTTCAATGAATTCTTGCCTTTTCCTATACTCATTCCTGAGTATTTGTTACTTTTTCTTCTTCTCTGGTGCCTCTTGCACTTTATTGATCTATTCTATGTTCATTGTTTTATAGTCATAGCTTGGTATGACTATCTCCTCATCAAGTGCAAGGTCTCCATAGTGAAGTACCCTTGCTACCTTGATAGAGCTCGAGCCTAGTGTTGATATTTTCAATGGTACTACATTAGTGCTCAGCTACTATGTTGTTCTAGTGGGAATCCCTATAGTAGGAAAATTAAGCAATTTTTGTATTGCCTCTTGTTCTTTCTCCCTAGAGGTCTTCTCCTCTTCCTTTTCTTCTTTGATTTTTCCTTGATCGATTATAGTGATCAGAGGAGGTGCACCTTGACTTTGTGCTGTAGGAGTAGAGGTATCCTTCTATCCTGCTTTCTCCTTTTCTTGCTCCTCGAAAGTTCAAGTTACTGTGATTGTGGAATCAACCTTAGCAAATGCATATTGTGCTAGTTGCTCTTGTTGTTGTCCATGTATAGCTATTGGAGTTTGTGAAGGTGGTTCTTGTGGATTCACCTTCTTCTTTATTATCTAAGGTACTGCCTCCTATAATTCCACTACACTCACCAAGACTGGATTGATACATAATTGTGCTTGCAAAGTAGTCTGGTGAAGGATCTTTTTGAGATCATTTGTATTCAATGGGTTGATGTTCTAACCAGAGGTGTCAAGAACATCCTTCACAATTATTGTCTCTATAGGTGTAGGTTTTGTATGCAGAGGACTAGGTGGTGGTAGTTGTGTGTCTTGCACACTCTATTTCTATTGTTGCTCTTCAGTTGTTGCCATATCACCTTTTTGTGTTTCCTTCTCCACTCCAACTTCTTCCTTTTCTTTCTCTCCTTCTTCCTCCTTTTCATTTTCCTCTTCTTCCTCATCATTATTCCTTCCCTCAAAGGGATCTTCTTGTCCTTCTTTCACTATAGTTAGCCCATAAATCAATTTCCACATTTGTGTGGACATTTTCATAACATCCTCTATTTTACTTTGCAATATGTTGAATGCTTTGTATTTGAGAGTGAATTTGCTCCCATATTTCTTACTTGGTTTTCTTATTTGATCTTTTGTGAGGTTAGGCATTACACAAGCCAATGTTGGCTCTCTTATTTCTTTCTCCACATTTAGGCAGTAATACCATTTATTCTCAACAATGGAGTATAGCTCCTTAGGCATAGTATTATCCAGTTCAAGTGGAGTGTTTTTGAACTTGGCCATCATAGTGTAAATTGACTCTTCCACTATGTTTTTCTCTTCTCTTGTTAGCTTAATAAAATCAATGCCTTTAAGCCCATACAAGTTTGCATTATCCCTAATATTGTCACAACTATTTTCCAAATCTGATTTAGTGGTGTGACTTACCACTCTAAATTGTTCATTATCATTAGATGCTATCCTCTCCTCATCTAATTCTAGAGGTGCCACATATTTTATCCTCTTTTTCTCTATTGGCCCTCCCTACTCTGTAGCTCTCTTCATTTCTTGTTCCTTAGCTACCTTTTTTGTATCCCTTGTATCTACCCTTATGATGGGTTTTGCTAGGCTTGGATTGGTTGTTTTCTTCTTGCCTTTAGGCTATGCAACAAACTAATTTTGTGCTTTCTTCTTTTTTTCTTCTACCTTAGGTGGTTCTTCTTCTTTCTCAACACCTTCTTCTACTTCAACATCTTCACCCATGCCTTGGGTTAGTGCTAGTGGTCCTTGCCCCTGTTCCTCTTCTTGTTCTTCTTCATCTTCTTCTTCTTTTACCTTTACTGTGCCTTCTCCAAATTTTACTTTGAGATTCTGTACTAGTTTATCCTTTTTCTTTAGTGTAAAAGTAGTATTTAGCTCCATATCCACCTTGGATCCACTGCATTATATGTGGCAAAATGTTGGGCATCTTTATCTACTTCCTTTGCAAGCAGTGCTATTATTGTTGTAGATGCCTCATCAATATTTATCTCATACCCAAGTGGTCTAAGCCATCTTACCCTTGTTATGGCTTCTTGAATGTAAGTGTAGTCAATATAAAAAGCAAAACATAAATCATTTATGTACTGCTTCACTAGTGAGACTGGAATCCTAAGTCTCTGTTTCATTGAATGCTTGAAATCTTCAAAATAGCTAGTCATTAATGTCTCAAAATTTTCCCCCATTTATTCAATGTATTCATTCACCTGGGCTATTATGGACCTGTTTATTTTCCAACTAGCCTTTCCAAAAGATTGGAATTCATTCTATACATAGAAGAATATAGATATCAAAATTGCTCCAAATTTACATTGGGCTCCCTTTTTTCTTCTTGTAGCTCCTAGATTTTCATTGATCTGTTGTAGCTATAGTTTTGCTAGATCATAAGTACAATCCTTTTTAACAAGTTTGTAGCCAACATCTACTGCAATGCATGGAACACTATTGAGTATGCTATATTGGTAAAACTTGTGGGAAACAAAAAAATCAACAAGAGGATCATTAATGGTATCTATGATAATACCTCTCTTGTTCGATTTGGCTCTAGTAGTATTCTCAATAGCTTCATTGGCATCACTCCTTAAGGTTTTAGGTCGATCTAGGGTTGGATACCCTATTACCCTATGAACAATCCTTTTTAAAATCTTAAGTGGTCCATCTTCTAACCACAAACTACCATCATGAATCCTACTCAACACAATTTCAATCCATCCAATTTTAAAAATAGTAGGGAACTCTAGGGCACGGGTTAAGCCCTTCTTCTCAATGATTTGAAATTTTTCCTTCAAGACTCCATTCTCACACAATATATCATATGCCTCCCTAATTTCCATGTCTCCAATGGCACCTATTTTGTAGTTACAGCATCTCCTAACATCTTGCACCATTACTAGCTTAGGATTAATTATGAATAGGGCTTTGGCTGGGTTGTTATTATAGGAAACTTCAAGGATAGGTAAAAAATCAAGTTGCCTAACTTTATTTGACACTAACTAAACTTTAAATGGTTCTTTCTCCTAGGGTTTTCTAGAACTAGATGCCATTTATACAATCTAGGGTTTAAACATGAAGAAATTTTGAAACTTCGTAGCTCGACACAAGTATAAATACCTTGAAATTGATAAAATTGTGTTGAATCTATGTAGAAATATGCTCAAATGCTTTGAACACTACTTGGAAATTGTTCAGCTCTCTTCTCATCTTTTTCTCTTTGCTTGTGATGGTGAAAAATGATTCAAAATACAAACATATACCCTTGTTTCATATCACTGAATGCTTAGTGCATTTATAACTATCCACTCGGCTCTTTAAGCAATTATGCTTTACTCAGCTTCCATTGGTTTTCAAAAACTCAACATATATTGGAGTTTCCTTTACTAAGCTTCAATTAGAGTTTCCCTTTTCTCAACATCCTCTACTAACTTAGCTACAACTAATCACTCAGCTTCTACTAACTTTGGCAAATAACTTGGCATGCACTAGGATTTTACTCAGCATCTGAAAGCAACTCAACAACACTTGGAATTTAAACTTTTGCATCTCTATTCATGTTGATCTTTCCTTTTGAGTACTTACTTGTCTAGAAACTGATGTATGATAAAAATTTAAATATCTATCCCACATACCTTCTTTTGCTTAGTTGGATGAAGTGTGACCACTTGACCATGTAGGTGAAGTGATTCCTCTATTGGATGTGCTACTTCCATCTTTCTTCTTCCATGTTTTATTCATCTCTTCTTTGATGTGTTCAACATCTACCTTTCCTTTTCCTTTGTTGAACTCTAAGTTGGATGCCTTTGACCTTGTTGGGCAGTTCTTTCTAATATGACCAGTCTTCAAACAATTGAAGCATGTAGTTTGACTCAAACATCTAATGTAGTTTCCATTAAAATGTGTTCTTATGAAATTTTCAGGGATGTGTCCATATTCTTGATAGTAGTGACATCTATGCCTAGTGTTACTGTCCCAATTATAGTGATATCCATGATTTGTTATCTTTATTGATTGGTTTGGTGTCCACATAAGCTTTGATTTACACTCAAAAGCTCTATATCCATACTTCTTGCAATTGTAGTAGTGACCTTCAAATCTTGGTTATCTAATGGTTATAGTCCTACAATCATGTGCATGATGTCTTTGCTTGTTGCACTTGTGACATTGACCCATGTTTTTAGGTTTGTCATGTTGATTAGCATTCTTGCTCCTACACACATTAGAGGTATTTCCTTTTTTACCAAAAAATGACAAGTAGGTTTAGTGTTCTTACATTTATCACTTCTTTCTTCTGCAATCTTGAATGACTTTCCTTTTTTAGTGATGGTGTATTGTAGTCCTGAAGTATCATTGCTGGCTATTGGTGATTTTAGTAGTTTTTCAAAGTAATTAATAGCTTCATTGAGTTTTTTTAAGCTCTCTACAATCTCCTTCTCTATTTTTAGGTGATTTTGTAGGTGTCCATTTTTCATCTTCAGTGTGGTGATCTCAATGTCCTTGACATTTAGTTCATGATGTGCATTCATCATCTAGCTTAGGGTGTCTAGCTACATGTTGAAAATTCTTGCAAGCTCAATTGACTTTTCCTCCAATCTATTGGAAAGCTTTCTCTTGTCATCTTCTCTCATAGCCTTATCTTCAATGGCTCTTTTCTTCTTTTTAGTCACTTCACAAAACATCATGGCTTGAGATTCTTATTCAATCTTAAAAGTTCTGATCTCTTCTGCTTGAGCTCTATTGTTTTCCATCAGGTCTACTATTTCTGCATCAAACTCTTTAGAATCTCCATTTGCAAATACTTTTGAGGTGTCAATCTCCTTGTATTGTGTATCATTCTCAGTTATGGCAATCTCACTTCTTCTCTTTAAGGATTTCCTCAATTCTTCCATGGCTTCTTCCAAAGAATGTAGAATGCAGTGTATCTCAATTTCCTGGTTCTCTATGATTTTTCCAAGTTTTTAGACTTCCATTTCTAGATTTTTTTTCCAATTTGTAAGGATTCTCCTTGTGAGAACTTAGCTCTGATACTAATTGTTGGAATTTATAAGTGGGAAGATTTACTTCTAAGAGGGGGGTTGAATCAGAAGTATCAACTTTGACCTCTAAAACTTTTTACTAAGATCAATCACATGCATCTAACATATCTAATTAACATGAAAGTAAAGATATGCATGGAAATAGATAACACAATATTTGCTCACCTAGAAACCCTCTAAAATGAGAAGGTAAAACTAGGGTGGGGATGAAACCCAAAACATATCACTACAACAATATGCAATTAGTTAAGATTACAAAGTTTGACCACCATCAATGGTCTGCCCTATAATCAAAGGCCTACCCTGTTAAAGGCTTTACACCTTGTTAACAATTACTTGGTTAAAGGATTTATAAACACTCACTTGGAATGTTACCATGTTAAATTTTTACAACCCTGTTAATAATTTACAATATGACTACTTATCCAACCTATCATCATAGGATTTTCATTCTCCTAATACAATGGTTAGAAAGTATAGTAGAATGTCTTGACTTGATGACTAACAATCTTCAATTGTTGATTCTAGATCCTTGTTTTCCTCAATCTGATCTAATCCTTCTTGATCTAATATAACTCTATTGTAGTGTATTACTCTATTCTAACCAACTTGATTTTCTAGTGTTTCTCTTCCTCTAAGTCCTTACACCCCTTTTTATTCCTTCAAAACTTTGCTAGCATTCTTTCATGCATTCCCACACGACCTCTTACTCACTTCCACTCAATACTAAATTATGGAGTTTTGACCTCCTTATAAAGGCTTTGAACCTTATGTCTAGGTATAAATCTACTATCAATATTCATCCATCTTTCTCACTCAATTCTTTACAGTTTTCCTATTAGTTGCATGCTTTCTCCATTTTTTTGATTGGTTGAATGTTGATTACATAAGGAATGTAATAGATTCGATCTTATCTTTTAGATCCTTCAAGATTCATCTTGAGTCAGCTCAAAAATAGTTTACATCTATGTTTGTTAAGGCACAAACTCATATGCTAATTCTATGTTACTCAACACTTACTAATTACTGATGCTCGACACATATAGGATTTTTATCTTAATCATCTCCTATAGTAACTTTGTCTTACTTGGCACCTATACTGGCTTGGCATCTATTATCACTCAACATCAATTTTTACTTAGCACTTGAAACTTGCTCGACACTTGAATAAATTGCCATCAACCTTAGAATTTTCTTAAGTGTGTTGACACTCAAATGTCAAAACTAATCTAAGAGAAACATTGTGCCTTATGTTCTTGTATCTCTTTGATAGTTTTCTCTTTCTTTTGCATTATGAGTTCTTTTTCTAAGTTAACTCCACATAATTATGCTACTTGGAATAAAAAGATAAAGGAACCATTAGTTGAAAATATTTTACTACGTTATGTAATTGGTGTAGTAAAGAAACCTAATGATGATTCCAATGAGTCTCATAAAGAAGAATTGGCATTAAAAAAAGAAATGGGCCTAGGAACCTTGTTAAAGAATATCTCAGATCTTGTCAAATATCACATTAGGAACCTTAAAAATCTAATACAAGTGTGGGATAAACTTGAAGCATTATATGAAATTGTAGATGAAGATATGACCTACACCATTATGGACAATCTTCTCAAATTGGATCCTAGGAATTTTGACACCATTAAAGATTATCTTACCCAAGTAGACATGTATAGGGCACAATTTAAGGATTGCTGTAAACCCATTAAGGATGTAAATTTGGTCAAACATGTGATGACTCATCTTCCTCTTGAATATTTAGCTTTTGTTTCCAGTTAAAATACTCACAAATTAACAATGGGTAGTACCTTCACTAAGCCTTCATTTGAGTCATATTTAGGAATCTTGGTCTTAGAACATGAAAAGTTAGTGACTATGGGAATTCTCTAGTCTTCCAAGACCAAAGCCTTGGTATTTAATCAAGAGAATCTAGGTGGTAAAAATTCCAACAAGAAGTAAAAGTAGTGGAAGGCTAAGCCACAAGATGACATAGAACAATCTTCCTCTATGCATCAATCTTCCTCCACACAAAAATATTTCTCACACCAAGGAAAGTCTTTTTCCAAAAAATAGAAGAAGGGAAAAAACTTCAACAAAAGGGAGAAAACTAGTACCTATTGCAAGAAGAATGGTCATGATGAACATGAGTATTACAATAAGAAGATTGATGAGTTGCTAAACATAATGAGGAAACATAAAAGTGATGTACCAAATTTCTGTAAGGATAAGGGTTCTTCATCCACTTCAAAAGGTACTAGACAAGCTTTGGTAGGAAGAACAATCAATTCTTAGGAATGTGTTCTTGATTTAGGAGTTACACATTATATGGGTGCCTCAAGGGTGCATTTTTCCTCTTTGAAAACATCACCTGCACCTTAAATCTATGTGGGAAATGAAACACAAGTTGAATTCAAAGGAAAAGGGAATGTTGAGTTGGACAATGGAGTTCTGGAGGATGTTCTTCTTATTCCCAACCTTAGCACCAACCTTCTTTCAATCTACCTAAAAACTGACTATGGATGTGGCAAAAAAATGGAGTTCCTTCCTAATTTTTTTTGGGTGAAAAATCTAAAGGATGATTCTATGGCGGCAATTGGAAATGGTAATCATGAGACAAGACTTTATTCTTTTTGTCATTTTGTGCCTAAGTTGACTTCCCTGAATTGTTGACCCACTCAAATTCACAAAGTAAACTATGGCATGAGAGGTTTGGACATCTCAATTACCGCTACCTTCAACAACTTGGAAACAATGATATGGTCATTGATCTACCTCAAGTCAAGTATTTAGAGTGTGTATGTACAAGTTGTGAAGTAGGAAAGCATCCCAAAGAGAAGTTTGACAAGGGGAAGTCTTGGAGAGCTATTTTTGTTCTTGAATTAATTTATAGTGATATGGCTAGCCTATTTCTAGTGCCATCATTTGGAAAGGCTCACTAGGTTCTCACCTTCATTGATCACTTTTCACACCACACTTGGGTCTTCTTTCTAGCTCATAAGAGTGAAGTTTTTGATAGGCTTATCACCTTCAAAGCTCAATTTGAGAAGCAATCAGGGAAATTCATCAAGATTCTTCAAACATATAATGCAAGGGAATATGTGGACTCAAGGCTTATCGACTTTTGAACTCATGAGGATATTGATCTTCAACATTTCGTTGCATACACTCCACAACAAAATGGTGTTTTTGAATAGAAGAATAGAACCCTTAAGGAGATGACCACTTGTATGCTACAACATAAGTCTCTAGATAAAGTTTCTTGGGTAGAAGCCATGTGTTGTGCCAATTACATCCAAAATAGAAGTCCCCATAAAGCCTTAGATGGAATTAAACCTTTTGAGGCTTGGTGTGGTAGAAAACCAAGTGTAAAACACTTTAAATTTTTAGTTTTCTAGCATGGGCAAGGATACCTCCTCAAAGACAAAAGGCATTGGAACCTCAAAAAAAACTATTTATATTTTTTGGATATCCTAACCACATTAAGGCATACAAACTCATGGATCTAGAGACACATAAAATATTCTTTAAGAGGAGTGTTCACTTTGAAGAGACTTGTTTAAGTTTGGCTCCTTCAAATCCTCCTTCCTGCTTCATGGAAACTGATGACAGTGACATGGAAGATGATATTCCTTCAACTTTACCTCGTAGGAATCCACCTTCACAGGGTCCACAAATAGTTGAGGATATTCCTTATTATTCTTCCACTAGACCTTGTTGGGCACAAAAGCCACTTGATTCAATAGGTTCATTGGTGGGGTATCCTTGAGCTACTAGGAGGACATAGTCAAGACATTAGAAAATTCCACATGCATACATTGCTATAGTGATAGATCCATGTAATTTAGTACATTTGGGTACACCTTGTCTTCTAGTTCTAGCATCATGGGATGACTACTTGATAGATATTTCAAGTTTGTTTGTAGATTCCTACATTGCAGATCTTGTAGATAGTATTGATGATATGATGAAGATGATCCTTCTTCAGTTGTTGTGAGGGAACACTCTGAAGCTCTTGTCCATTCTCTACATGATCAGTCTTTCAAGGTTGATATGATTGTGGATCCTTATGTACAATAGTTGTAGGAGGTCTCTTTATCATTCGAGGAGGTAGTTGGTTCTTTGGGATATGTTCTATATCCATCCTTGCTATATCAAAAATTGTTTTTTTCAACAATGTTAGAATGGGTGACCATCAGTATTGACACAAGGACAGTTGAGCATTCTTTAGAGACACCATTCATCTTTAGAATTCTTTCCACACATTGGGGAAGCATCTCATATTTACCTATGAAATTGTTTCTTCCTAAGAGGAGGAATATTATTTAGGAGTCATGGATCAACTTATACATTCATCTTGGAGTAGCTATAACTAATGAGCATTCTGTATTGCAGGGGGAATACCTTCTCCTTTCTTCTTCTATTGCTTCTCTCTTAAGGGGGGTAACCTTTTCCTCTTATGAGGTTTTGTCTTTCTCATACTTCTTTATTGTACTTATCCCTCTTTTTGGGAGAGGTTTTTTCCCATGAGGTTTTCCCTCTTTCTCAGTTTTTAGAGAGATTACATTGTACTGAATAAGCATTTTTTGTAGAGAATTGCATTTTTACATGGGTACCTAACATGGCCCAATAGCCAAGACCCATCATGCATTTTTATCATAGATTTTGTGAGCTTAAGTGCATTTCCCTAAGTTTCACTTAAGCAGTGGTGTTATTGTAAAAAATTAATTATTATTACACTTTACTTAAGTTTACATAGGTTAAATGCATTATTTTATTGTTTGTAATATAGAAACCTAGGAGTATGCATAGTTATATGAGTTGTCTTGTTGACAACATAGGAGTTTGCATATTCATATGAGTTGTAATCTAGACAACATAGTTGTTCACACTCTAATTAAGCGCACGGTGTCTACAACATCTCTTTATGAGATACAACTATGTAAGCTTATCCTCTCATCATTGCACTAACTTCTATGCTCAACGAAGGTTAATCCACTCTTGGTGGACATGTGTTTAGTTGTGAGTCTTATCACCTTGCTGACTCCTAGTCATTCTAGATGCCTTTATATATAGGCACTTCTAGTGTGTATGTATACATATGATATTCTCATTAATGTTATTATAATCATCCATTATTGGCCCATATTATACTAGTGTTTGAGCTTCTTGAAGTTGGTGTTATTTTTCCCTAAGGTAAATTCTTATAGCCTTGAACTCTTAAAATTGACTGAAAACCTCATCCTTGGTCTTCAAAAAGTATATACGGGTCTTCCTAGAGAAATCATCAATAAAAGTAACATAGTAATCATATCCTTTGATAGACATTGTTGACATTGGTCCACAAACATTTGAATGTACTAGATAAACAACACCTTCAGATTTGATGTCACTCCTTGGAAAAGATGCTTTCACAAACTTCCCCAACATGCATCCCTTACATACATCATCATGCTCTATGCTCACCTCTAGAGCACCTATCACTATCTAATGAAGAAATTTGAGTGTTCCATGATGAATATGGCCCATCCTCCTATGCCATATCTCTCCAAGATCTCTAGGATTAGTGATTTTCATGATGGCCTTAGAAGTATCAAACTGCAACTTGTAAATGTGACCACTCCTAACTCCAATAGTTATGGGTGATTTCCAATCCTTGTCCTTAATCAACACATGTGTCTATCTAAAGAGTACATTATACCCTCTATCTTGAAGAATAGATATGGAAATCAGATTCATACCTAACCTTGGAACATACAACACATGATAAACTAGAATTATCTTTTCATTCTCCCTCTGAACCTGAATAGTCCCTTTCCCAACTAGGTTGAGTTTGGGCAAGTTTCCCATATAAATCTAGATATTGGTGTTCTACTCCTTATAAATGAAGAAGTACTCTCTAACTCCTATCATATGAAATAATTCCTCACTATCTATATACTAGATAGTTTGTGAAGTTGAGCTCACCATACCAGCTATAAGTGCAAACTTGTCTTCCAGTCTATTGGAGATTTCTTCTACACTTGCTAAAGCTTCCACCTACTTCTTTGCTTTCTTCCTTTTTGGGAAAACACTAACATAGTGACCATACTTGTGAGAACCAAAGCACTTGAACTTAGAAAGGTCCTTCTTCTTCTTGTCACTTTGTGAGTTTGATCCTTTGCTAGATCCCTTTTTTTCTTTCCCTTCCCCTCCTAGGCCAACATTTTCCTATTTCACCTCACTTTTTTTACTCTTGTTGGCTCCATTGACAGGACTTAGTCTAAACACCTCCTAAGTAAAATCAGTCCATAGTTGATCCTAAGTAGATAAGGTATCTCTTCCACTAACAACTTGATCGAACAAAGACACTCCACTATTTAGAAATCCCATTTATGGCTACTCTCACTAGCTTGTAATCACTAGGACTATCTCCAAAAGCTTCTAACTCATCCTTGAAAAATCTAAGCCTAGTGAGGTAACTTCTAATGTCCACTCCCTGGTTCATCTGGGTATTTTTTACCTTCTCTCTGAGAATCATCTTCTTATTAGTGGTAGCATTTGGTATGGATTCAAAATGGCATCCCACATCTTATTCGTCATGTGTAGCTATGAGATATGTGGAACAATATGATCCTTAACAACATCAAGGATAATCCTCCTTGCCTTGGCATCATGCTTCTTAAATGTTGCAAGATATGTTACATTTAGTGGTATAGGTACAACAGTAGTAACATAATCCTTGATGCCATGGTCTTCCAACAATAAAGAAATTTTGGCCTTCTAGACACAAAAATTCAAGGCACCATCCAATCTATCCTATTCTCTCAAACTAGCTATAGCCATCTCAAGGGATTGAAGCAATAACAATTTTGAAGAGATCAATATTTCTTTCCTAGGGAAAAACTCTTCTACCCTCAACAGTTTTGTGATACCAAGTGAAAATTAACACTACTGGAGCCAAGTGAAAATCTATTCCAAGTGATTATTAATCTACTATTATAAATGTTTATTTATAAATTCATATCTAATATCAAAAAATAACACAACTACAACTTCACCAATAAAATACAGAAAGAAATTCAGAACACAAAGAACACAATATTTTTGGACAAATTGTCACTGGAAAAACCCCTAAGTGTAAACCAGTTCTGTAAATGGAAAATATATTAACTTCAACAAACAAAGAGATACAAAATTCCATCCCTCTCATTAGTAGAATTCAAACAATCTCCTAATTTCTCCTACTAATATTCCAACTACTATCCCCAACACTATCATTGTGTCCTTGCTAATACTACAAGATTGTTTTCTATCACTACGAACTCATTTGCTAACATAGCAAATGATTCTACAACTTATTGTTTTGTTCCTCCATTCTATTCTCCAAATGCCTCTCTTGGCCCCCTTTTATACTACTTAACCGAGAGGTTTCTAGTTACTCCTTGATCAAGACAACCTAACCAAGGAGTTTCTATATGCTTCCTAACCAAGAAGTTTCTAGTTGCTTCTTAATTAAAAAAACCTAGCCAATAGGTTACTAGTGGCTTCTAGGAGTCAATTAATTAACAAATATTTGTTATAACTCTAACAATTATTTTCTAATTAATCACATATGGACAAACAACTATCCAAGCTACCTAAAAGTAATATATGTTACAATAATTTCAAAATAATTATCACTCTATTAAATAGGAGACATTAACAAGTAGAAATAAAGATGAGAGAAAAATATTTTGTAGAAAATAAAAAAACAATTGGGTATGTGCAGGATCATGGTGTGCCAAAAAGTGGCGATCTGAAAAATATGTAGTTCTGAAATGCCTCAAAGAATTTCAAAATCTATTCCAACTTTTTTCCCACCCATCCTGATACTAAATGAAAACAATTAATACCTTTATAACTCCTACTTTATCTATCGATACCAACCTTATATGTTCATCTTTAAAACATGCGGAAAATGTGTTTTTTTGCATGTTCTTATGTGTTTTTTACTTCAAGCATGTAGCTGACGACTTTTTTTAAACCAAAATTTGATGTAATGAAAAGGGTTTATAAAGAATGTTCTTAGCTTTTCATAAATGTAAGGTTTGTCAAATTACGAGTTCAGTAAGTAATTATTACTTATTTTCTAATGGAGTTAGTTGCAAAGTGTTGATTGACATACTGGTTGAAAAATAGCTATAACTTTCAAACCATATAAGATTTGTGAAATCCAAAAGATGCATCACATTCTATGCTTTAACTAGTATAAGAAAAAAAAAAAAAACTTAATTTTGATTTTTTTTGAACTACTTAAGGTGGTCAGACACGGGAGTTTTTTAATTCTGAAAATAGTATAGTAGAAAATTCATAATTAATTATTTATTTGGAATAAAAATTCCAAAAAATATGCATCACATCTAGGCATGAGTCTACTTTTTATATCTAAAATTATATTTAAAATTATTATCATTTCATTATGAGTAAGGTGGTCAGACATACACCTACTTTTTATTTTCACCCTGAAATTTTTGTAGTACTGCATTAAAATTCAAACTTTTGACCAATCAAATATATTTTTCTCCAGATAAGGCATTGTATTTTAGAAGATAAATTCAATTTTCTACAGATTATTTTCTTACAACTTTTTTATATAAATTCTAGAACCACTTTAAAATTATGTGTCAAGTTGACATAACCCTGATTTACTGGTTTTTCACTGCCACTTAAGGCCATAGTTTGGTACACCATGATCCTGCACATACCCAATTATAGATAATTAAAATTGATATGATGATTAAAGTCAATTTCAAAGAAGAGATCTATGAATATAGTATGAAGGTATTGAGTGCTTCAACTATGACACCTAGAGTGAGCATGTCTTAGCCCACACTTCCTTGGTGTTCTTTACATGTTTTTGTGAGGTTGTGCAACATCCCTGCTGCCAATGTGTGGAGAGAGGGTGAGGTGTTACTACGAGGGCTAGTTAGGGGTTATTGGTGGAAGCTTAGGGTTTGGGGTCCATAGGGTTGGGCTTGGGGTGTGTGAATAGTTGTTGGCCAAAGTTAAGGAGCTCTCATATTTGTGTTATAAGAAATCTTTGGGCTTTTTCCATGGCACAACTAGAGATCCCCTCTTCTCATACTTTATCGACTAATATGGAGATGGTTGATTACTCTATGTTGATTCAAATTTGTGTGAAGGGCTAGGCTAATTATCTCTAAACTAGAGTTTATGCTTCTTCTTCAAAGGGTATTATTTGAATAAAAAAGGTAAATAAGTTTCTAGAGAGATTAGGTGATAGACTAGTATCAGTTATTCAACCTGAGTAAATTTTGGATGATGTGGAATGTTTCAGCAAGCATGTACTCATTTGTATGTTTTTGGGTCTATGTCTCTCTCTTCCTATCTTGGAATCATGGGTGCATTGGATTTGGAATCCTAAGGGGGACATGGAGATTCTCTTTACTGTCAATAACTATTCTTTAGTAATTTTTTTGAATATGATAGACATGAATAATGTGTTTGAAGGTGGTCCATATTTCTTTAATTAGGTGGGTCTCTTCATTAAACCCTGCCACATAGGATTTAATTCTACAAAGGAGATCCCCTCTACCTCTAAAAGTTTGGAGAGAGGATATTCTCCACTCTAATTCTTTATTTCTTGGGAAACTTGTAGGTTCAGCTACACAAAATCAAGATTGTAAGGTAATCTATTATGCATGAATTTTTGTTGAGGTTGATCTTACTAATCAACTTCTAGAATCTATGGAAATTTTCCTGGGCCCTATCTCATGGGTTCACCAATTATACTATGAAACCCTACCTTTTAGATTAAGGATGTGTCATGAGTATGGGTGATTACAGTGTAAGTTCCCTTGAAATAAGTTCTCTCAACCATTGGTTTCTATTGCATCAGCCCCTAAGGATGATATGGTAAGGCCCCAATACCTAATAGATCTATATACAAGGAGGATTTTTCCTAGTTAAGCCTCGTCATAAAGGAAAAGGGAAGAAGAGAACTTGGATGGACAGAAAGAATGATGGTACTTTTAACAAGGTTAATGTTCTAGATAATTTGGTTTAGGAGAAAGGCATACCATTTGATCTTATCTAGGGGAGGTGGATCTCAATACAGGACCAAAGAGGAGGAGGAGGTAAGGAATCTAGCCCAGTTACTAGAAGAGAAACAAGGTTAGTTCAAGTTCTTTTGGATAAGCCATCTTAGGACAAGGATTATTGTGTCCTCAGGGGTGGGTGGGGGGGGGACACAACCTAGGGGAAATTCAAATAACACTTCTTCTACTCACCTTTCCTAGAAGGGGATGCCAAATTATATAAAAGGTACCAAACCTAAAGCCACTTCAAGGTTATAATAGAAGCCTTTTAAAAAAAGGTCCTCAGAGAAGTCATCGAAGATGTAAGACTAACCAAGAGAAGGTTAAGATGATGTAGGAGACATTAGTTGAGTAAGGATTTGTGAAGCACATTAATTCCCACTTCTCTCAACCTTCTAAATGATTATTTTATCTTGTAATGTGAAGGATTTGAAATAAATCCCTAGAAAAAATGATGTTGATAGATTGATAGAGTCTCATTCTCCATATTTTTTTTAATTGAGGAAGCTAAGCTTACAGTTGATGGTTTGGATAGAGCTATAGACCAAAGTTGTGGCCCCAAGGTAGCTCTGGTGGAATTGGCTATCTCTAGAATGCAAGGAATGTGACACCTTTATGGTAGATTTTGAGTAGCTACTCTATCTCTTTGGTTGCTTCTCACTTTGAGACTGGAGAAAGATGCACATTTTCTAATATTTATGCTCCCAATTATTTGGTGGCTAAATCTCTTATGTGGTCACACATCACCTTTGTTCATTCCTTATATCCTTTCCATCCTTGGATTATGGCTAAGGATTTAAATTTTGTTACTAGTTTATATGAGAAGAGAAGTGGGGTAGCTTGATTGGGTCCTTCTTCAAATATGCTTAGAGATAATATCAGTTTCTTGAATCTCATTGATATTAAACCTGGCAGTGGTACTTTCACCTAGAATAATAAGAGTGGGACTGAGGCTATTTCTAAAAGGATGGATAAGTTCTTAGTTTCTTGCTATTGGATGGATGTTAGATGGTCTACTAGATCATAAGTTCTTTATTGGAAAAGCTCTAATCATTGGCCTATGAAGCTTTTTGTCACTCTCTTCAAGCCTACTAAAAATCCTTATTTCAAATTTCAGCTAATGCAGTTAAATTTTATTTTTTACAAGATCTTATGATAGTAAGATGGCATGACGATAGCTCTTCCCATGTACAACCATGCTCTCTTTTGAGAGGAGGCTTCAACATAACAAATTTAGGCTAAAAAGGTGGAACAAACAATGTTTTAGGAATCTACAAGACCAAAAGCTAGCAACTCACTCTAGGATCTACATTGCTAGTTGCTAGATTAGGGGCCAAGGAATGACTATGGATTTCATTACCATTAAGTCATCAACATTGAAGGTGTTAGAGGAATGGGAGCTTCGGGAGGAAATTATTTGGAGGAAAAAGTCTTGGATGGATTGGATTCAAGAGGGAGATAGGAACAATGCTTTCTTCCATAATATAGTTAAAGCCCATAGGTCTAGTAATTCTATATCTTCTCTTGTCTCTGTTAATGGAGTAGAACTCTCTTCCAAAGAGAATATTTCTCTAGAGGCCATCAGATACTTTTCCCAACTTTTCTCTAGGGAGAAACCAATTCCAATATTTGAGGAAAGGACCATCTTAGACTACACTCGCCAGCTTGTTTCCAATGAAATGAATAGGAATTTCTTCTAAAATATTTCATTAGGTGAATTGGAGAAAGGTATTCGGTATGAAGAAAGGAAAAGCCCTGTGCTCAGATGGTTTTCCCATTGAATTTTTCCAAGAATTCTATGAGATTATTAAATTTGAACTTTTTAAAGTGGTCTAGGAATCCCATAAGAACAAACAAATGCTCAAGTCTTCCAATGCTACCTTCTCGGCTCTCATACCCAAGATTGATGGGGTCAATAGTTTGGATAAATTTAGGCTTATTGCTTTGTGTAATGTAACTTACAAAATTATCACCAAATTAAAAGGCTCAATAGTCTTTGGGCTACTTTGATCTTGACAAAGCAGGGAGGATTTGTTGAAGGTAGATATATCCATGATGGGGTTGTAATTGCATCAGAGGATATTCATTCTATTTCCACCTCCAAGGAAATTTCTATGTTCATTAAGATGGATTTGGAAAAAGCATATGACTAGATAAGCTAGAATTTTTGAGTAGAATGCATCATGATTTTAGTTTTGATGTGTAATAGGTTGATTGGATTCTTCGTTGTGTGACTTCCCCCTCCTTTTATATTCTTATACATGGAGAACCTACTAAGTTAATTTCTACTTCTCAAGGAATATGACAAGGGGATCCTCTATCCCTATATCTCTTTATCATTATGGCTAAGGGCTTTGACAAATTTATTAAATTTTAGGTTGAACAAGGGCTCATCCATGAGTGGAAATAGAATAATAATCTCCAGTGTATTCTCACCTCTAATTTCTTGATGATACTTGACTGATGGGATCAGCTACAATCAATGACACAAGAACCTTTAGAAATATTTTAGACACCTATCTAGAAGGTTTTATGTAGAAAATTAATGAAGGTAAGTCCTCCATTTATTTATTGAGTAGTCCATAGCCTATCTAGCATAGGATTTCTAGGATTTGCATTATTTAGATTCATTCTCTTCCTTTGATGTACCTTGGAGTCTCCTTAGCTCTAAGACCTGAACTAAACGATTATTGGCAAGACCTTTTGGATAAACTACATCATAGGGTGAACAATTAGACTCATAGGTGGCTCTCTTGCACTAGGAGAGTTATTCTCCTCAAGATAATGATTTAGGATCTTGCCATTTTCAAGTCTCTTATGCAGACTCCTGCAATTGATGTTACAAAATAATTTGATGCTTTGTCTCAAGTTTCTTTGGTCAGGTAACCTTCTCTCTTCAAAGTGGAGCTTAGTCAACTGGGTCATGGTTTTAGATTACCAAAGTTTTTTGTAGGTTTGGGTCTCACATGTATAGCTCTTGCTGCCAAGGCTCTAGCTACTAAGTTATACTAGAAGTGGTGCAATAATTAGGATTGAGAATGGGCCAAGGTAAAAGCACAAACCTATGTCCCCCTTTTGTAAAGGAAAAGGCTAACAAAAGTATAACTATTCACCTTCAATAACATAAAATTGGCATTATTATTTTGAATTTGAAAATTAACTAAACCAATGAAATGTGTAGAAATGGATGAAGTTTAAGATTATAATTTTTATTAACTATTTGGAATAATAATTTGATATATTTTTAATTTTTTATAGGTAATTTTGTAGCTGCTGAAAGATGTTGAAAATTAGGGGTCTAGTTCCCACCACAAAACTATATGGAAATAAACTTATTTCCCTTTGATCTTAGACTATGTTATAGATAACATGTATAGCTAGAACAATCAAAAATAAAAATTGTCTTTAGACCTATAATTTCTCTTTTATAATGATTCAAATTTAAACTCACTCTAAATCGATAGTTTTCATTTCCCACCACATTTTTCAAAATAAATGTATTCTATCCAAGAGGAAATTATACTTTCTAGAAGTGGATTCTCTACTCTAGAATGTTATATAATTTTTTTTTTTTTTAATATGATTTAACATTTTTTTTCTTTCTCAAAACTGACATCTTTCTGAGTGTTAAAATATGTGGTTGTAGAATTTTTTAATTACAATATACTATATCTAATTAAAACACTATAAACTCTATATGCGAATATTCTTGACTCTCAACTTTATAAAATGGTGTTTATATGTTATTAAAAAAATCTCATAAAAATTAATAAGAGTTATTGAAATGCTTTTTTTCTAAGATAATTGTATTTTTTAGTAATTGGACACAAATTAGTATAAAAAATGCATTTAGTAGATATTTCCAAAAGGAAAAGTGTGAGACCATATATAACTTAGCTTGACTGAATTTATATAGATCATATGTTTGAAAAAAAATGATTTTTAGATAGAAATACTCAAATTTAATCATTCTGATAAGTCAACTTAAAAGTTGACACAACTTTGTACTTCAATGTGCCAAAATTCTTTCCAAAAAGTATTTTTCGGGAGTGGATTGTTAGGATATGCAAATACTTGATCTAGTCGGGAAAGGGTTTTTATTTGGCATACTCATTAAAAGGGAGAACATCTTATCAAGGATGGCCTTTTGTGGATATGTAATGAGGGATAATGTGATTTGTTCTAGTAGGATTTATGGGATGGCCATCCTCTCATTCTATCAAGTTATCCCTATTTGCAACCTCATTGCTATAGCTTTATGGATGCAGGGTAGACTAAGGAAGCATGCTTCAAGACTATAAAATGGTGTGGCTTAGTGGATGCGGCTTGTTGGAAGGACCCACGAGAGTGACCTTTAGGTGGTTTCATGGTGAGTTGGGCTTAACATACTAGCATCATCTCTAGTAGGCTTTGCAACTCATCTAAAGACAAGGATATCATTCCCTAGGGTCTAAGTCCTAAACAAAAGTCTGGTGTTTCCTAAGGTTATGCTTGATTGGATAAACAATGGCATGGATTAGTAGAAGTCCGCTAGTGGAAGAAGGTTTGACATACATTTTCTTCACCTAAGTGTCATTTTTTCTTATGGTTGGTGGCTCAAAACAAATGTCTTACTTGGCATAATCTTCAAAAGAGAGGATTTTAGGGGCCCTCTCTTTTTTCCCTCTATATGCAAAATGGGGAGAGTGCCTCCCACTTATTTTTCATATGCCCTCTCTCTAGAGAAATATGGCACAAGTGGTGAGAGGTGTGGTGTCATGAATTCATCCATACTAAGCCCCTTATTGAATTTTTGGAAAGCCTTTGTAGACACCAAGTGAAAACCACTTTCCTTTAGGTGGCATGGTTTGTTGGACATACTTTCATTATATGAAATCTTTGGTTGGATAAAAATAAAAGTATTTTTTGCAACTCAAGTTTGGGAGTTACTAAACTATGGTAGATGATTTGTGCAAACTCCACATGTGATATGACTGAAGCTATGGAGCCTAGAGGTTATACTATAGTACGAAATTTGGGACTATTGGACAAACACATGGAATGCACAAGTGGTATGAAGGATCATCCACTCAGGATAAAGGTTTGTAGAGTTGGAAGGTGGAGACCACGTCAAACTGGCATCCTATAAATTAATATTCATGGCTTCTCCCAATGGAACCCTCGACAGGCAAGTATTGGGGGCATAGGAAGATGTAAGGATGGTGAAGTTATCATTCTTTTCTCTATTTACAAAGGAGAGTATTCTAATAATCTAATGGAGGCCCTTTCCATTAAGTGAGTTGTTTAGTAGGGATGTTCCTTGGTATGGAGGAGGATTATATGTGAGTGGGATTCTTAGATTGTTGTGGATATGATAAAAAACCAAAGTTTGGATGATGTTAGTTGGAAGTTTGCCTCTATTATGCGAGAGATTATGTATCTGAGTAATTGTTAGAATTGATAATATTTCTTTGGTTGTATTTATTTTTTTATTGGGATAAACCAAAGTATCCCTTATGTATTATTTATTTGTCCTCTAGTACACATGTAAAGGACATGTCATTCTTGTCCTATTGTCCACTTGTGAGGACAACTCATTTTTGTATTTCCTTTAATAAAGAAAATAGATATTCCTCCTTAAGAGGAACTTGACACTTTGCACACACCTTTTATGAATGTGGCATTCATAGAAATTGGAGTTACACATGCAAAGACATGCAACTCCTTTCTCATCTCTTTAAAAGAGGTGCTTCTCTCTCTCATTTTCATCTAGTCTCCATTATTCACATCAAATTTTTGATGCTATAGTTGTACACTTGAAAGTGTCCCACTCTAAACCCTTCTATCCAAACGATTCCATGAGTTCAGAATGCTTGGAGGCCGGCTTAGAGCTCCCTATCCACGGAGTGCAAGAGAGTATATTTCAAGAATAAGAAGGCTCTTAGATGAGCCTTAGAGATACTCTTCTTGCTAGTAAACCATGCAATGGGAGGTTCCAAAGACAAGATGTAAGAATGCAAATGTCCCAAGGAGTTCCTCAAGAATGCAATGCAACTAAAGATTAAACTAGAATGAATATGAAAAGTGCAGCTATTCTAATCATGGATGAGAGTGTTACAATCCAAATATTAAGCTATGTGAGATAGATTATTGCAAAATAGAAGCTAAACTAACATGCAACATGAATCTAAGCTAAAATGCTATGGTATGAGAGAATGTAGACAAGAAATAGAAGTTCTCCACAAAGCTCCAAAGAAACCTGTTAGAAAACCTGCAGCATAACAATATTCAAAAGATGAGGATGGATGCTTTGAGGGGGAAAGCTCTCTCCCTTTTAAAGATGTATGGAGGGTAGAGATCAAGATGAAGATGGTGGATGATCAACGGTGGAATTTGAAAATAGGAGTGATCCATGTGCACACACAAGTCAACCAATAGAATATAAGTTGACTTGTCATATAAGACAAAAGTCACAAAGCCTTTTCTTTTAATTACAAAATAGAAAAAGGACTTTATGTGTGCACTTTAAGTGGGTTAGAAGAATGGGGTCTTTTATTTAATTAAAAGGGCACATGTTCTTTTAATCAAATAATGAACTTAGGATAGCATAGTCAAACTATAGGTTATAATCAAATAAATTGATTATTAGCAATTTGGTCTAGGTAAATGATTAAATTAATTAAGCCAAAATGCTAAGAAGGGGGCTAATAGTCTAGATGACCATTTTTAGGTGATTACATTTGCCCCTCTTTGACTAATGCATGATCGATCTGGGAACACATTATGTCAAAGAAAATTGAAACCAAGTAGGCGATGATAGATATAGATATCTGATTTTGAAGAACGAAATGTAGAAGAAGATAGCAAGTCCTGAATGTACAGCCTGATAGTGATAGTACTGAACACTAGGAAAAGATGATGTCAGAATTCAATAAGAATGCTAACACTTAGAAAAGTGGATAGAGTGAGAGCAAGTGAGAAGATCAAACAAATGCTCCTAAGCAGTGATAGAGTATTTCTGCCCCCTCGGGATCGAAATTGAAATGAGGTAAGGGGATGCAGAAACTGGCTAGACATGAAAAAATTAGAATATAGCAATGTCCAAGATGATAGATAGATGATTAGAACTCAAGAATGACTATAAGAAACTGATAAAATGCCCCAATTTGACTAGAGGTGACCTTGAAGGATATAGCATAAAAATAAGGTCGAAATGAGTAGAAAGGTGATTTTAGACATGAAGCAATGAATTTAAGTAGATATGAAGTATGGAAATGATGAAGACATGAAGAAATGAAGATGCCCCAGTGATGATTTGAAGATTAGACCTCAAAAGGTCAGCTAACTGCTTAGAAGAAAGTAGAATTTTAAAAAGCAATTTTGACCATCAAGATGAACTCGAATTTGGATTTCGATCTCGAAAGTGAATCTAGTACGTTGAATTATTTAAGAGGTCAAAACTTTATATAATGTGATGATAAGATAGAAAAGAGATGAAGTGAAAGATTTAAAAGGTGAAAAGACATGAACAAGAAGAAAGTAAAGTAATATATGAAAGGAGTTAGCTAATATGTCCACAAAAAGATGAAGAGAGAGCTCTCCCCATATGCAAGAATGCAAGACTAAGCTATAAAATGAACCTAAAATGCAAGCTAATATGCAAAGTGGTTTACCAGCAAGAAGCGCATAACATTTAGACTCTTAATTTCATCATTGAGCATTTATTAGGGACATCATGAGATCATACAACCATCACTAGTACAACTATGAGGATATGAATATGATCGATATCAGATAGGTATGTGAAAATCCAATCTAAGCATTAGAGACATGTAAGTCAAGATAACTACGTGATTAGATTCTCTAAGTTTAATTTAGCAAGATTATACCTGTATCAAGCCATAAGCGCTAGGATAATCTCCAAGTGCAATCTTGTGAAACAGTCAAGGATGATACATTTATAAGCCAAAGTGTTGAATAGAACAAGCATGAATGCTTACAACACTATAGACAAACAAAGTATACCCACAAGCAAAAATCAAGAAGACATCCCCCATGCCCCCAATCTTCTAGTCAATGACATCCTTGAAAGACTATTAGGGAGGGAACACAAGGCAAAGAAATCATCATAGACAGCACACAAAGTAGATAAAGATCAGCATAGCTCAGTTGTTTAGGTGTTAAAGTGCGTGTGTGTAAGTCACTTGGCCATTTCTTTCAGACTTGATTTTGATAGTGAGAAATATCACAACATCGGAGACCATAGGTAAACTATCTATAAAGTGTTGAAAAACACTTGATGTCAAAGTGGGGGAAGTGTTGAGAAACACTATTTTGTGAGTTGTCAAAGAAACCCTAATGCACAAGAATACCTCAATAGGCTAAGTAGCTATGCCCCCAAGATGAGGACAAGAAACAATTCCAAGCCAGGAAATGTGTAGCGAAGTGGATGATTGAGACTGATAGACATAGGTGCGAGGGTTTCAAGTAGTGCCTATTTCCAGGTTTTCACCACTTTGACAGATTTTTTCAGGACTTTTTTCAATTTTTTTGTATTTTTTTATATTTGATTTTTTTGGTGATACATCAAAGTGCCTATTGCTAGGTTTTCACTAAGAAGATCTTTTTTTTAGGATGTTTTCTGATTTTTAGGATTTTTTCAGCATCATATATGATTTTTTGGATTTTTTATAATAATTTAGAGATCACTAGTTCTCAAGCAAGATCACATCATTTTCTCCCAATGTCTAGCAAGGTGTAGGACACGATGGAGAAACAAGCTAATATATAAGCAAAGATGCATAAGAAAGGAGTGTGAAGCAAGTGAAAGTGATCCTCAAGAATTGACTCCTTAAGAGTACCCAAGCTAGGGAAATAAGTGAAATAGTCATATGAAGCATGTTTTGGATAGGCAATGGAAGTAATGAGAAAGATAGCATGTAGGATAAGCGGCAAAGCCAACAAGTGTGATAGCATATAAGATAAGCGATGGAAGCCAATGAGTAAGATAGCATGTAGGATAAGCAGTGGAAGCCAATGAGAGAGATAGCATGAAAGCGTGCAATCCAAGAGAGCAGACATGTCAAGAGGCCTACGAGAACCATGTTTGATTTATTATGATCAAGACCAAGGGGTCAACTAGATAGGATAGCAATGGGATAGAGCAATAAAAATAAAGCTCAAGATGGAGGCTATGAGTGAATGGGAGAGCACAATAGAAAATCTCATGGATAAGATAGCCAATATGCAAAGATAGCTCAACATTGTCAAGATCAAAGAGAGAAGAGGGGATAGATGGATGATGGAAGAATTATGCATGACGCCTATTTGCCAGGTTTTCATCATGGTACTTATCCAAGGTGCCACAAGAAGTAGTTTTCACCATAGGATAAATTTATTTCTCTTTATTTTTGCTACCAAGGTGCCACAAGAAGTGGTTTTCACCAAGGCACATTTTCATTTTTTTAAAATTTTTTTCTTTTCTTTTTTTTGAATTTTGAAAGAGCTCAAGCTATTTGAATGTAGATAGTGCTCCTATAGGAAAGATAAGTCATGATAAGCCAAGACCATAGAAAGGTATGCTCAAAGATGTTGATAGGGTGATGAAAGAGAAATGGTAGTAGGAAGAGTATATGGAGAATAAGAGTTCATGTATAGAAAGTAGGTGTAAGCTTTAGAGGATTTCATGTGGGTAGCTAAAATATTGGACAAGATCAACATTGACACACACCTTGAAGGGTATTGGAATGATGGAGGAATCATGGATGAAGTAGCTTGAGGCTTAGATGTATGAGGTGGTAGAAGAGATTTGGAAAAAAGTGGAGTGGAAGGCTTTGGAATATTTTTAGGAAGATTTTTGGAAGAAGATGGAATGGAAGCCTTTGGAAGCTTGAATGTCAACTTTGAAGTATTTTCAATACTCAAGTCTTTTAAAAGAGACTTGGGAATCCATATAGCTTTAGATTTTCCTTCGGATACTTCAAAACACATTTCTTCAATAATGGGTTTAGGAACCCATATTTTCTTTGATTTAGCTTTTTTAATAGTGGAGCTTTGCGGTCTCTTTTGTGCTTTCTCCTTCTTAGCATTCACATGTCAATTAGATGGGACATAGTGATCTTCATTTTTCAATGGATTCTTATGTTTATTCTCACTTCCAAAAGACTTGGGATTTGTGGATGAATAAGGATGATATGACTGGTTTAGATGTATAGATGGGTGAAAATTCATCAAGGATGAGTGTCTTTGTTGATCTTGAGGTATTATAGGAGAGCTAGGGAATGAGCTAGGAGTGAATGTACGAGATGAAGGAACATAAGGTCCCAATATAGATGGAAGGTTTGAAGACTTTAGCTTTGATGGATGAGGACCAAGGATAGACTTAGAAGATGCAAATGGATAGTGAAAAGGGATATCAACATCTTTAGATTGAGCAACATAGTCAAAGCCATCAATAGACTCATGAGTAGCTTTGATAGGAACAACATTTTTAATAGGAGCACTTGAAGCTTGGGCATAGTTTTGAAGTGGATATGGAGAAGTAGAACATGAGGGGACACTTTGATCTTGACAAGTAGCTTTGCATAGCATATGAAGAGAACTTTTCTCATAATTTTCAGTAAGCTCAAGGGAGATAGTGGAAGTGATATCTTCATCATACTTAGGAGGTGGACAAGATATAGGATATGGAATGGAAAAATCTTGAAAGAGATGAAAGGGTGCTTGATCTTGATCTTTCTTGCCATTTATAGCTTTTTCTTTTTGAGAGTCCTCTTGACATGGAGCCACTTCTAAGGACAAGGGAGAATGAAGAGTGAATGGAGTAGTGCTTGGATTAGGCATAGTAGTGTATGAAGGTTGAGGATGTTTAGGATTAGTAGCATGGAAAAGGTTTGCAGCTAAGTGAAGGTTAGCTTGAGTTTCTTTTAGAGATAGCCCTTGAGGATACACATAGTCAATGTGGAAAGCATTAGGTTCCTTTTTTGATGGAGGCATGTTGGAAAGCTTTGAGGTGTTTGGAGATGCATGAGTGTTGGAAGAAGTGGAAGATGTAATGAAGCCACTACTAGACATAGGTTCATCAACATAATCTTTCCCAAGAGAAGTATCCTCAACACATGAGTCACTAGAGGTTCCAATAATTCCATTATCAATAAGATCTTGGATTTTATGTTTTAGCTCAATGCAATCTGAAGTACTATGCTCATTATGTTGATGATAAGCACAATAGATATCCAAGAATGGGTTTCCATATGAGCTAGACTTAGGTAACATGATGATCTTATTGCCAAGAAGTTTTTGCAAAGTGTCATCATAAGAATCTTCCAAGGGAGAAAAAGTTCTATTAGAACTATGTCTAGGATCCTTTTGTTGTTTCTCAAGTGAATGGTATGCATCCATGTCTTCATCATTAGCTTGGTCAAAGATAGGTCCATCATGAAATTTTAGCATAGGCTCAAAGGAGGTATCATTTGCTTGTTCTCTAAAGAGGTCTTTAGATCTAGAAGATGAAGACATTTGATGTCTTGAAGTAGAGCATGTAGACCTAGAAGAAGAGGATGACCTCAAAGAAGGTGTCTTACATGCATGTAAAGACCTTAAGGAAGATTCATGTAATGATGCAATCTTCTCCTCTAACCTTTTCTCAAGTTTAGACTTCATTTTTGTCATGCGCTTAGAGAAATGAAGGTAAGAAAGATCATTTGTCTCTTCTAGTTCTTTGTATTGCACATATAGATCTTGAAATTCTTTAGTGATATGGAGGATATCAGGATCATCTAGATTTGGTTGAGGTTTGGTAGCACAAGATTTAGATCCCATAGTTTTAGATGCAAAGCCAAGCATAAAAGAGCCTACAAGATAACTTGATGTTGAAACTATAGGAGGTAGAGTGTTCACTTGCCAAGATAGTGGAGAGAGATGAAAGTGACTTGTCAAACAATATGTCCAAGAAACTTACGACATGAATGACTCAAGTCAATAGCTAGGAAAGATGCCCAAATAGCCAAATAGATAGAGCAAGCAGGGTGACAAGTGAACAACTTTCCCAACCCAAGAGTGTAGTCAGACCAAGAAGATAACCCAAGAGTGTAGTAAAAGGATAACTAGCAAGCATGCATAGACCATGAAGATAGAAAGACCAAGAGAACCAAGACCAAAGAGTCACTTTAAGCATGTTCAAGAACTAGAGACATAGCAAATCAAACTCAAATGATGAGACTCCCCTTAGCAAGAAACACAAGAAAAATATTAAGACTTGATGCTTTGACTTGGTTGACAAAGTTTGACAATAGTTGATAGCATAGCAAGTTTGATGTTCAAAAATAATTTCTTTCCAAGCAAGACAGTGATACATGGAGTATTCTTCAAACAATCAAGCAAGGGAAAAAGCAACCTTGCATGATACAAGCATATGTGAGGTCTTAAAAGAAATCCCTAGAACTATCATCATGTGTATGTTCAAAAGATTTTCACAAGTCTAGCACATTCAAGAACACATCAAGCAATATCTACCTAGAAGTCATGGTTCATTACTCAACAACTTGGCCCACGCTTGATGCTCCTTCACCTCACACCAAGTGGTTTCCCACAAGAGATATTGGCTTTGTCATAGAAGTGCCATAAGCATAACCAAGGGAACACAGATGGTGAGTGTAAAATCTTTGGGTGATCCGGGTAGTCCACTAGGATCGATCCTTGCACCAAGAAGTTGAGCGGCTAAAAAAGGTAGTTACTAACTTAGGGTGTTTAGATAGGGCTTTTGTTCACAGTGTTCCTCTTGCTCCCAATTACGGGACACCTCACCTTGTGATGAGTAATCGATCTCGCGATCACAAGAGTACCTTAAGCATTCTTTCCTAGTGATCTCCTTATGGTCGAAATCCCATAAGCGATCACACTAAGTGAAGACAAACACTATGTCTACCAAAGTTTTGTGTCTTTGGTAGCCTTGATTTTATAGTGCTTTGAGGGGGAAAGCTCTCTCCCTTTTAAATATGTATGGACGGTAGAGATCAAGATGAAGATGGTGGATGATCAACGGTGGAATTTGAAAATAGGAGTGATCCATGTGCACACACAAGTCAACCAATAGAATATAAGTTGACTTGTCATATAAGACAAAAGTCACAAAGCCTTTTCTTTTAATTGCAAAATAGAAAAAGGACTTTATGTGTGCACTTTAAGTGGGTTAGAAGAATGGGGTATTTTATTTAATTAAAAGGGGACATGTTCTTTTAATCAAATAATGAACTTAGGATAGCATAGTCAAACTATAGGTTATAATCAAATAAATTGATTATTAGCAATTTGGTCTAGGTAAATGATTAAATTAATTTAGCCAAAATGCTGAGAAGGGAGCTAATAGTCTAGATGACCATTTTTAGGTGATTACAATAGTAAAGGAGCTATTTTGCTCCATTTCTTCTCTTTCTCTCTCATTCTTAGGCTTTTTCCTCATTCATAATACTCACAAGGGGTTTTTTTTTCTTTCCCCTTATCAAATCCTTGTCTCTTGTGTTGCTTCCTCTTTGGTATTGCTCCATTGATCTTGTATCATTTGTATGGTAAAACTATTCTTGCTCTCTTGGATTAAATCTATTATTTCATGTTATTTCATTTTATTATATTTTATCATTTCAATCACTTTTTATTACAGTAATCATGTTGATTAGACCTCTTTTTTTCATATTCCTATGGAATGGAGTGCAGTGGCTGATGTTTTGGGAAAATGGGTGTTGGAGAAAGGAGTTGATTGGGATATTAGAGGAAAGGATAGGCTTCCTACTATGATTTGATTATGATCTAGGCAATTATATACTAGTGAAAATTGCATCAAAGTGTATAGATACTCAATTTCTAATGTTTAATTGAAAAGACATCAAATATAAAAAATGACATGAACAATAGAAAGTGAGAATGATATCTCTAGATATAGAGAAAGAGAGTATTCTGAAACCCAATGTGCTAGTGCAATGCGTTCAAACACCAAACTCTATGCCACCATACTTAACCACTTCAATTTAGTTCCATGTGGAATAAAGAACTTAAATGATAGTTAAGTGAAAATAATAGCACATATAAGCACAAGAAAAAAAAAAAGATGAGAGAGAGAGAGAGAGAGAGAAAATTGAGTCGATTCTGAAGTTCATCCAACTAAGCGAACTATGTCATTCGGTCTAGCTCTACTAAGTGAATAATCTATAATTGATGGTCTTAAAAGTTGATTTACAACATACTATATTCTATCTAGAAAGTCATTAACAAATCCTAACTTGAACCATCTTGCCTACAAGCTCTCAAGGCCCAAGATTGGTTACTAAAGAGCAAGGAAGACTTCACTTGAAAAAGGTTGACTATAGACATAGAATACGATTACATCCCATCTCCTTCATTCCTCCTATAGAATTCTTCCATACTAGAGAAACTCTCATATTCCTCTTGGCATCATTTCAATCTGATACAAAATGCATCCAGAGTTCTCCTGGAATGGCTCCTTCGAAAATCTCTTCTTCGAAATGAGTCTCATAAGAAAAACAACCCCCTTTTTATACAAAAATTGGCCTAAAAAAAGGCTATAACAAAATATTATAATTTTAGGGCCTTCAACTAATTACCCTTTGAAAATATCCCTTAGCCATTGAAAAGATTTGGCTATATGCAATTATGGGGTTAAAAAATAATAACCACATAACCATACAACATAATTAAATTAAGATGAGCGGGTTTGTTTAAACAACAAATAACAACTACTATTTTTAAATCTTTGTGTACGCGAATAGTGCAATGACATCAACCTTTTTATAAGGGTAACGGTTGGGGGTTCCAACCCCACCGGTGGCCCTTTAACCCCCAATTTTTAGTGGGATAAGTTCAAGTAAAAGCTCTGCCAATTGTATTGCAAAGATGACTAGTAGTTCAATGGCCAGCCAAGGTTTGGGGCCTGGTGGTCACTGGTTCAACCCCACCAACCACCAAAATAATTATTTTTCTTCAAAATGTTTTTATTATTATTATTTTAAATTTTTTTTTTTTTTCTAATAATTATTTTTCTTTTGCCACATCATCATCCAAACTTCAATCAGGCATATCTTTCACGTATAGGCTCTATTTTCGACGAAACGAATGGCATTGGAATCGTAGTGATGAGACCTTTGACTTGATGTCATTCTAGATCAATTTGGAGATGGTAAAAATTTGACAGCTATTTTTGGTCAACCCTTGATATGCCTATTTACCCACGACCTTGACTAGCATAACTTTTGCCTCCAAGCTTCGTTTTCGACAAAACAAACATTTTTTGAAACCTCTTGATGAGACCTTCGAATTGGCATCGACCTCAAAAAATTTTGGAGAGTTCCAAATTTTTCCTTTCTGATAGCCTCTGGTCTATGGTTTGACCCAGCTTTGATTGGCCATAACTCAAGCATATAGACTCCCATTTCACTCGTTTGAGTTGCGTCAGATTCAAAATTTTGAGAACTTTGACATGGTGCTAATTATGGGAGATCTAGAGATACTACAATTTTTATTGAAAATATCCTTCAAAACAAACCACCCCACTTAAAAGGCTTTTGGTCCTCCAAAAGTGTATACAATGGAACCTTTAGCTCCCTTGTCACTCATCTCAATTTTGTTGCCATTTTTGAAACTTGATTGTAACGCTTGATTTAGCCTTTGGTCTTGGTCAAATACTACTGTGCCTCAATATTGTCCACTCTACCTTCTCAAGGTCTTACATTTTGAAAATATCATGAAAAAATTCATGTCATATTTTTTCCATTGGGGGACTTGTACTTGAGTCACACTAGCAGTTTTAAAGAAAGGAATGTAGTTCAAACGAAACTTGAAAAACCATAAAGAAAGAAGAAAAATTGAGCATGATAAACCTATCACTTAGTGCTTCTTACAATGGTAGTTCACATTTCCATCCCAACCTAGTCACTTTTGATTCTCCTTCTATCTTGCAAACTGCACAAGTGATTGTAATAAAGCCTCATATTGGAACATTCCTTCACCTTTGCTCTTTGGAATGGCTGACTAAAGGCATCACCAGAAAGCTCCAAATATTTGCATATCCATCAAGGTCATGATAAAGAAATGTAGGAACATCAGTCATCAACTGACTATTTTTAATCAAGTCATAAAGTGAAGAAATTTAAGGTCTTAGCTAGCCATTCTTTGCAACTCTGAATCACATAGTTGTAACAGGTACTTCTTCTAGAGAGCCTTACACCAAACAAAGTCTACAATAAGAAGTTCAATTATTCTCCTTTCTAGATTATAAGAGACATGGATTTAAATACCCATACAAACATCTCATCCCTAGGATTATATAACTTCATTACATACAAATTTATTTCGAGTCATATACTCATAAACACACTAGCTTCCTATCAACAATTACCCTACTAGAAAGGTAATACCCATGAAGTTGATATCACTAAGTTGCTGAAAATTGTTTCTAATTCTAGTGAAGTTGTTCAAAAGAACCTCCTTTCTTGAGGTTCTCACTAATCTATTGCACTTCCACTAGGATTGCCTCAAGAGTGGTGGAAACTACTAGCATTGCTTATGCCTTGGTTTCTTGCATGGTGGTGTCAGGTACCACCTTGACTCCTACCTTGTCTGCTTTTGGCTGACTAGATTCTACAATGAGCTTAGGAGAGCATCAAAGTTCTAGGTGCAACTTCCAACACTTCTTGATCCAATGACCACTTATCTAAAAATGGTTGCAGATGTTTTGGATCCTTTCATGCGTCCTGACCTTCTTCTTTAGAGAAGACTCATCGTCAACATTTTCCAGAGAATTTCTCTTCAACAAGGCCTTAGAGTTCTTGTCAGTTTCTCCATTTCCCAATTCTTACTTTTGAGGTCTCTACTTTGCCTCAATAGGATGGGGCATGCCTTTCTCATGGATGCCTAGGCCTTTGTCACTATACCCCATTTTGGACATTAGTTTCTTACCAATGCCCTTAGCATGCTTCTCATACCTCCCAATAGAGTGGTGCTCAGGTTCTTACTCCTGTTCTAATGTAGAAGATACCTCTATCTACCTAGTGTGGTTGATAGGGGCTTGGAACTATCTTAGGTACTCCATTTGTTCACAAAAAGTACAATGGCTTGCATTCTCCTTTGAGCCATAATTGGTCCATTTTCCATGGCCATAAGGGAATCCTTTCTTTGTCGAAGACTTCACAATTGACAAAGCATTCATACTTCCAAGTTGGGTGAGTAAAGGGTATGAAGAAGTTCCTTCTAATTGCAAGCTCAATGCCCACATGTCAACACTCTTTGAACAAAGAGAAATTCTTCCAATATTCTCCCTTAAAAACATCTCATGTAGGCTTTACTTCTCCCTATTAGCCTCTTCTAGAAGCCTTCAAAGATTTTCATTCTCTAATCAAAGCTGGTGATTAGCTTCTTCCATTTTTTGGACTCTCTCATCTTCTTCTTGATGGTCTTGAATGAGTAGTTCCACATTCTCTATTATAGAGTGAATAATTTCCATCATAGATGGAGTTAATTCCTCCCTTTCTAATTTCACTGTGAAAAGTACACTTGCAATCACTCCATATACAACTTGCCAAACTAGCTTTAATACCACTTGATCTAATTATTATCTAGGAAATTATATACTAATGAAAATTACATCAAAGTGTATAGATACTCAATGTCTAATGTTTAATTGAAAAGACATCAAACATTAAGAATGACATGAACCATAGAAAGTGAGAATGATATCTCTAGATATAGAGAAAGATAGTATTCTGAAACCCAATGTGCTAGTGCAATGCGTTCAAACACCAAACTCTATGCTACGATACTTAACCACTTCAATTTAGGTCCATGCAAAATAAAGAACTTAAATGATAGTTAAGTGAAAATAATAGCACATATAAGTACAAGGAAAAAAAAAATAGATGAGAGAGAGAGAGAGAGAGAGAGAGAGAGAGAGAGAGAGAGAGAGAGAGAGAGAGAAAATTGAGGTGATTTCATAGTTCATCTGACTAAGCAGACTTTGTCTCCAAGTCTAGCTCAACTGAGTGAACGATGTATAATTGATGCTCTTAAAAGTTGATTTACAACATACTATAGTCCATCCAAAAATCCATTAACAAGTCCTAACTTGAACCATCTTGCATACAACCTCTCAAGGTGCAAGACTGGTTATTGAAGAGCAAGGAAGACTTCACCTGAAAAGGGTTGACTAAAGACACAGAACATCATTACATCCCATCTCCTTCATTCTTATTATAGAATTCTTCCTAAGTATAGAAAATCTCATATTCCTCTTGGCATCATGTCAATTTGATATAAAATTCATCTAGAGTGCCCCTAGAATGGCTCCTCCGAAAATCTCTTCTCTAAAATTAGTCTCATAAGAAAAAATTGCCCCCTTTTTATACAAAAATTGGCCTTAAAAAAAGGCTATAACAAAATCTTATAATTTTAGGACCTTCATCTAATTACCCTTTTAAAATATCTCTTAGCCATTTTAGAATATTTAGCTATATGCAATTATGGGGTTAAAAAATAATAACTACATAACCATACACCTTAATTAAATTAAGATGAGTGGGTTTCTTTTAACAACAAGTAACAACTGCTACTTTTAAATCTTTGAGCATGTAAATAGCACAACAAAATCAAAAATTTTACAAGGGAGCTGATCATGAGTTCCAGCCCCACTATCAGCCCTTTAACCCCCAATTTCTAACAGGATAAGTTCAAGTAAAAGCTTAGCCAATTGTACTGCGAAGATGACCAGTAGCCCAATGGCCACCGACCGAGGTTTGGGGCCTGGTAGTCATAGGCTTAACCCTACTAGCTAGCAAAACAATTATTTTTCTCAAAAATATTTTTACTTTTATTTTTTTAATAATTATTTTTCATTTTCCACGTCATCATCCACACTTTAATCAGGCATATCTTTCATGTATGGGCTTCATTTTTGACAATAAAAATGATGTTGGAATTGTGTTGATGAGACCTTCAACTTGATGTCATTCTCAACTAATTTGGAGATGGTAAAAAATTCACAGCTATTTTTGGTCAACCCTTGATATGCCTATTTGACCAAAACTTTGACTGGCATAACTTTTGCCTCCAACCTCCATTTTTGATGAAACAAACACTTTTGGAAACCTCTTGACAAGACCTTTGAATTGGTATCGACCTTGACCAATTTTGGAGAGTTCCAAATTTTTCCTTTCTAATAAACTTCGGTCTAGGGTTTGACCCAACTTTGACTTGCCATAACTCGAGCATACAAACTCCTTTTTCACCTGTTCAAGTTATGTCAGATTCAAAATTTGAGGAACTTTGACATGGTGCAAATTATGGGATATCTGGAGATACTTCAATATTTGTTGAAAATATCCTCTAGATCATGTTGACTCTATTGGAATTTGGGAAAAGTTAGTGGAAAATGATAGGACTTAATTGTTATAGTGGTTTTTTATGGTTTTGTAGGGCCTAAGGCCTTCTATATTGTTTTGGTTTTTATTGAATACATTTTTACAATTTCTTTTAAAAAAAAATACAATTACAGAGAAGGGATTTTGGATTATGTAATAAATTACTAGTTTTTTTATAGAAAAAACTAGCTATTATTCAAAATAGTAGATGGGATAAGACACAAAGAAATGCAACCATGATTGAGAATGAACACAATAGTTGGAGCTAACTAGAGATGATGAACATGATAAATCCATAAAAACATAATACACTAAAAGAAAGCAAAAGGTTACATTGATATGTAGAAGGAAGGTTCGAAAAAAATTGTCTTCATTTTCTAATGAAAGCACTCAATCTAGTGACTTGCAAAGATGAAGAGGTAGAAACTCAAGAAAATGGTTGGTGTAGTTCATATTAGTTCAAAGGGTATAATGTTTAAGGAAAAAGGAGTGAAAAATATTCATCATTCAAGCTAGTCTTGATTAAAGACCAACCAGGTGCATTTAGATATGAAGGAAGACACACATGTAGGTCGAGGCAATAACATGATGCTAATGTAAAGATAAGCACTTCACTAAGGTAAAGTTATGGTATAGTATTTATTAGGAAGTTTTGTAGATATTAAATGTGCATTTGGAAGAACAATAAATAACAATGATCAAAGAAGTAGAGAAGTCTTGTGACCAGGGAAAATATTTTGAGGGTGAACTTAAACTACCTATCTCTAAATATGTAAGATGATCCAAACACAAAGGTATCCAAGCAATAGACTCAAGTTTGACACCCAATAGACACACTGAGTCTTTAAATAACACATGCTAAGAGTAACAGTCTAAAATAAATCATGATTGAAATGATACAAGAAAATGGGTAGGATGGATTGAAAGAAAAATCTTTCAGAGAGTTTCAAACATGAATAAAATTTGGATCTATGAAACGAGGGGAAGTGAAATGTCTAGTGTATCTTCCTTTTCTAGAAAGAAGAAAATAAATTTAAATATTTTTTGAAAAAAATAGTATAAACATGGAATGAGCTTCATTCAAACCCTTGATAGGGAACTCTATGTCAAAAAAACTATTTCATATATGATAAACTAATAAATGAAATAGAAGACAATTTTATGAAAGATATAACTCTAAGAGACTGAAATATAGATTAGTATTTTTAATAAATTTAAATGAATTATTTAATAAATATTCAATAAACTAAAATAAAAATTGGAAAAAATTTATAACAATGAAGATATAGAAAATTTTCTTTTCTTCGACAACCCTTCCAAAAAAAAAGAGAAAAAATGGGATAGTTAATAAAAATGAAACTCTTTAGCAACATGTAGTAGCAAGCCTTCCAAATAGGGTTCGATCAAATATAGAGTTATAAATTGAATTTTTTTTAAACTACAAGAAAAAAAAATAGAAGTAAAGTTTCAAGGATTTTGATGTAGGAGCATCCTAGGGTACTTGAATATCTTACATGATTAAGGGATTTTAGTGGAGTTGATTGGACCTTTTTGGGTCTTAGGTAATTAATTTTGATGTGTTCAATAAGTATTGTAAGCCTTTAGAGGCGTTTGGTATTTAATTTTTATTGGAGGCTAACTTGTGGCTATTGATGTATTTAATATAAGGGATATTTAATTTGTAGCTTACTAGGTTGACTTGTGGCTTAGTTGGGTATAAATAAGGGTTTTGTGGAGTCTTTAGTTGTTATTCATTTAGAGAAGGAGAAGTGAGTGTGGATAGTAGCTAAGGAGAAATTTTTTCTGAAGTTTGTGGATAGAGCACCAAATGTGAGGCATTTTACAACAAGATTGTGATTATTCATCCATCTTGGAGAAGAGGAGGTTGTAGAGGAGAGAATTTTGAGAAGACCTGGTAGCTGAGGCTTAGGAAACAAGGAGATTTCTTGGTGGGCTCGCAAGCACAAGTTTAGTTGTTCCTTGGAGTTTTCTACCAGAGTGTGGATCTGGACTAGCTAGAGTTTGGATTGGATCTTGAGAGATCTTGTAGAACTATTACTTACTTTGTAATTGGCCATAACAGAAAAGGCCTTATAGCTTGACACATTGAATGTAATAAGTTATTTTATGAATAAGGAATTGCGATTTGGTATATGATCTTGCAGTTTTGTTATGTTTCCATTGTGTGGTTATTTGTTGGGGGCTAAGACATCTCCTTTGGGGATTCTCTTGCCTTGCACTACATCAAGTGGTATCAAAAAGTAGATTATTCTTGAGCATGTAGATAGATCACCGATGTTGAGACAGTTTGTACTAGGACCTTGGGAGGACATGCAAATGGATCTATGGTTGTGAAGATGGAAGGTTAGTCTTGTTTGAGAAAATTGATCCATTAGTAATTAATTGCAAAGGGTTCACAAATATATTAGAAGATGGCTCAAAGAGGATTGGACCTTAAGGTGACTACGAATCTCCATGATGTGGTGGAGAAGAGGTTTTTACGGATGTCTTCCTTGTTTTAAGCTACTTTGGTTGATTGAGTTAAGGAAGGCATGGTTGAGTTTAGTAGAGATTTTTTGACTTGGACTCTACCGATCCGAAATAAAGTTGATTGGCCAGTTAGAAGATTTTTTTGAGAGAGAGGATAGCATTTCAAGGTTGTGATGGAAGAGTTTGGTTTTGTTGATCAATTTGTGGAGCCTAGCATAGAACTTGCAAATCAACTAGAGGTTGTTGCTGAGAATATTCCTAATCTTTTTGATGTTGGGATGGAGATTGGTTTGAATAGGATCAATTGGTTGAGTTTGATATGGAGATTATAGAGCACTCAGTCGTGGATGATCTAGTTTTTGTTAGTGGTGACTTGTATGTTGTAGAGAATTTTGTTGTGAGCAATAAGATCACTAGTATTGTAAGCTTTGAATTTATTCATAGAGATCTAAATATTATTGTTGCTATGGATTTTGTTGCTACTGGTGTGGATTCACTAGTTTCTGATGTAGATGAGGGTTTGTTGATGAAGCACTATGTTCAATTTGTTCCTAGGAGTGAGCATGTTGATGGAATGGTTGAGATTTTGGTGTTTGAAAGAGTCAAATGTGGATGATCTACATGTTGGTTTTCTTATCCTTGTTGGAGTGGAAGCCCTTGGAGAGGATGAAGAAATTTGACAATTTTTTTCATTGGACATCAAAGTATGGGACATACTTTTCTTTTCACACTTGGATAGTTTGATGTAGGAGCATCCTATGGTAGTTGGCTATCCTTCATGATTAAAGAATTTTTGTGGGGTTGAGTTGACCTATTTGGGTCTTGGATAATTAATTTTGGTGTATTTAATAAGTATTGTAAGCCTTTAAAAGAATTTGATACTTAATTTCTATCAGAGGTTGACATATGGTTCTTCAAGTATTTAATGTAAGGGATATTTAATTTATATCTTACTAGGCTGAACTGTGGCTTAGTTGGGTATAAATAAGGGGTCTTATGGAGTCTTTAGTCATTATTCGTTCATTCGAAGGAGGAGTGAGTGTGGAGAGTAGCTAGAGAGTGACTTTTTCCTAAGTCTATGGATGAATAACCGAATGTGAGGTAGTTTACAATAGGATTGTGATTATTCATCCATCTTGGAGAAGAGGAGCTGGTAGAGGAATAAAAATTTGAGAAGATCTAGTAGTTGAGGCTTGGGAAACAAGGAGATTTCTTGGTGGGATTGCTATCAAAAGTTCATTTTGTCCTTGGAGATTTATACTAGAGTGTGGATCTGGACAAGCTAGGGTTTTGATTGGATCTTGTGGGATCTTGTAGAACTATTAATTTCTTTTTATGTGGCCATATTTTGGAAGGCCTTATAGCCTATCACATTTCATGTAATCAGTTATTTTATTAATAAAGAATTGTGATTTGGTATAAGATCTTGCATTTTTTTTGTTTCCACTATGTGGTTATTTTCAAGGGGCTAGGACATCTCCTTGGGGGAATCTCCTATCTTGCATTGCATCAGATTCTCTTCTCATCTCAACAAAAAGTCTCCAATGTGGTAACCTTCAAACAAACTAAAAACAAGGATTAGCAAGATCTAATAGCATGAAAGAAGATTAACAATGAAATGAAATGAAATAATCAAAGAGATATTGCTATGAAAATAGTTACCATAAACTCAAAGCCAAAGAGAGAACAACCACGAATGAAAAAGAAAGAAGAGACAAAGATTTTGAAAGGGGAAAGAAAAGAAAACCCCTTGTGTATAATATAAAGAGGAAAAGGCCTAAATAATGAAAGAGAGAGGAAAAGAGAGATGGAATCATCGACTCATTACAAAAGCTATATAGCAAGTGTGTGTTATGTAGAATGATAGAGGAAGATCTCTTTTATAGAGATGAGAAGAGGAGTCATTTAGTAACTCCCATGTGAACAGTTGCCATATTCATAAGTGTGTGCATAAAAAGTTTCATTATCCTCTTAAGGAGAAACAATTATTTTCCTTAATAAAGGGAATATGAAAAATGAGTTGTCCTCACACATGGACAAGAAGAAAATAAAATGACATGTCCTCACATGTATACTAGAGGAAAAAAGAAATAAGGGATGCCTTGGTTTATCCCATTTAATAAATAAATACAAGAAAGGAAATATTACAAATTCTAACAATCTCAAACTTATAAACCTTAATGCTGCAAATATGAATTCTCCAATCTTGTTCTACTATGGATTCATATCAATGTGAATGTTCTTGAGACATATTGTTGATTACCATATTTACATTATTGTCTTCATTAGCCTTAGTGAGATGGAAGGATTCATAGCATCAATGCTATGTCCATTAAATAATTGACACTTTCCTATAATCTGATACTAGTTGATTTAAATTGCCTCATGTTTTAAAAGGCATATCCCTTTGATAATTAAAAACTATAATTGTCTAAGTGATCTATGATGAATTAAGTTGGAAAGCTTCATGTCATAAAAAAAAAATTCCCTTTAACAAGTTAGCCTTAAACCAAGTCCAGTTTATGACTTTAGTAGGAAGGTTTCATGCTTTACAGGTGTATCATTTTGACAACCTACTTATCTTCATACATCTACATCCACAATCAAGAGGTTATTGATTAAAATATGTGACCTTTATGTTTTAAGAACTTTGTCTTCCTCTTTCCATTCTTTGTTTTTGTTATCTTGAATACTAATTTGTATTTTGAATGTAATGATTAATAATATAATGAAAGGTGAAGGTTTCCATTGCTCAGTTTGTAGAACTCGCCCCTCCTTTTTTCTAACATATCAAGCGCACTTTATTGATATAGACCTAAGACTAACTCAATTGTGAGAGTCAAAGTAATGAAATTTCCTTAACCAAGTAATGGAGATTTCCTCTTTCCTTTGCTTGTTAGATTTTACATTCAAAGGATACATTTATGTTCATATATTTATTTTTATGGCTTCAACAAAATATGTGGATCTATTCATAGATCTCTTTGTATAATGAAAATACTCTTATTCAAATAAAAGATATAAACATTGATTTTGTCATATAAACTTTTATATATACACCTACAACTTGTTCTTCATGATTGAATGTAAACAATCTTTCTCTTTCATGCTTTATGGCTCTTTCTTTACTTATTCTTTTCTTTTAAAACTATATTTTAGTTTTCTATTATAAATGTAATCATCATATGATCAATCAATATAAACACACTTACTAGATCACTAATTTTTATGTATAGAATAAATTTATATGATACATCTATATTTTCATTTAAGTAGTTTCTTAATACTAAATGTATAATAATACTATTATTTATTTATTATTATTGAATAGATAAATATATTTATGCCTATTATATATCCTACCTACATTTTTTAGGAGTTAATTGGATAGAAAATTCAATGTTTCCTAAAAGAGTTACACATTCCAAAGATTGAATATTTTTAACACTTCTTATTGATTGTATTCTTTTCAAACATTTTTAATATTTATTTTCTTATATTTGTATGGATTTACATGTCATTGTGAGAAATAACATATTTCCCTTAATTTTTTCACTTTTTAATATTTTACATACCTTATTTTACTCATTGAAACATAATTTATATCCCTTATGTTTAGATGAAGTAGTCAATGGTATCCATATCAAATTTTCTACTTAATTTTCATTATTGTTTTAAAAAATTACTTCATCCAACTTTCAAAATTCTTCATAAATACTACCATAAGGTCCATGATTATGCATCTACATATTATTCAACGAGTTTCAAATTATCTTCATTTATCAACAATAAATAAATGTATTGTAGTGAATGTCTTAAATGATATTTTAACATGTAATTTAACCTACAAACAATTTAATAAACTTAATATCAATCTATAATTGAAACACCAAGAGAAGTTTATAAAATATGGCACATATTTAAACCTCATTATTTAAAGGTCATTATGCAATTACACAGGGTCTTGGAGGAGCAATTTTCAAAGAAGTAAGTTTTCAGAGAAAGGAGATTGTTTTGAGTACTTCGTGTGACTGTCATTTTAGCATCAGATCCAGTTAGGATCTCGTGGTTTATTTGTAAAATGGTTTTCTATCCTTTGAATTCATGTCTTCTCCTTGTCTGTTGTGTTTCTATTTTCAGAATTCTTATAGGTTGAAACAATTGTTTGTATATTTATTGTTCTTCATTTTCGAAAACTTCTGTAAGCAATTTTATGATTGAAAACATTGTGTAAGCAATTTTATGCCCTCATGTTAAAATTTATTGCTCTCTACTCTTGAATACATCTTAGAAATAGTTAGATTGAAACCCTTGTTAATTTGAAGTTTCCGTTTTTAATAAATTTTCATTTATATAAAGTTTCCATTTTCAAAAGTCTCTATTTTTAGTAAGTTTCCATTTTTGGAAAATTTCTATTTTTAGCAAGTTAATATTTTTGAAAAATTTCTATTTTTAGTAAGTTCCAATTTTTGAATAATTTGTATTTGTAGTAGGTTTCTATTTTTGGAAATTTTATTTTTAGTAAGTTTCCAATTTTGAAAAGTTTTTATTTTTAGCAAGTTTCTAGTTTTAGAAAGTTGTTTTTAATAAGTTTCCATTTTTGGAAAGTTATATTTTAGAAGGTTTCTATTTTTGGAAAGTTTTTATTTTTCATTAGTTTCCAATTTTTGAAAGTTTCTATTTTTAACAGTGTTATATTTTTGGAAGGTTTCTACATTTAGTAAATTTCCATTTTTGGAAAGTTTCTTTTTTGAGTAGGTTTCTATTTTGGAATGTTTATGTTTTAGTAAGTTTCCATTGTTGGAAAGTTTATATTTTTAGTAGATTTCAATTTTTGGAAAGTTTATGGTTTTAGTAAGTTTTCAATATGGGAAAGTTTCTATTTTTAGCAAGTTTATATTTTTGGAAAGTTTATGCTTTTAATATGTTTCCATTTTTGCAAAGTCTCTATGTGTGGTTTCTATTTTGGAAAGTTTTTTTTTTTAGTAGGCTTCCATTTTTGGAAAGTTTCTATTTTAGCAAGCTTTTATTTTTGGAAAGTTTTTGTTTTTAGCAAGTTTCCATTTTCAAAAAGTTTTCATTTTTAATAGGTTTCCTTTCGAGGAAACTTATTCCAAAGTTTAATAAATTTAAAATTATTATGGTAATTCTTGATAATTATTATTATAATTAGTTTTAATAAGTATTGCTAAAATTTGAAATTTAATTATTTGAAATTTTGATTTATTACTTCATTATTTAAACATAATTCTCAAGTAAATTAAAAATTAAGAAATCAATTGGGAGAATTAATGTTTTCTTTTATAAACTTGGATGTTTTTATATGGTTTAGATATATGAAAATATTTGTAATACTAGGCAAATTTTATTATTCAAAAACATTAGTAATTATAATACTTTGAGAAAATAGAAACTGAAACCCTGATTCAGATCAAAAACATTATCAACTATAATATTTGGAAATAAAAAGTTGGAAACATATAAGTGAAATTTAAATATGCTTGTTTTCCAAAACCTAATGTATTATGAAAAGTTACTATTGTATGTCCTGTATGTGACATGTAATTTTACTAATGTTGGGTTTTGGAATTGACTTAGCTTTGACTAGTTAGTATGTTTACCAAAGACTCAGGAGTTTTGTTTTGTGATGTCATGATGAGTTTTTTCATCATAATCTTTTATACTCAACCATAGTAATGTGTCTTGTATGCTCTATGAGGTTTTTTGTTCTATCAATTGTTATTGCTTTCTAGTGTTGTGTGAAACTAAAGTGAATGGTATGACCTATTTGATATAACCTTTGAGTCTTCAATTAGTTGTATTTGGATAAATTTTCAATCACTTGTATAGGACTGAGATGTTTGTATGATTTGTTTTTAATATCATGTTATGATGTGGATTGGTTTATGTGTACTTTCTTAGATCAGTCTGGTTAGGATGATCATTTTGGTGATTCTTGTATTTTGACTAGTGATTTTGGTACTTGTCAGTTGCTTTCTTAAGAACCGATGTATGGTATATGGTCATTTGAGATCTTTTTATTTTACTAAGCTTAGGGTAGGTTATATGTATTTCATGCTAGGAATTGGCTTGCAGTGGAGGTCAGAGCCCTAAAGAGGTTTCCTCAGGAACCCATTGTAGGTTGTTTTAATAAGTGATAACATTGTATTAAATAGTTTTAAAAATAATTAATAAGATATTGATACTACACAAAGTCAATAGAGGGTTGGAAGATTAAAAGACTAGTCAGGTAAACTTAGAGCTAACTCGTTAGTATGCCTTGTTAGTACAAAAGAATACTAGTGTCACATCGAGTCACTAAGGGAGCAAAGGATTAAAAGATTTTCTAGGTAACCTTAGAGTTGGCTTGTGCAATGACACTTTCCCACATGCATAATAGATTCCCTACATGTCTATGTTGCCTCTAGGATTAGTTGATATTGGTGTCTTGGTACCCTTTGAGATAGTTTGCTTTCAAGTGATTCCTTGAACCTAGATGTTCATTTTGACTTTTGAGTTTGTTATCCTATTTATGACCGGAGTTTATTTCCTCAGCATGGTGAGAATGGACCATTTTGGGTTTCACAAGGTTGGGTGGTAGTTTTTTTGCTTATACCATTGAGATTTGACTATTTGATGTTGTTGTTGGATGTGTTTGTGCAGATATACCTTTATTTTTGATCTTATATTTCTGTGATGGATAGTTATACCTTTTTTATTTTATTTGATTTCATGGATCTTAAAGAGATGATGTAATATATTTTTATGTTATATATTCTTTTAGCCCTTCATACCCAATGACCTATATAGTGGATGGTGGTGGATTATGATTATTGCCAAGTAGCATTTGAGATGATTATATATTATTTAAATGGATTTATACTTGTATATTATTATTTGATGTGGATATTTATATATTAGATTTAGTGTTAATTAAAATTAAATGTGATTCATCATCATGGGACCCTTCAGTGTTGTAACATATTTTTGTGTTTTCGGTGTATGAGTATATGTTAATTGCTTCTACTATCCTATAACTGTTGTTGTGTATGTTTTCTTTAAAAAAAAGGTTTGTCAAACTTAGTAAAACTTTAGGTTAACTTCTTTTGGGTCACATGGCAGAGAGAGAGAGAGAGAGAGAGAGAGAGAGAGAGAGAGAGAGAGAGAGAGAGAGAGAGAGATGATTATCTATCATAGATTTTGTACATGAATATTTATTTTTCTTCTTCTAAACATGATTCTAGATCTTTCTCTTCTATGACTACCTCACTTTACCTTGTAACCAATCTATAATATTATCTAATGTATTGGAATTGAGTCTTCATCTTATCATTCCTTTTATCATAGTTCACTCCATCCAATTTTAGAATTTTTCCTTGAATGCAACCCTGGATCTCCTTAAGCTGTTAAAATTTATCTTGAATGAGATGATGCTATTGTTAGAAAGCTAAGGTGTGCAAAATTACTACTAATCTTTGAGGGTATGATTATGCAAATTTAACTAACTATTGTAGAGATATCTAGAAATGCATAATAACATAATAAAAATAATAATGAACACATAACACAATGATTACCATGGGGAAACCCTTCTGGGAGAAAAACTTTACCCTCCAAAACCCACAAAATGTATTCTCAAGTCAAGAAGATTACAATAAATGTACTTGCATTGCAATTTCTTATAGGAGTGCATCACAACAACTCAAACTCAGACTTGAACATAGAGAGATACTCCTTCTAGCACCTAGTCTTGCAAACTAAACTCGATGATTCAAACACCTCCCCAAGCCCTCCTTTTATAGTGATTTACAACTTGGAAACCATTTGTGGTCTCACAAAACCATGGGCCAAAACCATGGGAAAAATAGCCATGCTGCATGTTATCCACTTGTCATTTATAACTCCAAGAATAACATTTTCGTCCATAATTTTGTCCTCTACTTTAGACTCCCATAAAATTCACATAATGAGTTTTTTACACTCTAAAAATAGCCCTTCTACATTGTTCTAGAGACTAGACACATTTTTAAGAACTCATACACCTTTTTCCATCTCATAAAAATGTGGAAAACTACCACAAAAAATTTCTAAAAACTTTCTAGAGTTTTCCAAAAATAGCTTTCAAGGTTGAGACATAATTCTCAACATTCTCCCACTTTTCGAACACCTTGCAAGAGTTAGGGTATCCATAGTTTCATGGACTTAATTTCTAGGGGTTGAGAGGTGCATAGACTTTGAACATCATCTAAAATTCTTTGTGCTCACAAGATTAGTTGATGCATTCGAAAAACTCACCAAAGTCTCCACCTTTTCCAACTTCACCTTGTTGTCCTTGACCATATCTCTCACAAAATGATATTGTACATCAATGTGCTTGGTCCTAGCATTAAATGTCAAGTTCTTCACTAGGAAAATTGCACTCTGACTATCACTATAAATTGTCACTACACCCTATTTGAATTCTATATCTAAACAATGTCTCTTAAGCCAGATAGCTTCCTTACAGGCATGAGTAGCTACCATATACTCTGCCTCTATAGTGGAAAAAGTGACCATAGCTTATTACTTTCTCATCCAACTGATTGCACCATCAAATAATGTAAACACATATGCATTGGTGAATCTTCTTCTATCAACATTGCCAACCTAGTAAGAATCCACAAAGCCTCAAATATCCAAGGAATGCTCATTTCATGTTCCATGGAAACATATAGATTACTATGAGGTACCTTGCAAGTATCTCAAAACTCTTTTTACTACATTCCAATGTGCTCTTCTTGGATTGGACATATAACAGGAAAGTATTCCCACTACTTGGACAATATTTGGTATTGTACAGACCATAGCATACATCAAACTTCTAATAGCACTCTGATATGGTACTCAACTCATTTCCTCCATCTCTAATGGGGATGAAGGCAACTATGAGTTAGAAAGGTTTGTTCCCCATAGTAAGCGGAACACTCAGTAGTCTAGAATCCTACATATTGAATCTTCATAGAATAGTACCAACATAATTAATTATTGGGTTAATCCACAATAGTTGGTTATTCTTTTTCAGAGGAACCAAATCCTCCAAAATCACACGACCAAAAAAATTTTACTTCTAAGTTTCGATAGAAACTTATTAATTTCTATCAAAACAAAAAGGAGACATAGTTTTGATAGAAACTATCACCTCTTTTTAGTTTTGATCAAAACTAATAACCCAACCATGACTTTATTAATAAACCCATGGTTGGATGGTGTAGTTTTGATCGAAACTATACTAAATAGTTTTGATCAAAATGATTAGTATAGTTTTGATTCAAACTGTTAAAAGAGAAAAACCCATTCAGGACCCTACTCTCTCATTTTCATTCACTATAGCAAGTTTTGATCAGAAGTGAGTTTAGAAAAAGGCCATCTAAAACTCAACCTTTGAAAAAGGTATGGTTTTGGTTTTATACATTTTTTTTTAATTTTTTTTTACAGTTTTAGCTATGTTTTATATGTTTTTTGATTTAAATATATATATATATTGTGTACATATATATATATATATATATATATATATATATATATATATATATATATATATATATATATATATATATATATATATATATATATATATATATTGTGTACATATATATATATATATATATATGTACATATATATGTATATATATATATATATGTACATATATATGTACATATATATATATATGTACATATATATGTCATGTATGTATATATGCACATGCATATATACATGATATACATTCAACATATATGCATATATATACCACATATATATAGCATATATATACATTCAATATATATGCATATATGCACATGATATATATACATGCATGCACGTATGTGTCTGTGTGTGTATGTATGTGACATCATTTGTACATACATGAAGATATTGTGGATATGTACACATATGTATTTAAATTCATAATGTACACACATTTAAACAATATAATATATTAAAATTTAAGTTGATATACATGTGTGTGTGTGTGTGTGTTTGTTTGTAAATCTTCACCAAGTTACCTCGAATAATTTAATTTCAATGAGTTAACCCTCTAACATTAGTTGGACAATGGTTACCTCTCTCTCTCTCTCTCTCTCTCTCTCTCTCTCTCTCTCTCTCTCTCTCTCTCTCTCTCTCTCTCTCTCTCTCACACACACACACACACACACACGCGCGCACGCGCACACACACACACACAAACCCTAATTTATAAATTTCACCTTGACCTCCTCAACCTAATCTTGAAAGTCTAATTAAACATTAACTAGATTTAACCTAATCTAATTTAAATAAATATAATGCTACAATCCTAACTCTAGAAATGTCATGTAACACAATGCTAACCGTCATGTAAATTTAAGCCTAATCATAATTCTAATTCAAAATCATTATATATATTTACCCTAGAATGAAGACAGGTTCATAGAATAACCAGGTAAGTTCCATAAAATATAAGTTAACCTAGAAACATAAACCTTTAAACATAAGGTTTTATTATTATAACCCAAAAGTTATCACTAAACCTAAACATGAATATTAATTTTTTAACTTTAAATTTTTACAAAATGATCCTCTATTCTTAACCCTAAAAAAAGGCCAATTTATGAATTTCCTAACTAAAAACTTTAATCTAGAGATTTGTACACTAACCCTAAATATTTAATCCTAAAGATCCCTAAAAATTATATATTAACTTGTTAGGTAAAATTTCAATCATGATTTTACATCAACATAAAACATTATTTTGAACACACACTCCTTTAACCCTAGGATCTAGGTAAATATTTACATCAAGAATGTTGAAACCCTAATCAAATTTATTTAACCTAACCGGGTAACCTTTCAACTTCAAGTGTAATAGGTAAAATTAACTCTATGTTCATAACACTAACTAGATAGAGTTCTAACAATTTTATAGTTCACTAACCCTAACTCTAACCTATCATAATAGCTTACTCTTGACATAGAACACTATTTTGAATACACACTTAGACTTTAATGCTACAGCCCTAAATATTTTCCTAACCCTAACTTAATGAAAATTTACCAAGTAATCCTAAAATTAACCTTATAACCATACATAATATAAGTTTCATAATCATGATAAAACATTAACCTCAAGAATTTCAACCCTAATCAAATTAATTTAACCTAACCAAGTAACATTTTAACTTTAAACACGTGTGTATTATTTAATTTATGTTTACAGATGTAGTACTATATGTACATATGTTATGTTCAAACTTCATGTTTACATGTATTATATATTAGTTTCTTAAATTTCATTGTACTTGATAAATTTCAAGTTTATTAAAAATGTCATATTTTAATTTTAATTTCAGGTTTACACATTATATAGATGCATGCATAGTACATGCATTGACCTTCACATGTAGATCAACACCCTCATACCCACCCACCTGCCCCCCTGGCAGCCTCCTATCCCCCCTAAGTAGCAGCCTCCCATGCCCCCGAGCCATAGCCTCCTATCACACTCAAGCAAAAATAACCTCCTATTCCCCCTGATCAACAACCTGTCCCCTCGAGCATTGTGCTATTCCCATAGATCAACAGCCTATCCCACCTAACATGCTCTATGATTGTACTAACCAAGAGATTCATAGACTTCATGAATCCTTGGCTAGTGGCACATGCTATAGTGTGTATATTAGTACATGTTAGAGCATCTTTCGTACTCTTGTATGTATTAGATATGAGATTGATGGTGTTACTCCATCTTTTGTACATATTATATAGATTTTCCTTGACAGTAAGAGAGAAGTCTCTTTAGGGCTCTCACTATAGTAGGTAGAGGGCTTAGTGTCCAAATAGACATTCAAGAGGGAATTTTTTTCACATTATCTTCCACTAATGTATGTGAAGGGGTATTTTCTCCTTAAATTTACAGATCCATAGATGGCTTCACTTATATACCCATGCTTCCTTGCTACTCATGGTCGTTATCCAAATAATGACCAAATTCCACTATATTTTGCACGAAAGCTTTATGCTGAGGTTTTCTTATGCAAGGTGGTGAACTACACTAATTTACCATCACAGTTAGGATAGGGTCATGGTAGACTAGTTGATAGGTAGTCGGGTCATCCACCACTAACACATAGGTTGATTGTTGGAGAGAGGGTACATGCTATTTCCCTATATTAGGTTCCTTAGCAGATGAGGTCATACATAGAACATAGTTGCAAGGGTGATTCAGGGAGCTAGAGATATTGCCACAGCTATTAGATCTATCTCCACTGATGAGGTTGACTAGTGTTTGATATCATGTCAAAATTCTCGATCATCACCTGGTGCTTCATCTTTAGGAGACTTGTACAATGCAGTAGGAATCCCTTCACTGACTAGGTTAGAGGGTCTCATTAGAGTGTTGGTAGAATATACTATGAGTAGTCTTGTTGAGGATCTATTATATTCATAAAGATTTATATCAGAGTATCTTGGCTTACCCTTATAAGATGTTTGACATCATGTCCATGGTGGTATTGGGTCACATCATCAAATATTATTTGATCTAGACTTCCATACAGATTTTACATGTTTGATGATTGACATGTACATATATAATTATGTTTGATTATGTTAGACTATGCTATTTTACATGTTAGATTATGTTGGATTATGTTACCTATTACATGTTCTTTTACATGTTAGATTAGAAGGATTATGTTGGATTATGTTCTTTGACATGTTATATTATGTCAAGGATAATGTTATATTATCTTGGAAATTATGTTAGATTATGATTATGTTAGGGTTAGAGATAGGTAATTAACTTTACATAATTAATTTCATACAAGTACCTAATTGAACTATAATTAGTTACAAATCACAATTTAAACTGAACACAAGTTAAATGAAAGAGTAAAAATAATATATAATTAGTTACAAGTCCTAATTTGATCCCCTTAAGACTATTGCTCAAATTTCTTCCCCTCAAGGCACATTTCCTAATTAGATGCATACAAGTACCTAATTGAACTATAATTAGTTACGAGTCACAATTTAAACTGAGCACAAGTTAAATGAAAGAGTAAAAGTAATATATAATTAGTTACAAACTGTCCTAATTTCATCCCCTATACACACAAGTCCTAATTTGATCCCCTTCAGACAATTGTTCAAATTTCTTCCCCTAAAGGTAAATGTCCTAATTAGTTGCATACAAGTACCTAATTGAACTATAATTAGTTACGAATCACAATTTAAACTAAACAAAAGTTAAATGAAAGAGTAAAAGTAATATATAATTAGTTACAAGTCCTAATTTCATCCCCTTAAGACACAAGCCCTAATTTTGACATTTAATATTTTCCCCGTGATCATCAATATCGAGCCTCAACTTACGTATTCTAGGTCCTTTGACTGGATGAAGAGCTAGACCTGTGGCAATAACATGATTACTATACTGATATACCTTATTGTTAGGTTGATAAACAATGAAATGAATCCCATTATTAAATGTAGAACAAGAATTAGTACGCAAAGAACATTAACAAATAAAGTAAACATTCACAAACCAAAAACTAAATTCACATATATGCTTAGAAAAAGAAAGAAAACAAGAAGTGCAAACCTCACAAGAAAAAGCACTCCATGCTTTCTTGATTCTGTAGATGTGTCCTTTTGCTGTGGATGTATGCTCAAGATGCTCAAAAGTTGCTTCAATGGAGATGGGTAATGGCAAATTGGTAGCTTTGTGAGCTCTCAATTTGGCATTATAAGGGTATGGTTGATGGCTTTGGTTCTCAAAATAGCATGGTAACTTTAGCTCAAAGATTGTTGATGAAATGGCTTGGGATGGGATTCAATTTATAGGCTAAGGGGTAGAGGGATGGAGGTCTTAGATGCAAGGATGGATGAAGGCTTAAGGAGGGTTAGGATGCACTCAAAGGAGAGCACATGGATTGTACTTGTTTAGCACCAATGGGAAGGTGACACTTGTCACAAGGAGGATGAGTGTGAGAGGGTAGGGTAAAGGGTTGGTTAAAGGCATGATGAGTGGGGTTGAGTATGTAAGAGGGATGTAAGAGAAATGAGTGTGGAAGAGGGAAGAGTGTGGAAGATGGGAGTAAGAGTCATGAGTGGGCTTGTAAGAGTCTTTTATGTTTTGTAAGGGCACTCATGACTTAGTGGTTGGGTTTTTTCAGGGGAGACTTTGGTTTGGATTAGGAAAGTCTTAAGCTTGTTTAGGGAATGTGACAACACTAGGGGGTGGATTAGGCTTGGGTTTAGGATTAGATTAGGAATGTTAGAGATGTGCAAGTGGATGGCATTAATGAGGGTGGGTGAGTTAGTGGCTAAGCTTGGTTAGTATGGGTGGATGGGGTGGATTAGGCTAAATGGAGGATTAGAGATAGGTTAGGGGTTTTTGAATTTGAGGATTTCATTTATCAAATAGATTTATTTAATAAATGGGGATTTTTGGAATTAGATAGAAGAATAGGATTTAATTGATAAATAATAGATTATTTGATTTATCAATTAGGACTATAGATGATTAATTAAATTAATCAACTAGGGGATGACAAAGGATTAATTAAATAGAAATTTAATTAATAATGCCTTTTTAGATAACTAAATAGGATTACTAAAATAGTGTAATCAAATTTAGGTGTCTACATTAAGTACTTTATTTTGCTTCAAATATGTTCCCTATACAAATACAAAGCCTGCATACAGGTCAATCCAGTAAGTCAATAAATTTGAATTCATATAAAAACATAGATGTACATACACATGAATGATACAACTATATACTAACCTATGGGAAACATAATTCGATCACTTATTTCAATCTTTGTTAGCTTCTCTCTTTGTGTGGTGCAACATAATAAATAATAGTTGACACCTTCTATGTTTTTAGATTCTGCCATGACTGCATATATATATATATATATATGTGTGTGTGTGTATATATATACATGTATATATGTATATATGTATATATATATAAATATATGTATAGATATACATATATACATATATACACACACATATATATATATACATATATATATATATATACATATATATACATACATATATATATATACATATATATATGCATACATACATACAAAGATATATATATATATATATACCAACTCTGATCAATCCTGAAATATGGTCATATTCAATGAAAATCAATAGAATATCATAATAGTTTTCAGTCTCAAACTCATTTGCATTGATAACATCTGGTGGCACCAAAGTCCATTCACCCACATATCTATGTTCTTGATTAATATGACCATCATAGTTTTCATCAAAGCAATCAGGAAAAAAACATGAGTATTCTCTTGTGTACAATGACCACACATTACTATCTATACTCATAACTGAATGGAACAATTGTGTCTTCTCTACCCTCTTGCATCCACGCATTGATCTTGTATCAACACCTAAATGTAAGGTCCATACATACATATAAAAAATCACTTTTAAACATGTGTTCATATACCATAATTTAGTTATGACATAATGTATTAAATATAAAATTGATTCAATTAAATAATATTTAAAAATTAATTTATACCTAATGCCCCCGAAACACTCTAAATGGTATGATTTTCTCTTCTTGTGATGATGTGTTGTCTGTATTTGTTGGCACCATAAAACGTGTTTTGCACCAGTCAACCAAATCATGAGCATTATTAATGTGATATCCTCTATAGTCCATTTGATACTTTCTTAAAGAATATTTGATACAAGCTCTTGCACCATCATGCTCACCCTTTCCATGTCCACTCTCAAAAAAATTCCAAATGTGTGGTATATTAAGGTATTCATGATATCTACATAATGCATAAAATGATCTAGCTGATTTAAATTGTGTTGCACATCGATCTAACCATACAAAATGTTTTTTTCCATTTTTATGCCTTTTTTTTCAAATAATCAAAAAATGTCTTAAAAGAATGTTCCACAAAATGTGTGGCATGTTTTTTGTCATCACTAATGTAAAAGTGATACTCTTTTTTTATGACTCATGCTTGATCTATACTTTCCACACCATCCAAATCAATTTGTGCATGTTGATAAAACACTTAGACCATAATAATAACCTGCTTTGTATAGTAGTATTCTGCTTGAAGTTATTTTTGAGAAATCAATGAGCAATTCTCTACAAAGTCAATAACAGATAAAATTTTCCCAAGTGAGAAAGTTTCTCTTAGTGTTTGAAATTGTTTTTCTTGCCACTTAGAAAAAAACACATGATGTATATATGGTTGAACCAATTTATGAAAATTTGACATAAATTTTGCAGTAGGTATATCATCCTCTACATATTCTAACCTTGTTGATTCTTTTCCAACTTTTGTTTCTGAATTTATGTACTTATATTTCTTATATTTTTCTATCCTCATCATATCAGTATCTTCATCTCCCAAAGGAAATTTGGTCAGGCTGCCACATGTTTTGCAAGTTTCTCTTATGCAATTTATTTCACATATTGCATGATCATTTGGTTTGTCACATAAAATTGATGTTATGAATTGGCTTGACCGTTTATGAAAAACATTTTGAGAACCACCTCTTTCTTCTATCATCTTTCTGAACCCTTGATAGTACAAATCAAATTCAACATGATATAAAAAATAACATGTTTCAAAATATCTATTTATCTTCATAAAATAGGGTTTCAATCTTTCAAACATTGTTTGTCCAATCTTCACATCAAGATTTAAATTACGAAATGAGAGATACAATTCATGTTGTGTGACATCCAACCAATGTTTTGCATGTTGATGATACTCATTAGGTCCAATCCCCTACTTGATTATATCTTTTCTATTTGGTGAAGGACGAGTATTATCAACCCAAAATTAAATACTAAGTTCTTAATTGTTTCCACAATCCTATCAGATAGAAGAACTCTACACATTAGTACCCAGTTTACTTCTAATGTAATATCATCGAAATTGTTTCTCCTTTTTAGATAATGTAATATCATCTTTCAACTATACCCAATATAAGAGTACAATTTGAAGAGATTTATATTTTTTACCATAATTTCTTATTTAAAATATATGCTAGTATCACTCTTCATGCAATGGATTTATCTATAGACCTAGATTTTTTCCTAATGGAGTGTAACCCTTCCTTAACACTTTCAAGAATAAATCTATACCCAATAGTTTCAATGGCATTTTAATTCATCTTTAAGAAGTGAAATTGTTAATAGTTGAGTTTTCTCCACTATATCAAGATTCTTAAATTGTGCAATTATTTCTTTAGACTTTTTATTCAATTTCCTCTTTATAGTATGTGTAGGTTCACTAGCATATTCTCTCAATTTTTTCACATCCATTTCAATTAAATTATCTATGTTTCCATGATTAATTTTTCTCTTCAAACTTTGAGCTAGATTAACATTGACATCCATTGTTTGATCTTGGGCTATAAGAAAAATTTAAATAAAGACTTAAGATACAAGTTTTCTTTAGTGTCCACATATGTGTATATATAACATAACAAATGAACTATTAAATAAAATTTTATCCAACCTTCATATAATTTAATCATGTCTAACATTTTAATCATCTACTACTGCATGTGCACGATATAATAAATAAAATCAAGCAAGTTTGTATTTGGGAATTTGTCTCTAAAATTAAAAATCAAATATATAAAGTTTCTTTTACACTTAGGTAGAAATCTATAATTTCTAGAGATTATACTTGCGAGAGATGTGTGCATACATACATGTTTGAACTTGGGATGAACCTTCTCCAATCTTAGTAGGTTGTCTTGCTTCACTATGTCCTAACTAAACTCATAATTCAAAACACCATAATTAAAATGTACTCAAATTCTAAATATATATTCATAATTTAAAAACCATAATATAATAAACCCTAATTGTAAATATTCATAATTTAAAAACTATAATCTAATAAACTCTAATTGCAAATATTCATAATTTGAAAACCATTTAATCTAATAAACCCTAATTGTAAATATTCATAATTTTAAAAACCATAATCTAATAAACCCTAATTTTAAATATTAATAATTTAAAAACCACAATGTAATAAACCCTAATTATAAATATTCATAATTTAAAAACCATAATGTAATAAACCCTAAAATTGTAAATATTCATAATTTAAAAACAATAATCTAATAAACCATTATAGGACTAAATATTCCTAATTTAACAAAACCTAATGCTAAATATTCATAATTCAATTAATCCTTAATGTGAGGCCTCGCCCCGACCCATCGTAGCATAGTGATACATTACTATTATTTTGATATTCATGACTCGAGATGTCGAGACATTATCTAATGCTTAGAACATACTTTATTATTTCATGTTGTGTGATGTTACTTTCAGATATATTTGATGATTGTCATTTAATGTTTCATGTATATGTATGTTGATGAAATCAGTAATGTAGGATTGAGACTTTGAATTAAGAGATTTTAAATGGTTAAGAATTAAGCAAGATGAAGAAACCCTTATTGATGTATGTTTCAATTTATGTAGATTTCTGATACGTATACATATATATACATGTGATTTTACGAGACTACTGATGTGTACAATGAGTGTGCAGATATTTTGGTCAAGGAACCCTATGGAGGATCAGAACTGATCTCTCTATGCTAATTTTGGAAACCTTGTTGTTCATGATTCACGTATTGTATTGTGAGATGTATGTATGAATCTTTCTATGTTCAGTGAATGTTAGTGTGTTCATAATTATGTTCTGTTAGTGTCGCTTGACACTCGTAAATTGTTTATGTTCCTCAGTGTGTTGTTGAGGGTTAGTTGTTTAACCTTTGGACGCAAGTTGGTTTAGTTGGTGTCAGTTTCTATTGGGTTCTTAATCGAGGTTAGTCTTCCCTTAATCTGGATTAGTGCTTAATATGTAATGTTAGAGTAGTTAGAAAGTCCTATTTTATTCCTAGATTTTGTTTGGCTCTAAACCTTTTTCCTAAGGCTTAAGACATGAAATTATTATACCCAAAGGGTATGGGTATGGGTTAGGGGTCTTTTCCAAACCCTAAGCCCCTTTTATTGACTTTTGAGGCCACTCAAAAAGTCTCATTTTTCCTTTGTGCGAAAATTGCAAGTGGTTATCTTGAGTCACCTCACCTCACCTCCACTTAGTGCTTAACCCTAGTGTGGGTTGAGTTAGGAGTTTCTAGAATTGCTAGTGGGTGGAAGTAGTTATTTCAACTTTTGGTGGTTGAGTTTGAAGCTTATTTAGAGGCCCTTCTTGGACTTGTGGAGGTACTTACCCAATCTCTACATTTAGAGAGGAGTTTTGAAGATTGAAGGAAGGAAGTGGAAACTCTACTCAAACTTGTTCATTGCCATTACCTCTTTGTGAAGGTAGGAATTTCTCATCTCTCTTGTACAGATTTTCATGTTTGTTTCATGCTTATGCTACCTTGTTTTCAAGTGAATGTTTGTATGATTGTGGGTATGTTGGGAAGATTTGAAAACCATGTTATTTTGGATGATTTCCTTTCATGTTTATGTTTGCAATTTTTGAGATTTTTTTCTTGCATGGGTGTTTTGGTATTACTCACCCTTGGAGAGGGCAGAAGTGACCAATTTTGGGAAAGGTCTGTTTAGTTGGACTCCAACTAGTGTAGAGTCTCTTCTCAGGATGCGAAGACGGAGAGAGGGTAGGGTGTTATGGGCCCCTACCCGTCAGCACAAACCTCATATGAGTATGGCATGGTTAAATTGAAGAATAGAAGTTCTTGGTTAATAGACCCATTTGGACATCTGATTTGGTGTTATGCTTGACTTCTCCTGTTGGAAGAATCCACCTTTCCCTAGTGTTGATTCATTGTGGATCTTATTGTGAAAACCTTGTATGTATATGCATGTTTGAATTGTTCTTGGTCATATTTTGGGTCACCTGTTCAGATTTTATTCCCTCCATGGTTCTAGAATGTGTTACAGAAAAAATTATAAATCCCTTGATGAGGGTCATGAAGAAAATTCAATTCAATTGTTGAAATTTGGGATTGATATCCTATTGTAAATTGTATTTTTAAACTTTGTTGTAAATGGCAACGAAGCCAAGTTTTCTTCCTGGTTCTTTCCCGGATAAGTCTTTGAATCAGGTTTGCTAATAAAATTGGTGGTTCAGTATAATTGGTTATCATGTGATTAAATTGTGATTTAAATTTAGATGGATGTATCTAAAACATAGGATGGAATTGATGATGTTCAATTTGGTAAAATTTCAAGTTTTCTTTCATGTTGAAAATGAAAATTATGATCAGGGATGTAGATTCAGGTTGCATGATTATTTGAATCAAACAATTCTTGCATTATTGATTTAAAATGGATAATTCATATTCTTGTATGTTAAAGTTGTAATTAGGCTTTATGGATTTTCATTTAAAAGAAATTATTGACAAAGGTCGAATTATTATAATTTAAGATTTATAGGAGATCAAATGATTTTGGTATAAATGTTTTAAATATATTGAAAAAAAAATACACCTTGAAATATATATATATATACTTGCCTTGTAACTTCTATACTTAGAAAATTTTCAAAAAAAAATACACTCCCAGGAGCAAAATTGCTCACAAGAAATTGTATGGGAGACATTTTTAATTTGAAAGGGAACAACAAAGAATATTCCCTTAATTATCCTTTTCATTTAAATTTTGTAATAAAACAAAATAGAGTTAAGACATTATAGACATGATAAAATTTCAAAGGAAATTCAAAATAAATATATATTATAACATCTCATCCTAAATATCTCCTCACCTATAAAACTTTATGAGTTTATTGCTTAACCATTGGCCTTGGACGTTAGTTTAGATTTCATTTGAAAGGTGGTTATGTCCTATCTTAAATCAAGGTTGTCTTGATGGGAGGGTGACGTCACCCTGCCACCCTATCCCATCCCCATCTTCCTCCATACCTAGCGCTCAGTTTGGATGGTAAAACATTTATGTTGCAGGGAAAGTTTGCTTATTGTCTTAAGTTTGAAATTGGTGGTCATTTCCTTTCCCTTGTCTCTACTCACATGCCCACTTCTTGATTCCTCCTTCTTGGGTTGCGTGGGAAGGAGTGTGAATGCTACCATGTCAGTGAAATGGCATTGGTTGAAGACTTTGGTATAAGTTTTGGGTTGTAGTAAATTTTGCAAAATGAAATCTGCTTTTAAACTTCATCTCCTCCATGATATCAGCGTACTCTTTTTGTTGTAAAGGCTTGGAATTGTGTGAGGCCTAGGGAGAGGTGTTGGGGGTCAAATCGACTTGACTAGTGGCCATGTGGGATGATTAGTGGTTAGGGGTAGGGTAGCTTGGATTAGTATAGGTTAGAGTTAGTAGGTAGGTTAGTTGTTAATAAGTTTAGTTGTTTTATATGTTAGTTAAGTTTTTTGTTAATTTTAATTTGTATGTTATTTAATGTTTAACTTAAGTTAGTATTAGATGTTAGTTTAGATTAAGATAAGTTAGTTGGTTTGTTTTAATTTACTTATTTTATTTATGTCATGTAAATTAATTTAGGTGAAGTTAGTTCTAATTTGATTAAGTATAGATAATTGTTTTATTTATATTTATGTTAAATTATTTTTTAGATAGTGCTTAATCTAAAACTAAGTTGTGTTTTAAGTTATTATTTATTTTTAAGATATTTGTCGAGTTGTATTAAAATGGAATTAGTTTAGTATGAAATTAATATTAAAATAAATTTAGTCTAGATTTAATTTAAATTTGATTAAATTTTTGTTGAGAATTAAGCTAAGTTGTAGATTTAAGAAATGTTAGTATTTAATAGTATCTTTGATAATTTGTTTAATTAGTGTCCTAATAACTAAATTTATTTGAATAATTTTAAAGATATTCTATACAAGTATATAAAATTTCCACTGTGATAAAACTTTTTAGAAATTTGATTCTTAAGATAATTAACCGATTTAATGATGAAGGATAAATCAATGATTAATTCATGTGTGAAAACTTTTCAAAATTAAGATGTATCATAGAGATCCTATACTTAAACTATAATCACAATCATTTCAAAACTTAGAGCAATTTAATTATTATTTTTCTTTAAAAAAAAAAATGTGTGTTTTTTCCCTCGTAGTTTGGGCATGACATTTTGGTATCAGAGCCTAGTTTCAACACTAGGAACCTTTATACTGTTGTGCTTCCTAAACTTAACTCAAACTTTTAATTGTGTAAATGTCTCCTATTACTTGTAGCTAGTGAGGTAGAGGTCATAGGGCTAGGGGTGGTAGAGCGGGATAGGAGGATGGACCACCTCCACCACCACCTCCACCTCCACCACCACCAAACTCGAAACAAGACATTATAGATGCACTTCAGACTTTGATCAGTTTAGTTCAGTAGAGAGTAGTACTTGTAGTTCAACTAGTTTAGTAGATTCCAGTAGTGGAAGTAAAGGGACCCGGAGGAGGCGGACCCAGGGTCAGAGAGAGGACTAGGAGTCCCCCACCGAGACAATTAGAGAGTCAGGGTGAACACGAGGAAGAGTCCATACACCAAAGAGGACCCCCATTTGATAGACCTCCTAGACATGTAGGAGATGATATTAGGGAATTGATTCGACTTGGGCCATGACTATTTATTGGTTCCACTAAGGAAATAGTATCAGAGGCATGGTTACATAGCCTATAGTGGTGCTTTGAGTTACTCACTTATGGGAGTAATCTAAAAGCACACCTAGCAGTTCATCAGTCGAGAGGGGATGCCTCCAACTGATGGCATCAAGAGGAGATCATAGGTGGAGTGAGGATGGACACCCTCACATGGGAATATTTCCTAGAAAGATTTTGAGAGAGGTACTTGTCAGAGCATTTTCGACAGAAACAAATAGAGGAGTTCCATTCTCTTTACTAGAGAGGCCTTTCAGTGGCTCAGTACGAGAGCAAGTTTCTCGAGCTCCTTCCTTATGTGGAATACATGAAGGATGAGAAACTACGGGTGCATTGCTTTATCATTGAGCTGAATTTCTCTCTTCAAGGACCAGTTTGGATGGCCTTCCCTACCACAGTTAGATAGGCAATGGAGATAGCACTAGTTGCTCAGGATACTCAAGGTAGGCAGGAGTCACAAGATCGATCTTAGAACTAAAACTCTTCCCAGCAAAAACCCCCTTGGAAAGGGAATCAGAACTATACAGCAGGGTCCTCTAAGGGCCAACAGTCTCAGTAGCCAAAACCCTAGCAGTAGTAGTAGAAACCTTCTTAGGGTTATTAGGTCTCCAAGCCCAAGCAATGGCAGTCACAAGGTCCTATGTAGGATCAGAAAGTACAGGCCCCATAATCACAGTTAGTGAAGACTCAACAATCTTCTAGTGGTGGATACAACAGATCTAGCAGGTTAGGAGGCCCACAGTAGTCTGGGTCACAGGGTGCATGATCTTATCCTCATGGACCATGCTACACTTGTGGTGGCATGGGTCATATAGCTACGGAGTGTCCATAGGGACAGGCATCCAATGGACAAAGCACGACTTTTTAGAGCTGATAGTTGGTGACATGGGTAGATCCCATAGAGTTTTTGCAGCGGTTTACAACCGCCAGGCTGAGCATCAGGCTATAGTTATCGAGGCTATAGGTACTATACAGGGCCGTATGGTTGTAGTTTTATTTGATTCCAGGGCTACTAGCTCTTTTAGATCACCATTTGTGGTGGAGCATTGCAGGCTAGTGGCAGTTAGATGGGATGCTAGTTGGGAAGTAGAGTTAGCCTCAGGAGCCAGAGTGTCAGTTAGTTCCATGGTGCGGAGTTGTCAGATGCATATTGGAGACATGTCCACTAGGACAGATCTATGCATTACCCCTCTAGGTCCTTATAATGTTGTTCTTGGCATGGATTGGCTTTATGCCCATAGTGCTCAGATGGATTGTCGACAGAAGAGGGTGGAATGTGTGGATGATGATGGTATCTCTAGGGAGATCTTCGGAGTGAAGAGGCCAGTGTCCCTTTGTATGATTTCTGCTATACAGCTTAGACGGTGCATGCGAAAGGGTTGTCAATTATTTGCTATCACTATTAGTAACAAAGAGGAAGATTCAGAGAGGGAGTCATCCCTTGATGACTTTTCAATCCTTTAGGAGTTTGTAGATGTGTTTCCTTTAGAGCTTCCTGGTATGCCTCCACCTAGAGCAATGGATTTTCACATAGACCTAGCGCCAGGAGTTGAGCCAGTTTCGAGAGCACCATATAGGATGACTACTCATGAGCTTAGTGAGCTAAAGGCTAAGTTGGAGGAACTCTTAGAGAAGGGGCATATTCAACCTAGTGTGTCACCTTGGAGTGCACCTATGATCTTCATCAAGAAGAAGGATGGATCACTTAGGTTGTGTATTGACTATCGACAATTGAACAAAGTGACCATCAAGAACTGATATCTTCTTCCCAGAATCAATGATCTCTTTGATCGGTTGTAGGGTGCCCGAGTATTTTCAAAGATTGATCTAAAGTCAGGTTACCATTAGTTGAGGATTGTGGATAGTGATATCCCCAAAATAGCTTTTCATACTAGATATGGTCACTACAAGTTCATCGTGGTACCATTTTGCCTCCCAAATGCCCCAGTTGTATTCATGAGCCTCATGCATGGACTATTCTATACCCTTTTGGATAATTTTGTGGTTGTGTTTCTTGATGACATTCTAATTTATTCTCATGATGAGAGAGAGCATGAAGAGCACCTGAGATAGGTATTGCAGAAGCTAAGAGAGAATAATTTTTTGGTAACTTGTCAAAGTGTGCATTCTTTAGACCCGAGATACATTATTTGGGTCATGTCATATCAGGTTATGGTGTCTCAATAGACCCATCAAAGATTAGGGCTATCATGGATTGGCCAGCACCCACCAGTGTTACTAAAGTGAGGAGCTTTATGGGGCTAGTAGGATATTACCGACACTTCATTTCAGGATTCTCTAGATTGGCACACCCCATCACATCTCTTCAAGAAAAGGGGAAGAAGTACGAGTGGATAGAGAAGTGTGGTAGAGATTTTCAAGAGCTCATGAGAGCCCTCACGAGTGCACTAAATCTTGTAGTACCAGATCTTGTTGCAGATTTTGTGGTGTGCACCAATTCATCTTTAGATAGTTTAGGGGCAGTCCTTATGCAGGAAGGGCAACCTATTTCCTTTGAGTCTAGGAAGTTGAAGACTCATGAACTCAGTTATCCTACTCACAACCTAGAACTAGCGGTAGTGGTTCATGCCTTGGTGAAATGGTGACATTTCCTTTTGGGTCATAGATTCGAGCTTCATTCTGATCACCACAGCTTGCAGTATATATTTTCTTAGCCAAACCTTAATGCTAGGCAAAGAAGGTGGATGGAGTTTTTGTGTGAGTATGATTTTGATGTACATTACATCAAGGGAAAGGAGAATGTGGTTGCAGATGGCTTAAGTAGAAGGCGCCATGAGCTTTCATCTGTGACTACTTGCACTGACTTGAGAGAGTGGATCGTACAGCGCTTACCAACTAATGAGCTTTATGTAGAAGTTAGTCAGTTAGTACATTCTCAAAGACCCTTGGAAGAGAAGTTTGTAGAGTATTCCTTGGAGTCCAATGGACTTTTGCATCATAGGGGATGTATGTATGTACCTTCCGTTGGGGGTTTGAGTGAGCTCATTGTACTTGAGGCTCACAGAGCACCTTATGCAATGCACCCCGATGTTAAGAAGTTACATGCAGATTTGAGGCAGTTGTATCATTGGCTGGGTATGAGAGTGCAGATTGCTAGCATAGTTGTGAGATACCTTGAGTGCTAGAGGGTGAAGGTGGACCACCGTCATCCTAGAGGGTTTCTCGAGCCTCATGAGATTGCAGTGTGAAAATGGGACACTATATCTATGGATTTTATTTTTTGGTCTTCCTAAGTCATCTCATTGCCATGATGCCATTTTGGTGATAGTTGACACATTGACCAAGGTTGCCCATTTCTCACCCATGTGTACTACATTCATAGCATGAGACATAGCTCAAGTGTTCTTACGAGACATTGTTAGACTTCATGGTGTTCCCTGTAAGATCATCTCTGATAGAGACTCATTGTTCACTTCTTCATTTTGGAGAGAGTTGCAGTCAGCCTTGGGCACTAGGCTCAATTTTAGTACATCGTACCATCCTTAGATTGATGGCTAGACTGAGAAAGTAAATTAGGTTTTCGAGGACATGCTACATATGTACGTGATGGACCATTAGGTCAAATTGGAGGAATACCTACATCTGGTTGAGTTTTCCTACAACAATGGGCACCATTCTTCCATAGGTATGCTGCCTTATGAGGCCTTATATGAGAGACCATGTAGGACACCATTAAGTTGGGATAGGATCAAGGATCGAGTATCTATTGGTCCCCAATTAGTAAAGGAGATGGAGCAGCGAGTGACCCTGATCAGACAATACCTGAGAGAGGCACAAGATAGGCAAAAGAAGTATGCTGATGTGAAGATGACAGATCGAGAGTATCAGGTTGGTGATGGAGTGTTCTTGAGGGTGCGACCACAAAAGAGTTTGATTTGATTTAGAAAGGGCTCTAAGTTGGCACTGCCTTTTGTTGGTCCATTCAAGATCCTTGAGAGGATAGGACCTATTGCATATCATTTAGCTTTGCCACCTAGCCTGTCATGCATCCACGATGTGTTTCATATTTTAGTACTTAGAGGATACATTTATTATGAGTCTCATATTATAGATTGGGATGCTTTACAAGTGGAGTCAGATAGACAACTAGCAATAGAGGCTATCTGCATTATTGCCCGATGGACCCTAGAACTTCGAGGCCGAGAGCTGGACTAGGTTAGGGTCTAATGGGATTGTTACGATGAGGTCACAGCTTCATGGGAGGATGCAGTGCAAATGTGATCTCAGTACCCGTATCATTTATATGAACTCCAGGAGGAAGTTCATGCCTAGTGGGGGAGGATGTGAGGCCTCACCCCAACCCATCATAGCATAGTGATACATTACTATTATTTTGATATTCATGACTCAAAATGTCGAGACATTATCTGATGCTTAGAACATACTTTATTATTTCATGTTGTGTGATGTTACTTTCAGATATATTTGATGATTGTCATTTAATGTTTCATGTATATGTATGTTCATGAAATCAGTAATGTAGGATTGAGACTTTGATTTAAGAGATTTTAAATGGTTAAGAATTAAGCAGGATGAAGAAACCCTTATTGATGTATGTTTCAATTTATGTGGATTTCTGATACGTATACATATATGTACATGTGATTTTATGAGACTACTGATGTGTGCAATGAGTGTGCAAATATTTTAGCCGAGGAACCCTATGAAAGAATAAAACTAATCTCTGTGTCCTAATTTTGGAAACCTTGTTGTTCGTGATTCACGTATTGTATTGTGAGATGTATGTATGAATCTTTCTATGTTCAGTGAATGTTAGTGTTTGTAATTATGTTCTGTTAGTGTCACTTGACACTCATAAATTGTTTATGTTCCTCAGTGTGCTGTTGAGGGTTAGTTGTTTAACCTTTGGACCCAAGTCGATTTAGTTGGTGTTAGTTGCTATTGGGTTCTTAATCGAAGTTAGTCTTCCCTTAATCCAGATTAGTGCTTAATCTGCATAGTTAGAGTAGTTAGAAAGTCCTATTTTATTCCTAGATTTTGTTTGGCTCTAAACCTTTTTCCTAAGGCTTAAAACATTAAATTATTATACCCAAAGGGTATGGGTATGGGTTAGGGGTCTTTTCCAACCCCTAAGCCCCCATTATTGACTTTTGAGGCCACTCAAAAAGTCTCATTTTTCCTTTGTGCGAAGATTGCAAGTGGTTATCTTGAGTCACCTCACCGCACCTCCACTTAGTGTTTAACCCTAGTGTGGGTTGAGTTAGGAGTTTCTAGAATTGCTATTGGGTGGAAGTAGTTATTGCTCCTTTTGGTGGTTGAGTTTGAGGCTTATTTATAGGGCCTTCTTGGACTTGTCGAGGTTGTTACCCAATCTCTACATTTAGAGAGGAGTTTTGAAGATTGAAGGAAGGAAGTGGAAACTCTACTCAAACTTGTTCATTGCCATTACTTCTTTGTGAAGGTAGGAATTTCTCATCTCTCTTGTACAAATTTTCATGTTTGTTTCATGCTTATGCTACCTTGGTGTCAAGTGAATGTTTGTATGATTGTGGGTATGTTGGGAAGATTTGAAAACCATGTTATTTTGGATGATTTCCTTTCATATTTATGTTTGCAATTTTTGAGATTTTTTTCTTGCATGGGTGTTTTGGTATTACTCATCCTTGGAGAGGGCAGAAGTGACCAATTTTGGGAAAGGTCTATTTAGTTGGACTCCAACTAGTGTATAGTCTCTTCTAAGGATGAGAAAAGGGAGAGAGGGTAGGGTGTTATTGGCCCCTACCCGTCAACACAAACCTCGTATGAGTATGGCATGGTTAAATGGAAGAACAAAAGTTCTTAGTTAATAGCCCTATTTGGGCATCTAATTTGGTGTTGCGCTTGACTTCTCCTGTTGGAAGAATCCACCTTTCCCTAGTGTTGATTCATTGTGGATCTTATTGTACAAACCTTGTATGTATATGCATGTTTGAATTGTTCTTGGTCATGTTTTTTCTCACCTGATCAGATTCTGTTCCTTCCATGGCTCTAGAATGTGTTGTAGAAAACATTATAATCCCTTGATGAGGGTCATGAAGAAAATTCAATTCAATTATTGAAATTTGGAATTGATATCCTATTGTAAATTATATTTTTAAACTTTCTTGTAAATGGCAATGAAGCCGAGTTTTCTTCCTGGTTCTTTCCTGGCTGAGCCTTTGAATCAGGTTTGCCTATAAAATTGGTGGTTGAGTATAATTGGTTATCATGTGATTAAATTGTGATTTAAATTTAGATGGATGTATCTCAAAAGTAGGATGGAATTGATGATGTTCAATTTGGTAAAATTTCAAGTTTTCTTTAATGTTGAAAATAAAAATTATGATCATTGATGTACATTCAGGTTGCATGATTATTTGAATCAAACAATTCTTGCATTATTGATTTAAAACAGATAATTCATATTCTTGTATGTTAAGGTTGTAATCAGTCTTTATGGATTTTCATTTAAAAGAAATTATTGACAAAGGTCAAATTATTCCAATTTAAGATTTATAGGAGACCAAATGATTTTGGTATAAATGTTTTAAATCTATTCAAAACAAAATACACCTTGAAAAAAAAAAATATATATATATATATATATATATGTATATATGTATATATATATATATGTATATATGTATATATATATATATATATGTATATATATATATATATATGTATATATATATGTATACATATATGTATATATATATATATGTGTATATATATATATATATGTATATATATATGTATACATATATGTATATATATATATATATGTATATGTATATATATATATATGTATATGTATATATATATATGTATATGTATATATATATATATGTATATATATATATATATGTATATATATATATATGTATGTATATGTATATATATCTATATATATATATATGTATATATATATGTGTGTATATATATATGTATATATAGCTCACCGAAAATTGTATGGGAGACCTTTTTAACTTGAAAGGGAACAACAGAGAATATTCCCTTAATTATCCTTTTCATTTAAATTTTGTAATAAAACAAAATTAGTTAAGACATTATATACATGATAAAATTTCAAAGGAAATTCAAAATAAATATATATTATAACATCTCATCCTAATTATCTCCTCACGTATAAAACTTTATGAGTTTATTGCTTAACCATTGGCCATGGACATTAGTTTAGATTTTATTTAAAAGGTAGTTATGTCCTATCTTAAATCAAGGTTGTCTTGATGGGAGGGTGATGTCACCCTACCACCATGTCCCATCCCCATCTTCCTCCGTACCTAGCGCTCAGTTTGGATGGTAAAACATTTATGTTGCAGGGAAAGTTTTCTTATTGTCTTAAGTTTGAAATTAGTGGTCATTTCCTTTATTATTTCCTTTCCCTTGTCTCTGCTCACGTGCCCACTGCTTGGGATGTGTTTTCCTCCTTCTTGGGTTGCATGGGAAGGAGTGTTAATGCTTCCATGTCAGTGACATGACATTGGTTGAAGACTTTGGTATAAGTTTTGGGTTGTAGTAAAGTTTGAAAAATGAAATATGCTTTTAAATTTCATCTCCTCCATGATATCAGTGTACTGTTTTTGTTGTAAAGGCTTGGAATTGCATGGGGTCTAGGGAGAGGTGTTGGGGGTCAAATCGACTTGACTAGTGGCCAAGTGGGATGATTAGTGGTTAGGGGTAGGATAGCTTGGATTAGTATAGGTTAGAGTTAGTTGGTAGGTTAGTTGTTAATAAGTTTAGTTGTTTTATATGTTAGTTAAGTTTTTTGTTAATTTTAATTAGTATGTTATTTAATGTTTAAATTAAGTTAGTATTAGATGTTAGTTTAGATTAAGATAAGTTAGTTGGTTTGTTTTAATTTACTTATTTTATTCATGTCATGTAAATTAATTTAGGTGAATTTAGTTCTAATTTGATTAAGTATAGATAATTGTTTTATTTATATTTAAGTTAAATTTTGTTTTAGATAGTGCTTAATCTAGAACTAAGTTTTGTTTTAAGTTATTATTTATTTTTAAGATAGCTGTCGAGTTGTATTAAAATGGAATTAGTTTAGTATGAAATTAATATTAAAATAAATTTAGTTTAGATTTAATTTAAATTTGATTAAATTTTTGTTGAGAATTAAGCTAAATTGTAGATTTAAGAAATGTTAGAATTTAATAGTATCTTTGATAATTTGTTTAATTAGTGTCCTAATAACTAAATTTATTCGAATAATTTTAAAGATATTCTATACAAGTATATAAAATTTCCACTGTGATAAAACTTTTTAGAAATTTGATTGTTAAGATAATTAACCGATTTAATGATGAAGGATAAATCAATGATTAATTCATGTGTGAAAACTTTTAAAACTTAAGATGTATCATAGAGATCCTATACTTAAACTATAATCACAATCATTTCAAAACTTAGACCAATTTAATTATTATTTTTCTTTATAAAAAAAATTGTGTGTTTTTGCGCTCGTAGTTTGGGCATGACACTTAATATTAAATTAATAGTAACCCTAGGTTTATTTTTACCATATTCCTAATTGGATAAACCCTAATCCTAACTATATACATAAAAAAAAGTCTATAATACGATTGGACACTATATGAATTAAATATGCATTGGAAAAAATATATTGCACATGTACATACCTTGCTGACTATAATATCGTGCTAAAGGTTTTTGACAATTTTCTTCTTCTTGTTAACGAGTTCTTCTTTGTGAATATTTACTTGTCCTTTTACCTTTATTGTCCATGTCGAAAATTATTTTTCCAAAACTCAAAAACAAAAGTTACAAAATATTTCCTCCCTCCTAATTGAAGTGTGAATTATTTGAGTGGATTTGAATGTTAGAATTGAAAAAAAAAATTATTATTTATAGGAAAATTTCTATATATTTTTTAAAAGCCCTTAGGGCCGACTCTAGTTTCGATCAAAACTAGAGTTAGCAGTTTCAATTGAAACTACTTGCTCTAGTTTTGATCAAAACTAGAGCCGCCCACCTTAACCCACATAGTTAAGGTTTCTAGTTTCGATCGAAACTAGAAACTTTAGTTTGTAATGAAACTCATTATTTTTATTTCAATAGAAACTTAGTTTCTTTTGAAACTAAGAAAATTTTTGTTTTTTAGAAGTGTGAGGATGATTACTATGATTTGATGGCTTCTAGGCTCCATTACCAGGTTTAGATGGAGCACTAAAGGCATGTCCTTTTGCATGATAGAAGCAATTTGGATGAACTTTCTAATGACTATGAATTTACTAAATCTTGAATTATATATATATATATATATATATATATGTTTTTGCATGTGAATTGAACAGAGGTTTGTTATAAAAAAATAAATGTATATATTGGAAGCTGATGAAAAAATAGTAACTAAGAGATTAAAAAAATTTGAAAAATAACTATAGTCTTCATATTCGAGTCCTATTTCAATAATAATAAAAAATTGGGCAAATATATAATAAGTTATATGTGTAAAAATGCATTTATGTCCAAATTTGTGTTATGTCAATTTTAAACTCTAATAAAATATGAAATACTAAGGATAAAGATATCAAATCACCTCCATGGTTTTCATATGGATGTTAACAAACTAAATTTGAAAGAATTGCATTGATATCTATTTTAGAAAAGATAATTATGTGTCAAAGACAGTGTCACTTTTTAAAAATCAGGTTTTTGATAATATACCAATTTTCATTGGAGAAAAAATAATTGAGTCAAATCAATTTAAAAATATAGTTGGATTCTACACAGAAAATCCTAGAAGACTGTAATTTACTTCATCTTCAAATTCCTAACCATTAAATGGAAATTTGCATCCAAAAGTGAAAGGTTTCTTGAAAATTCACAGTTTAGTGTGAGTTTAGGCAACAAAGTGCAACCCATTATTGTGGGTTCACCAAGACTTAGAGTACTCTATCCTAGCCAAATATTTCTATTTTTCCTATCTCTTATAATCTCCATTCCTAGAATGTACCTTGCTATACCAAGATCTTTCATTTCAAATTTTGCTGAGAGCTAAGATTTTAATTCTACAATCAAACCTTTTCCTTTTTCCAAAAAACAACATGTCATCAACATAGAAGGCACTAACCAAGAAATAATCACCATTAGACTTGTACTATATACAGTGATTAGATTTGGATCACCCAAATCCCAAACTCAATACATATGTATCTAAAATGTATAGACCAAATGACTTTTACCTTTCACCACAAATCACTCTGGTTGAACTTTTGTATTTTGTTTTCATAACTTAGAATACATTTTTCTCTCTCACATTCTTGAGAACTTCTAGGCTTTGCTTTTTCCATTTTTTGGCTTCTCTTCATTGAAAGATATTTGCATGTAGGTGTTCTTGAGGATCTGTGAAGTTGGTTTTCTCAACTTCTACATTGTATTATAGTGAACTTGTTGCTTCCTCGTCTGAAGATTCTTGAAGCTACGATTTAGAGTCAAAAACCCCAGCTTTTTAGAAGTTTATTTCTTCAAAAGAGTGAAGGGAAAATTTTTGGAGCACTTCGGGCCCAAACAGATGCCACCATTGGATCAAGAAGGCCATTTATAGTAAAAAAAATATATAAAACTTTTTATTTTTGGCTATAGGGCATTTTGGAAAAAAATAAATTGGCCCTCCTATTATAGTTGTACGGACACAGGGCACCAAAAAAAATTTAATAAAAAAAGCATTATTTTCGGTGCTCCGCCCATAGGCCACCCTGATGCCACCTTGTAGCCACTAGAGCATCACCCACGCCCAACCTATGCTAAGCCACAACTAACGCAACACTAGCAGTGTGGCTAGTGCCTTACTAGGAACAGCCAACGACCCAGGTGCCACCTCGGCCTAGCTCCAGCCAGTGGCACCACTGCGTTCTCCTCCTAGGCGCCACCACCATCGGCGGTCCTCACCAACTCACTGTTCTATTATATGATGTCAGCCTAATGTCACTTTTTGTTCGCCTACATCTGCAAACTGTCATCTGACATCAACCTTCGTGTTAGGTGACGTCACTTTTTGGCAGTTGACGTTAGCCTGACCCAGCCCCTGCTGATGTCATCATTCCAACTGTTGACATCATCATTCTAGTTGATGATGTCATCTTTTTGGTTGATATATTTTTTTCTTGATGATAGTCTATGATAGTCATATGGGTGTCAAATTTAGGACAGTGTCTGTAATTTTTTAGTGAGCTCCTATTTTGGACCTGCAGTTGGTTTTTTGCTAATAACTTGAACATATCGATGTATTATTGCGATCCAAAAGAAGCAATGAAAAGCTAACTTAGAGATGGAGTCAATGCTGATAGTTTTTTTTGATTTTGAGTTCATTTGGGCTTCCAAATTTGGCATTAAATTAGAGGCTTTTGTTTTCCTCCTCTCTACATCTGAATTCTAGATTCTTTTCTCAGTTTTTGTGTTTTTCTATAGTTATTGCTTTGGTTCTAGGGAATATTTTTATTCATTGTGGGGGGATCATTTTCTATTCTATAATTTGCTTCAGAATCAGACTCTTCTACTTCCATCTTTTCTTTCTCTCAATGTCAGATCCTTTTGTGATCTGGCTCATGCTGCACAACTATCACACCTAGAACACACAGATGACTAGGCTTCTCATGTCTAGAGGCTTATGGTCATGCCAAGATGTGAACCAACTTATTAGATAGCACAAAAAAAAATGGATGAAGCCATGGGACTGATTGCACTGAACATCTCCAATAGTCTACTATTTCACTTGGATGGTTTGACTACTGCACAAGCTTATTGGCTCAAATTTCAAACTTTGTTTTGCCAAGTGAATGAGTTTTAGGAACTTCAACTTGATGTAGAGTTGACTTCTTTAACACCTAATAAGTTTCCCACCATTGAGGACTTCTTGATGAAATTAAAATCTCTGTGCACAGTCTTGCAGGGATGTGGTAGAAACAAAATAGATAATGTGTTTTTTTTTTATGCTCTCAAAGTTGTGAGGATAGTATCAGATCTTTTCTCTCACTTTCTACTCCACTATGGATGCATTGGGTAATAGACATCAGATGCTCTCTTTTGAGATATGCTATGACAGGTTAACTCATGAGTAGTCCAACCTCACTCAGATGGATTCAATTATAGGTTCACCATCACAAGCATTACTTGCCAAGGATACACAGGAGTTGAAGCTAAAGAAGATATCTCATTACTGTTCTTAGCACTCTATTGGTCCATCCTCTTCTTCTAAGAAGAAGGAGAAAAAGAATACTGAGACTCCTTCCTATTCCAATTTTCAGAAAGGAGCTCATGATGAGGCACATTATTTTCAAAAGAGATTTGATGGCTATGAGAAACATATTGTAGATTTGCAAGCTCTTCTTTAAAATAGCTCTATTTCATCCCCATCCTCTTCTACCTCACAGGGGTCTGCTTTTCAATCTTCATCCACCTCTTCAACATCTTCATTGGATTTTGGATAGGGTCATGCTTTATTTTCTTCCATTGCATCCCCTTCCCAGGTCCCTTGGATACTGGATTCAGGTGCTTCTCACCATATGACATCTTCTCAAGGGGTTTTCTCCTCTATTAAGGCTTCTCCGATTCCTCATATTCTCATGGGGAATAAAACTACTCTAATAATTTATGGCAAAGGTTCAATTTGGATTCAAGATGGAACATTCAATGATGTATTTTATGTTCCATCTCTCTCTACAAACCTTCTCTCAATGTATCAGATTACACATAGTGGATCAAGGAAGACAATTGAGTTCACTACAGATTTAGTCTACATTTGGGATAGTGCAATAGGAGGCCTTATTTCTATAGGGACAGTTCATCATACCACCCATCTGCACACCTTCTCACACTTTATCATCAGAGCATTCTTCTTCTCTTTTGTGAGAGCATCATGTGGTGCAGTCAGGACACATGAACCTTTGTCTTGTTCCTAAGATCACCACACCACATCGCGTTGAAGTATTTTCTTTTTCAGCTTTGTTAGACCCTCTAGCTCCACTCATTGAGCCATCAAGAGCACTTGTTGTAGATTCTACAGAAGATGTTCATTTCCTCTTTCATGATAGTGTCAGCACACCTACATTGGGGCTTCCTTTTGAGGATCCTCATGTCTACTCCTTTGAGCATTAGTTAGCCCTTCCTATCATTTAGTGGTTTCCATGTTCTGTGCCCTTGTTTCTTCTCTATTGGAGTTCCATTGGTTTGAGAATTTCTATAGGGGCTTCCTCATTCTAGGGGTGCTTTGATGTCTCATGTCTCTCTCATGGGGGGGTTGTTTATGGTCTTGAGAGAGCCTCTTAAGCCATTTTTTCTTTGTTGTTTGTTCTATCTATTTTTGGAGAGGGGTTTTTCCCACTGGGTTTTCTCCTTTGTCTCTAGTTTATAGAGATTTTCTTGTATTGGGTACCTGATCAGGCCTTGTTGCCAGGACCCATTTTTCTACTTTCATAGCTTTGCTAGGTTAGCTTCCTCCTAAGCTTTGCTTAAGGGGGGGTGTTAGAGTAATTTATTTATTACTCTGGTTGCTTTAGCTCTCTTAGGTGCATATAATTAATATTTTATATTACTTATAATGCACAGACCTAGTTTTGTTTATTTTAGGGTTTTGTTCACCTTAAAAGATTGAACATTTTTATTTTTATTTCATAACTTAGAATACATTTTTTGCTCTCAAATTATTGAGAACTTCTAAGCTTTTCTTTTTCCATTTTTTGGCTTCTCTTCATTGCAAGATATTTGCATGCAGGTGTTCTTGAGGATTTGTGAAGTTGGTTTTCTCAACTTCTATAGTATCTTTCTTGAAATAGGCTCGATATCTTTTCAGCAAAGACATTAAACATTTTAGTGACATTTGGGACTTTAATACTCTTGACTATGCTACTTGGATAGATCTATCAAGGTCTACTTCAGTCTACATAGCAAGATTGAAGGATTTTTAATTTTTTTTAGGTCGCTAGTACCTTAGGGTCTCATAATGAAGATGTGCACTCCCATGCAATGCAGCATTTTAAAGGATTGGTGGTGGCTAGAGAAATTTCCATTTTCTATCTTCCCCTTAAAAAATCTACCTTCAAATTCTCCTAGCGGTAAAATTGAATCCTCAACTTAACAATAAGTGGCTATAGGTTTTTAGAGAGGACATGGATCAACTTGAGTTCACAAATGAATCATTATACAATTTTTTAATGGGTTCAAATCTATAACAATGGGCTAATGTGTGAAGTTTGCAATGGTTAACATTCATGTTATCATTGTTTCTCTATTTTACAGGAGGTCAACTTGGTAACCTAAAAAATGGTAAAACATTTTTCTATTTAACTTGGTCCCCTTTTTTCCCGCAATGAAATGACAAAAATAGTTAGGATCTTCCATATGGAAAATTTAATATTGCATGTTGTCCAATCCCTTGGTTACTCCTATTGATTAGAGGTAGTTACACAAAAATTGCAACTTTGAAAGAGAAATTTAAAAAGATCATGAATCCTAAAGATTTACTAATATTTAGGGAGGGAGGGAGGGGGAGAGAGAGAGAGAGAGAGAGAGAGAGAGAGAGAGAGAGAGAGAGAGAGAGAGAGATGGGTGAAATAAGTGATTCTCGAAGAGCTGACATAAATGATTCTTTATCATACATGTTGTGCATTAATATGTTTTTGTCTTCTCGTGAACATTATTCTAGATCATTTCCTCTATGAATACCTTACTATACCTTGTAATAAATAAATAATCTTCTCTAATGTATTGAAATTGAGTCTTCATCCTATAATTCCATTTATCATAGTTCATTCAATTCAATTTTAGACTTTTGTTCTTGAATGCAGGACCATGAGTCTCCTTAATCTCTTAAACTTTCTCTTGAAGGACATTATGTCATGATACCAATTGATAGAAACTAAAGTCCACTAACACAACTAGGGAATTAATAATTTGTCTACTTAAAAATATTTTATAAAGTCTATCAAATTCAAAACATGCAAGAAATCAATGCAACAACCAAAAGGTAACAATCATGAATAATGAAACAAGATATGTTAATTAGAGAAATTGGTGATCAGAGGGAAAAGCCCAGTGGGAATGATTCCCACATGATGATGTACTAATACAAATGTTCCTTACAAAAGGATATGACCCTATTAGAATAAAAATGAATATAGAGTTTGGATCTTTTTCAAGAGATTCCAACCCTATTAGGAGCTATTCAAATAGTGTTAAGAGTTGATAGGAAGTCAACTAAACACATTGTCCAAATTGCTTTCGAAGTGTCTTCACTAAATAATTCTTAGGATAACATACCTAAGAGTGAACTAACTAAATATAAACTTAACTTTCCAATATATTTCCTTTGAATTACTTAACACATCATCATCAACAATATCTGCTCTAACCTTAGGAAATTCACATCCAAATCTTGCATATTACAATGATCCTGTATTAAACACATTGACAAACACTTACAACCAAGAAAAAAATATTTTCTTTATACCAAGTCTTGAAACAATTAATTGTGTCACCTCTGATGATTTGAAATTTTTAATAAATAATCTAGGAACACAATAACATATTGCAATTCATGTTACATAACTATTTAAAATTCCCATAAGAATACTAAAAAAAGTTGGTTGGCAAGAAACAACCCACACACTATCCTTTAGAAGTGTTTATAGAATGATAGCCACATTCTTCCATGTCAAAAAAAACATTACAAACATGTTTTTAACCTAGATCCAAGACCAATGATCAATATTTTATCTTTTTGGAAAGATATAACTCAAATATTAGTACTCTATTTCCTGTAACCTATTCTGAGAATAGTCTTCAAAAAATCTTCAATAACATCCACAAATCTTCATGAAAATTCTAGTGAACATAGCTATAGCATCAAGAAATGTTCCTAAATTCTAATATAAGTCCAAAATCCATAACTCTACATCCTCTAAAATTGCACAATAAAAATTCTACCAAAACTTTGTCAAACATAGAAAGAAAGCATATACGTTGACATGAATGACAAACTAAGTCATGAATAAAATACAATAGCACTCTATCATCTCTACAAGAGTCCTTATAATTTATTCACATAAGAATTTAATGCTCTTTATAAGGTATTTTAGCCAAATATACAATCTATTGACCAAAACTTCATAGGCAAGATGATTAAGCCTTCTTTTCTAGAAAAAGTATACCAAAAAACCAAAAATAAGCAAGAATAAGAAGACCTAAAAAATGTTGGCCAAATTTTAATTATTGGAAATGTAAAAAATTAGGGAGTTAAGTTTTACAATAGGAATATGCATAGGATATGACAAACATGAGATATCATAATGGAAGTTCCTAAACAAAATGATAGAACTCCAAAAATAGAATCATAATTTGGTTGAAGGGCATACAATAGAACATAATGTAATAAAATATAAACTAAACCAACATGTGCTACAAAAATTTGGAAGTGAAAATTTGTTAAAAGCTTGACCTAAAAAGTATTACTTGACTTGCTGGTTTGATTATTTGCTACACTTGAGATATTTTGACAATGTCTTGAATTAGTTTGAATAGTATTTCAAATGTAATTTTTAGTAAGAGGATTGGTTTTTAGAGCACACACATAAGACACAAGATAGTTCAATCTCGACTTAAGAATATATAGAATGTTTTTTTGAACATCTACAAGTTTCCCTAATTTTTTAGGCTCTCTTCCTATGGCTTGAAGGTATAATGTAAATAATATTCACAAATAATCCAACCAAGGGAAAAGAAACTTTCAAGGAGGAGGTTACAAGGATACTCAAAAAGAAAGTAAATAGTAAACAAATCTATCCCTAAAAAGAAGCTAGCTTGATAATCAAAATCCTTCCCCATGCTACATGTCTCATGACTACTGATATGTTCCTGGATTACTTGACCTCATGCTCAAAAAAACCCCATTGATAGTTGTGTACTAATATGGTGAGTGTAAAATTCTTTAAGAGATCTAAGTAGTCCATTTGAATAGGTCCCCACACAAGGATTATTAAACCTTCCAAGGTGAACCAAGAAAAAACTAACTAGATAAGGTTTCTAGTAAGGAGCTTAACTCAAAACAACCTTTAGTAGTCTCAATATGAGATTAAGGCCTTAGAACCCTACCAACACCTAAAAGTGTACCCTTTTTAAGAAAGGTTTTGAATGAGTCCTCATATTATTAGTGCAACAAGTAGGGTACCCTTAGGACATGTAATTATTATTTAATATTGAGAGAAAAAAGAAGACTCATTGGAGTCATTAGAGTCTACAAATTTTAATGACCAAAGTGGGGAGGAATCATCTATAAAAACCATTTTTTCTTATGGGTCATTCCTTGGGGATTTTCCTCCTAAACCTTGAAGCCCAAATAAAGGTTACTCAATTGCCTAGAGATTGGATCCTAAGGTTCAAATTTATAATTATCCTAAAAGTGGAAGAGAGTTATCATCGAACTCTTCACTTCACCCATTGCGAGTATTAAAAATGTGTAGCTAAGCATATATGGCTTCTGGTTGGAACAAACAATTTCATCACTTTACATCAAGCTTTTATTATTCAACCCCTTCCAAGGGTTATTGCATGGCTTCACATTAAATTTCTCAAGGCAGACTTGCTTTATCTTATCAAGGTTGTACCATTTCTCATCGAATCACATCAGTCTCATAAGAGGATTTATAGAAGTGGCCAATTTTTTTCATACCCAAAAAGTAGAATAGAGCTACACCATAATGGACTAAATAAGTAACTTCAATTTTTTTTACTATTTATTCAAAAAATAAGCCAAAGGTGTTCCTATAATATTTTCTAGTTTTACTAATCTACCAAAGGCACTTATTTTTATTAGATTGGTATTATTGACAATATCTTTACAAATTAAGATAAAATTTTATGTTTAACTATAGAAAGCCAAAGTCAAGTGACCTAGATTATTTCCTAGCTAGTAAAAACTAAGATTAGATGCTCAATGCTGAGATCATTATTTTTTAATTTCAGGAACAACCAAAAGGAAAATACATTTAAAGTGTTCAAAAGGACATTAAAGAAAATATGGTTTCTCAAACTATGAAAATGATTGAAGTCATGGCCCTAGAAGATACTTATTCGGTTGGCCATATCTAAACTAATTCTAAATTCCTTTATTCTAATGTTAGGTTATATAAACTAATCTATAGAGTACAAAAACTTGTAGAAGAATGAGAGGGTGTAAATTTTATTAACCATAATTGATTGTATAATCCTACAAAGCCATTAAATACTTTTTTCATCTATGAATAACATCTCTATTTCTATTATTTGACGAAATAGTAGTGAAAATATGTTGCGATTATCAATTTAAAAAAATTCATTGACAACTTCCTAATTACTTAAAACCCAATCCATTGACAACTAAACATGAGAAGGATAATTTTTGTTTAAATTACTACTGATGATAATTAATTCTATCATTGATTTATTATTGTGAGATAATTAAATATATTTATACTAATTGTTTATCTTCCCTAGAATATTTTAGGAACTCATCGCATAGAGAATTGATTGTTTCTTAAATGAGTTACTCCTTCCAAACATTGAATAAAATTGATAATTTTTATTCATTATATTATTTTTCTCATATATTTGAATTTGTATTCCTTTATATTCATATTGATTTACATGTCATTATGAGCTTGGAATTGCTCGATTTCACTTGCACTTTTTATTTATTTTTATTTCTCTTATCTTATCTATTGAAGCAAAGTTTATAATATTCATTTTTAGATGACATAGTTAATGGTGTCCATGTCTATTATTTTTACATAATTCTATTTACTCTTTCTTAGAATAAATAAAAATTAAATAATATTCATAAATGCTACCATCAAGTGTATGATTATTTATTTTTCTATTATGCAACAAGTTTCAAACTATCTTCATTTATCGACAATTTATAATATTATAGTTAGTCTTTTTAATATTTTGATGTTTAGTTCGATCAACAAACTATGTAGTAAATGTCATATTAATCTAGAATTGAAACACCTAGGGACATTTATGGAATGTGGCTCTCATTAAAAGCTCCTTCAACTCAACCTAATCATGTTAGTGTGTAACCAAAGAGTGGGTGAAATGTCCCCTTTTCTGATTTGATATGGTATTTCACACCTCTAATCAGATTTTCAAAATCAAACAACTCATATCACAAAGATCCACCAAATTTCTCAAGAAACCCCAAATCAGGTATGCCGAAAATAGTGCCAAAAAACTTCACAGCTTCACCTGTTATTAATAAATCTGAAAGTAGACATTTTTAAAAAAATTTGAGCAGAAAAATAGCCTATAAAATTTCATTTCTAGATCTCTATAACATGCACACCATAGCTCCCAAATGGAGGACAAAAACAATGCTCATCGGGCTCCCAAAAATAGCACAAAATAGCCCGAAATCACCACAAAAACTTAATAATCTATCACAGAAGTATAATCATATCCAAATACATATTTTCAGCTCTATTTTAACATTTAAAAGTCTGATATACAGTAGCAACCCAAACTGATATGAAATACTCAACCGGAAACACCAAACTCTTACAAAAATACACCCGAAAAACTCACAAATCTGCACTATTTAGCACAAAAGCAAACTTTGTATGAGCATGCACGTGGAATGGCTTAAAACTCCCATCCTTAGCCTTCTTGGAAACCTACAAACCCCCATTCTTGGGTCTCCCTGGAAACTAGCAAACTCCCGTTCTTGGGTCTCCTTCTCCACAGGTTTGGCAGCCTTTGAAGAATAACAAAGAATGAGCAAAATCAAGTTCTGGCATGTGCCCAAAATGCCTCCAAACCCCTTAAAAGAGGGCATAACTGTAACTCACATCCAAGAGAGGTTAATGAAATATATTTTAATAATAATTTTCATTTATTAGTCCAACGGTTTCCAAAGATTAACCCCCTTTTTTCGAAACTTTATTTTTTTGGGCCTGCCTGCCTTAGCAGAGATTATTATTTTTTAATTATTTGAAAAGGGGACATGAAAAGTCCTCCCCTCCCAAACATTGCTTGTCCTCAAGCAATGGCTGAATAGTAAACCAATCAATCCACTTGGATCCCAAATGTAGTCATGAAGTATACTACTACCAATTAACATAGGCTCCTGCAATATCCTCTGCAATATGACCAAGAGGAATCCATAATCAAACTGACAATTATAGCTCAACCAAACTCCAAAATCACCACTACCACACTCAAAAATCCATGAGACATAAACTCTTAGAATATCAGAACCCAAGTAAAGTGGACAAATCAAACTACCAACATAGTAAATACCATCAATGCATCCCACTGGCCTATACAGAATGTACAATCCAACTCTGTAACAATGGTGAGCGCTCTCAAATGAAACTGTACCAAGTATGGAGAATCCACACACTGTACAACTCCTACAGTCAACACAACTTTGCAAATCACCGGCCACTATCTCATAACCATGACTCCCATGCACTGCTGATGGTGAAAAGACATTACAAGATAAAGAGTAAGAAATGGAATCCAAACCAAATTTTCCTGCCATCAACTCCTCAAAACAAGGATCAAATGCTAATTGATGTATATACCCTGCAATATAATGTTGATTAAAAAAACCAACCTCAGTCAACAGCTCACCATGAATAAGTGATACAACTCACTGTGACTGATCACTAGCTAAGTCAGGAGATGTCATAGCCAAAGGAGTAGAATCAATAACAATACCCACTGAAGCATCACTCCCAAACTCCTGCTCTAAGTCACATATTATCAAGCTGTCAACTACAGAACCTATCACCATGTCGTGCCCATCACAACTCTCATCCCGAGGCATCAAACTATTCCATAACTGATGATAAGCACACGGAACCAAAGTACATCTCTGTATCATAATCTCATCAACATGGTCATCAAAGGTAAATTGATGAGTGTACCTCACAGTGTAATGCCGATAGAATGCGCCAATCTCAGTCAGTGGCTCAGACTATAATCCAGATGAAACTAACTGCAATCGATCATTAACCATGTTGGAACTGACTACTACCTCCAAAGATATCACCAAGGGAGTAGTATTACTAGCAGGAACCATGCCAACTGTCGACTCACCAACATCACAGATGATCTTTGATACATCTCTAGTCTCTGTGCCATCAGTACTAGAGGCCACCACCATGTCAGGCATACAAAAATCTACTACAACACCCAACTCAACTGAACCTGACTCTAGTGGGAATGAATCTGATATGCCAATGTTAGTATCAAGGATGGATACATCCCCATCTCCACTGTCTCTGACAATCTCGGCCATGGACATCCTCGGATCACCAAACACCATAGCTTGTGACTGTATAGAATCAGGTAAAGACTGTAGTTGCTCTAACTCCATGGTCACCTTAGCCAAATGAAACTGTGACTCCTTGAAAGCCAACTGTGTACTCTCAAGAATCTCAAAAGTCACCTCAAGCTGCTCAGTAAGCTCACTCACCTCATCTTCCTTGGCCAACAATGCATCATATGTTGTACTGCCCCACTCCATAAGATAATCTCTATCGGCTAGCAACTGCATATAATTCTGTCTCAAAATCCGAATAGCCTCCCATAAAGAGTGGATCTCTGTCAAGGAAAGATAACTGCCTTCCTACTCATCACTAGTAGGAGAACCCCATCCATAAACTGCTAACAACTGACGAGCAGCATCGAAATACTGGCAAGTGATAGCAATGTCTCGGTCACTAACTCTCAACTGATTAGACACATGATGGCGCTGGCTTGACTGTCTCCTACAAACCTCCTCTGATGCATTGTCTAAAAGAGTATCCTCAAAGTTACTAGTCTCTAGAGTATTACCATCCATATCGTGTGAATCAAATCTGAAGCTCATATCAAAATACGGAGTATCAAAAACATTAGCATTGCTGTCCAACTCCTCTATGCCCAAGGAAACTAAGTCTTCAAGATTGCCCACTGCATCCTCTTGGATGTCATCAATGCCAATATGATCCTGGGACTCATCTATACACACTGCCAAATATGAAATATCATCAACACATTCTAGCAAGTATGGTCGACTAGATATATGAACAAAGCCCAACATCGGTGTATAAAAACTAATACCAACATCAGACAAGATACTAGCACAAGAAAAGACAACACCATGTAATCTGCTAATCAACTCCATGATAGCACCCAGACAAACACTGCTACCAAAAAGTGTTAAAGATCTCCAGTCAACTGAATCCCAAACACCAATATAACAATCTCGAGTCCATATCCATAAACTAGAATCAACTGGTAACTCAAGAAAACTCCTCACCTGAGTAATATGACCAATACCAACTAACTCCACATACCTGTCATGATGAGATAATGAAGTCACAATACTATCTTTGTTCACCTTCAGCTAGCTGGACAAATCATGTGAAGTACTACCAGCCTCAACCTCATGTGATGAAGCATCTAACTATGCCTGGTACTCTTTCTTAGAAAAGTCATGAATGCTTAATGTCTGCTCATCTCTACTAGGTATCTCACCATCCTGCACAACAACATCCTCATAATCATCATCTGAACCCACTACACTGTAGTCACTGCCTGTTGTAACTATACCATCCTGAATACTTGTGGCATCACCCTTTGACGACCTATAAACAATTGTCTCAATCATAGTATCAAGTTGACCGTTACTATCAATCTATGTAATATCCTTTCCCACCACCTCCTGTGGCAGAGTAGAATCTGAGACCTCTACCTGGCTATCAGCTAGTTTCTCAAACTCCTCATGCAACTTCTTGGGAATTGTGTCATCTGTCTTGTGAGAAAATATGCCAAATAGAAATCCAGTCAACTTATCCACCTTAGCTGGGTCAAAAAACATGTCATTCATTATACGGTGGTGCTCAACCAACTGTTCAGACATGCCATGGCTTATTTTCATAAGTTTATCTCGAATGTCTAAATAACCATCCTTTCTACTATTTTGACTCTGGCTATCAATTGTCCAAGATCGTTTCCTCTGAGACTTTGTACTATACCTGTCCATTCTGGATAAAGTAGAGTGTAACCCCAATAGGACATAACTTCTTCAAGCACAAAGAACTAACATGCAAATGATTAGAAGTAGCATGCAACCATAGATTTGGACATGCAACTGATTAGAAGCAACATGCAACCACCAAATTATGACATGCAAGATCTGGGTAGTTGTCAAAACTGACATGCAAACTTTTACAACCACCAAATTCACCAAGAACTAACATGAAAATGATTAGAAGTAGCATGCAACCATAGATTTGGATATGCAACTAATTAGAAGCAACATGCAACCACCAAATTATGACATGCAAGATCTGGGTAGTTGTCAAAACTGACATGCAAGATCTGGGTACTTGTCAAAACTGAAATGCAAACTTCTACAACCACCAAATTCACCAAGAACTAACATGAAAATGATTAGAAGTAGCATGAAACCATAAATTTTGACATGCAGCTGATTAGAAGCAACATGCATTATGACATGCAAGATCTGGGTAGTTGTCAAAACTGACATGCAAGATCTGGGTAGTTGTCAAAACTGACATGCAAGCTTCTACAAACCCTCAGGCTGGCAAGATCATAGCTCTGATACCACTGAAATGTACCCTTTTCTGATTTGATATGGTATTTCACACCTCTAATCAGATTTTCAAAATCAAACAACTGATATCACAAAGATCCACCAAATTTCTCAAGAAACCCCAAATCGGGTATGCCGAAAATAGTGCCAAAAAACTTCACAGCTTCACCTATTATTAATAAATCTGAAAGTAGAAATTTTTACAAAAATTTGAGCAGCATAATAGCCTATAAAATTTCATTTCTAGATCTGTATAACATGCACACCATAGCTCCCAAATGGAGGACAAAAACAATGCTCATCGGGCTCCCGAAAATAGCACAAAATAGCCCGAAATCACCACAAAAACTTAATAATCTATCATAGAAGTATAATCATATCCAAATACATATTTTCAGCTCTATTTTAACATTTAAAAGTCTGATATACAGCAGCAACCCAAACTGATATGAAATACTCAACCGGAAACACCAAACTCTTACAAAAATACACCTAGAAAACTCACAAATCTGCACTGTTTAGCACAAAGGCAAACTCTGTATGAGCATGCACATGGAATGGCTTCAAACTCCCATCCTTAGCCTTCTTGTAAACCTACAAACTCCCATTCTTGGGTCTCCCTGGAAACCTGCAAACTTCCGTTCTTGGGTCTCCTTCTCCACAGGTTTGGCAGCCTCTGAAGAATAACAAAGAATGAGCAAAATCAAGTTCTGGCATGTGCCCAAAATGCCTCCAAACCCCTTAAAAGAGGGCATAACTGTAACTCATTTCCAAGAGAGGTTAATGAAACATATTTTAATAATAATTTTCATTTATTAGTTCAACGGTTTTAAAAGATTAACCCCCTTTTTTCGAAACTTCACTTTCTTGGGCCTACCTGCCTTAGCAAAGATTATTATTTTTTAATTATTTGAAAAGGGGACATGACAGTGGGATTGAGAAAACATGTGAAAAAGCTGAATGGCCATTTTATTTATCAAAGAATTAAACATGAATTTTTACAATTGAAACACAAAGTAATTTATTTAATATTAATGATGTTAGACTAAAATTGGAACTTTATGCTAAACATAGGTTAATCTATCTTATTAATTTTAATTTAGCTTAACAATCTCAAGAGACTTAATTACTTAAGCTTATTTAATTAATTAGATTAGAAGGATAAAATAAATTATTGATGAACTATAGAAAAAATTAGATAAATATTACTTTTTAAAGTTAATTTTAAAATAGTATAAAACTTAGACAAGTGTAGATACAACATAAGGGTAAATTGCAAATCATTTATCTAGGAGGTCTCGATCCGAGTCTACTTGAATTTAATAAATAATAGTAATACTTTGTCACAACAAAATAATTAATCTTGACTATAGTATATATATATATAGATTTACAAGTCATTGTGAGCTTTAAATTTTATATATATATATATATATATATATATATATATATATAGGCTCACAATGACTTGTAAATCAATATAAATATATGGAAACACATATTTTTCCTTTAAAACATTATTCCCATGGAGGGAATTATTATCATTTGTTCACCTGCCAAGGTTCAAATTTCAAATGTTTGGCTCGCCCAAGGGCTAATTTCGAAAGATAATACTATTTTAATCCCAAGCCTTATGATATATTTTGCAGCTTGCAAGTTTGTAATCATCAGATCCGATGATGATCTATGGTTGGCGCTATCTCGCCATCGAAAGCTGCACGAGTTTTACATTCGCAACATGGCACCCTGATGACACGTGTCCGATGGGTCCAATAGGTTGGGCAACATGTTTTGGCGGGTCAAAAAAGTTCCACAGCATCGTGGGCGCTATGTCGCTATCGTGTGTTGGCTGAAAAATCTTCATAGCGACATACTGCCCAACGAAAAAGGTTTCATGGCAGGCAGGTGCGTCACCGAAAAAGTTTTACGATGGGCAGTCAGTTCACGGGATGAAAATTTTCAAAAAGCAGCAAGGTCCCATGGTGCCAACAGAAAACTCATGAGTTTTCCATTAGCGACATAGTGCCTGGTTGACACGTGGCATGGTTAGGGTCAAAGCAGTACCGAACCCTCCAGGCTAGTGCCTTGTTAGACCAAGGTGGTGCTTCGTTAGTCCAATGGAGAACAACCACATATGCCAGGTCAGAATATAGTCAGTGCATGGGACCATATCTTCAACGTGGCCATTGTAGTCAAAGGCTAAGATCTCCACCATCAGATCTGCAGAGATCAACAGCAGGCACCATCGCGCTATGCACAAGCTGCACGTGTTTTATGTTAGCGAGATGGTGCCCTGATGACACGTGTCCTCATGGGTCTAGGTTTGGAGGTGCAGGAAATATAGACAGCAATACGTGGCCAGTTTCTATTGATCGATGCATTGAGGAGTAGTATCTATCGCTTGCCATCAGATCAAGGAGAATCGATGGAAGGTGCCATCTCGTTATGGTGAAGTTGTGCGATCTTTACCATAGCGACATGGCGCCCTTTTGCCACCTGTCAGTGGGGCCAGGTCTCACTAGGGTGTGGTTGCTGAGGTGGCACTAGATATAATGGGCTTGAGGTAAAGCAAGCACAGAACATCACGAGTCTCCACGATTATCAAATCAGGGCAGATCAATGACAGGCACCATCTTGCTATGGCGAAGCTGCATGGTAGATACCATGGTGACACAACACCTTGTTGACATGTGTCTCGCTAGTAGACCAGGGTTGACGGTTAATGGATAGCAGCCAGTGTAATCATAGCAGTCAACGTGGCAGTTGGTTTTAATGTTGTGGCTAGGTGGTGGAAGGGTGGCGAAGTCAGGTTGGTGACCACCGCGGTTAGAGATATCAACAGTGACATAGTGCCCAGTCCAACGTAAGGAATGGTCAGCACGTGGGACCTTGAGGAGGTGGAAAAATAAAGAGAGATGATTGGCCCGCATGGCCTAGTTGGCACATAAGGAGCAGTTTGACTTGCTTTGACCTCGTAGATTCATGAGCTAGAAACAATGAATCAATTTTTTTGCCGCAAGATTTCGATCCTGTGATCAATGACACCGACTCAAAAGTGAATGCAAAGGTGCAAGGAAATTCTACTACCATTACAGATCTATCTACTATGTCAAGGGATGTTTTCTACTGCTGTTCTGTCTTCTCCATGCTCTTTCTCAGAGGAATATCAGATTTTGGTACTCAAAGCCACCAGATCTTTGATTGGATTTTTTGGGTGAGAAGTTAATGCTAGTAGGTGAGAAGTAAATATAATGCAAAAAATCTTCAGTTATGCCTAAACTATAAAGGCAATTTTGTGATCTATTCTTGAGGGGGGGACTCCTTTTCTGATTTCTCTGCTACTGCTCATAGGTCTGCAGTGTAAAATTCCCCTTGTCTCTGAGTTGTATAACATTATGTATCATCTCCTTCAGCCATCAATGTGTATGTGCATCTGTCTTGCCTCTCATTTGTGTATCATTGAGATCTGTGGCTTGCACATTGTATCTATTTTTGGCCTATTGGATAATATATAAGTGAAATCCTTTTTCTTGTGTTATTCAGTTTGGTTTCCTGATCTGTATGTGGTTGTTGATTAACATAAGTCTGGATGTGTATGTCTTTTGAATGTTATCTTGGTTTGGTAGTGCATATATGGGCAAAAATGAGTCTAAACACTCTATTTTGGTGCATCACCTCCTTAGATTAGACTAGGTAGATTTGTTTTCGTGCTCTTCTTCTCCCTTTTCCTCTCCAAGAGTAGATAGGTGCGCCCTGATAGTAAGAGGAAGACGGCCTTCTCTGGAGACTCAACCTCGCAGTTCAAGTCCCATAGGTTGGAGTTTGTTTACAGGTTTCACTAGGTTGTCCTCACGCATAGGCCTTGAACAAGGGTGCAAACCTAAGTGACAATAGTTTTTGGCACGCCCGATGGGACTCTTTTCAAACAAATTTAAAGTCTACTGGTGTCAAGAAGAAAGAGTTTCAGATATTAATGCTGAAGAGGTAGTGTTGACTTCAGTATCGAAGCCTTCGAGAGGCTGATTCTTCAAAGTACTTCGCGACTCTGAACATCAACAAATCTGGTTCTAGGCCTAAGTTGCAAAAATTCATGCCCAAAGCTGAAACAAGGGTGTCTTCTAGAGGTAAATTTCAATATCAAGAGCTTTCTCTTTCAAATCCTAGATGAAGGAGGACTAGAACTTCATTATACCCAGTTAGGGGTGTAATAATAGTTAATATACCTGTAAGATCTATCTCTACTCCTACTATTCAAACTCAGCCTAGATTGCCATCAACACTCATCAATAGAACACTTGTTTACATGGCACAGCCAAGAGTTCATGCTTTTGCCACCTTTAATGGGGGGAAGTCCTCTATTGTTATCCCAAAGACATGATATACTATTATCTGCACTAAAAAGTATACCTAATTTTACTAGTGAAACTTCCATCTCTCCTTTAGAGCATATCCAAGAAGTAGCAAATGTCTGTAATATTCATGGTATCACAAAGGATGATGTTGCTGTCAGACTTCTAGCCTCATCTTTAAAAGGAAAAGCATTACAGTGGTATAGAGGCTTAGCTCATGGTTCTATAACTAATTGGGATGGACTAGGAGCAGGATTATGCAAACATTTTGAGGATAGAAGTGACCATATGTCACTTTTAGTGCAGTTGACTACTATAAAAAGGGCCCCCCATGAATGTATGACTAATTTTAATTATAGATTTCAAAAGACATGGGATAGAATACCTACTACAGTGAAACCTACCCCTGGTAATTCCTTCTTGCATTACCTTAGAGCTTTTAATAGTGATATTGCCACAACAATCCAAACTATGGGAGGAGATACCTTTCCTAATGCCTATGAGATAGCCATAAAAGCTAAGAACATCCTGATACAAGGAGGAAAGTTGGCTCTAAGGCCCCCTATGCCTTTCTTTCTTGATGTTCCCAACCACCAACAAGCAATAGCCCGTCTTCCTACAACTTCTACATCACAAGCCCTTACTCCAGTTCCCCAAGCTTCCACATCCTCAAATGGGATAGATGAACTCAAAGAGATCCTCCAAGGTCTAGTGCTGAATATAGATAAAAGAGAGAAGACCCTCGATAAAAAATTGCAAGAATAGGGGAGGGAGTTGAAGGACCAAGCGAAGAGATTAGAGGATAGCTTTTCTATGATACAAAAAATGAGTAACAAGGTGGTGGCCCTCGAAAGGCAGTAGGCTCAAAGTGGCAAGCCTCCCCAACTACAATATCAAGCTCCAAACAGTGGTAGGCCTCCTAATCAGTGGAATAGCTCTTTTGATCAGGGTAGGCAAAATAGTCATGCTTCTACTTCAAGCTCAAATTAGAACAGAGCTATAGTCCCTCAAAATAACTTGGCCCAAGATCAAAATTTCTATCCTTCTTGCAACTATTCTTATGCCTATTGCATGTACCAGAAGGAAGAATCTTATTTGGCCCTGACTAAACAAGAACTTGCAGCAAAGAAATCCTACAAGGAGGGTCATCCCAAGGAGGCCTCATATATCCAAGGACATGATTATTTCTCTTTCATGAATCATCAGATTGGGGAGCATTGTAATGTAAACCAAGATTCTGTTGCTCATAACACAAGAGGTAAGAGGAGAGCTATGGAACATATTGCCCCTCCTTCTCCTAAGCAGGGCTCAACTTCAAGTTCTACACCTCATATATAAGCAGCAAATGAACAAACAAGTGCTTCACAGCAGCAAAGGCAAGATTCTAGAAAGAAAGATGCAGGTGACCCTTATGTTGCCCCATCTCAACCTCTTATAAGTGCAGCTCCCAAAGTTTCTACAAAAGTTCCTAATACACCTTTTAGTGTGGTAGAGCAAATGAAGAAGACCAATGTGAATATTTCTATGTGGGATGTTGTTGCTACCATACCAATGCACAAGAGGATGCTACAGCAAGAGTTAGAGAAGATTGAACCCAAGGATCAGCCATCTATCATGGAGAGTGCCACAAGTCTAAAACAACCAATAGGGTATGTGGAGACAAATAAAAAGGTTAGACCTCCTCCATTCCATGTTTCTTTGATTATAGGGGGCAAATTAGTTCACAATTGCATGATAGATTCAGGGGCTAGTAGCTCAGTAATGCCTAGGTGTGTTACTGATGCTTTAGGAATAAAATAGGAGCCCATTGTTAGGGATGTGTTACAATTAGATGGTAGTACTGTCAAAATTATGGGTATCCTTAGGAATGTGGAGATGGCCCTACATGCATGCCCTGGTTGCATTGTGATTCAAGACATATCTGTTGCTGAAGTCAAGCCCTATTTTGCTATCTGTCTCTCAAGAGACTTCACTGCTCAAATTGGTGTATTCATATCTACTGATTGGTCATATATGTCATTTAAGACCAGATATGGAGCCAATGCTTCAATTAGAGCAAAACCTCAAGCCCTTCATCACACTGAATCTTACACCCCCAATCCCATCAACATGAATTGCCCTATTCTAGAGATGGATGAAAATGACATAGTAAATGAACCTGCCACTTCCATAGTAGAGATTCCTGATTTCTTCTTGGATGAGTGGGAAAATGCATATCAATTTGAGCCTATGTTAGATACTCTTGAGACAGGTCTTAGTACATATTGCATAATAGAGAAAGATGCTCAAGTTCCTGATCTAATTGGGACTAATGATGATATAAGTGGAATATGGAGTATCTACTTTGATGGTTCAAGGAATAGAAATGGATCAGGGGCTAGTGTTATGCTGATCTCTCCTGCACAAATAAGATACTACTTCTCCTTTAGGCTCCAATTCAGTTGCACCAATAATGTGGCCGAGTATGAATCAGGCTGAAGATGCATTGAAGAGGATCAGGCTGAGAGGATGATTAAGGAACTTCATGATGGCCCTGATGGTGGCCATTTCTCTACAAGAACAACTGCCATGAAGATCATGAGGGATGGTTATTATTGGCCATCTCTATTCCATGATTGTTATGGATATGTGAGAAAATGTGAGAAATGTGCTTTCTTCTCAGGAAAACAAAGGCTTATAGCTCTCCCCCTTCTTCCTATTCAGGTGGATCAGCCCTTTACCCAATGGGGGTTGGATTTTATAGGCCCCATTAATCCTCCATCTAGTGCAGGTCATAAATGGATTTTGGCTGCTACTGATTATTTCACTAGATGGACAGAGGCAGTTGCCTTAAAGGATGCCATAGAACCATCAGTTGTTGAGTTCCTTGATGGAATTATATCTAGATTTGGTGCTCCTTCTACTATCATCTCAGACAATTCTAAGTCTTTTCTTAGAACCCAAATTTGTGCCTAGGAAATGAATCACAATATCTACCTGAGCACATCATCAAATTACTATCCCCAGGGTAATGGTTTGGCTAAGTCTTCCAACAAGAATCTGATCAGAATCATGAAGAGGACAATAGAAGACAATCAGAGGGTCTGGCATAAGAAATTAAGAATTGCTTTGTGGGCTGATAGGATAACACCCAAGAGATCTGTTAGGAATTCACATTTTGTGCTAGTATATGGTAGGGAGGCCAGACTCCCAATTTCATTGGAATTCCCATCCTTGGAGTTGGCTCATCAGCTAGAATTGATTGAAGATAATGCCATGTGAGTAAGAATGACAGAGCTGATTGAACTAAAAGAAAAGAGAAATAAAGCTATGCAAACCCTAGAGATACATCAGCAGCAGATGAAAAGGAGTTTTGATAAGAAGGCTAGGGTCAGAACCTTTAGAGAGGGAGATTTAGTTCCAAAATGGGATTCTAACAGAGCAAAACCAGGAAGACATTCCAAGTTTGACCCACTATGGAGTGGCCCCTAACTGATTGCTAGTTGCAAACAGGCTAATGCATTTCAGTTGAGCAGGCCAAATGGAGAGATTTTGCCCATTCCAGTCAATTGGATCTATCTGAAGCCCTGTTTCTAAAAAATTGTGGATCCATGTACATAAGTAGTTTAGTTTCTTTCTGTGGTTTCCTTCTTTTCAAGAAGTGCGCGGGCACAACCATCTCCCTATGAGGTAGTAGATTTTGAGGTGTCTTAGGTTGCAGAGGAATTTTTGTTTTTTGTTTCCAGTTGCAGTTGCAGAGCTAGGGTTTTCAATGTTTTTTATCTCCTCATAGAGGGGTTAGGGTTTTTTAGTTCTTAGATGCATATTTTTTGACTCCATAGTCCAATGGATACATGAGGCCACTGGTTATGCATCGAGTAGGCTCATGTCCCCTGTGAGTTGCCAGAAATGTTATCATTTGTTCACCCTCCAAGGTTCAAATTTTAAATGTTCGACTCGCCCAATGACTAATTCCCAAAGATAATACTATTTTAATGCCAAGCCTTATGATATATTTTGCAACTCGCAAGTTCATAATCGTCAGATTCGATGAGGATCTGCGGTTGGCACTCGCCATCGAAAGCTGTGCGAGTTTTATGTTTGTGACATGGCTCCCTGATGACACATGTCTGATGGGTCCAACGGGCCAGGCAACATGTTTTGGCAAGTCAAAAAAGTTCCACGGCACCGTGGGTGCTATGTCACTATCGTGTGTTGGCCGAAAAATCTTCATAGCGACATAGCGCCCGACGAAAAAGGTTTCACGGCAGGCATAGCGTCACCAAGAAATTTTTACAGTGGGTGGTCAGTTCATAGGCCAAAAAGTTTCAAAAAGCGGCAAGGCGCCATGGCACCAATGAAAAACTCATGAGTTTTCCATTAGTGACATAGCGCCTGGTTGACACATGGCGTGGTCAAGGTCAAAATAGTACTGTACCCTCTAGGTTGGTGCCTTCTTAGACCAAGGTGGTGCTTCGTTAGTCCAATGAGGAATAGCCACGTATGCCAGGTCAGAATAAAGTTAGCACATGCGACCAGATCTTCAACATGGCCATTGTAGTCAAAGCCTAAGATCCCCACCGTTGAATCTGCAGAGATCAACGGCAGGCGCCATCATGCTATGGATAAGTTGCATGAGTTTTATGTTAGCGACATGGCACCTTGATGACACGTGTCCTCGTGGGTCCAGGTTTGGAGGTGCAAGAAATACAGACAATGATACGTGGTCGGTTTCTATTGATCGATGCACTGAGGAGTAGTATCTATCGCTTGCTATCAGATCAAGGAGAATCGACGGAAGGTGTCATCTCGCTATGGTGAAGTTGTGAAATCTTTACCATAGGGATATGGCATCCTTTTTCCATGTGTGAGTGGGGCCAGGTCTCGCTAGGGTGTGGTTGCTTAGGTGGTGCTAGATATAATGGGCCTAGGGTAAAGCAAGCATGGAACATGACGAGTCTTCACAGTTATCAAATCAGAGCAGATCAACAACAGGCGCCATCTCGCTATGGCAAAGCTACATGGTAGATACCATGGTGACACAGTGCCTTGTTGACAAGTGTCTCACTGGCAGACTAGGGTTGACGGTTAATGGCTAGCGGCCGGTGCAATCGTCGTAGTCAACGTGGCGATTAGTTTTAATGTTGCGGCTAGGTGGTGGAAGGGTGGCGCAGTCAGGTTGGTGACCACCACAGTTAGAGATATCAATAGTGACATAGAACTTGGTCCAACATAATGAATGGTTAGTGCATAGGACCTTGAGGAGGTGGCAAAATAAAGAGAGATGATTGGCCTGCATGGCCTAGTTGGCACATAAGGAACTGTTTGACTTGCTTTGACCTCGCGGAATCATGAGCCAAAAAGAAAGAATCAATTTTTTTGCCGCGAGATTTTGATCCTATGATCAATCCCACTGACTAAAAGTGAATGCAAAGCTGCAAGGACATTCTACTACCATTACAGATCTATCTACTATGTCAGGGGATGTTTTTTGGCGCCATTCTATCTTCTCCAGGCTCTTTCTCAGAGGAATATCAAATTTTGGTACTCAAAGCCACCAGATCTTTGATTGGATTTTCTAGGTGAGAAGTTAATGCCAGTAGGTGAGAAGTAAATATAATGCAAAAAATCCTCATTTATGCCTAAACTATAAAGATAATTTTGTGATCTTTTCTTGAGGGGGGGACTCCTTTTCTGATATCTTTGCTACTGCTCCCAGGTCTGCACTGTAAAATTCCCCTTATCTCTGAGTTGTATAACATTTTGTATCATCTCCTTCAGCCATCAATGTGTATGTGCATCTGTCTTGCCTCTCATTGGTGTATCGTTGAGATCTGTGGCTTGCATACTGTATCTATTTTTGGCCTATTGGATAATATATAAGTGAAATCCTTTTTCTTGTGTTATTCAGTTTGGTTTCCTAATCTGTATGTTGTTTTTGATTGACATAAATATGGGTGTGTATGTCTTTTGAATGTTATCTTGGTTTGGTAGTGCATATATGGGCAGAAATGAGTCCGAACACTCTATTTTGGTGCATCACCTCCTTAGATTAGACTAGGTAGATTTGCTTTCGTGCTCTTCTTCTCCCTTTTCCTCTCCAAGAGTAGATAGGTGCACCTTGATAGTAAGAGGAAGCTAGCCTTCTCCGGAGACTCAACCTCGCAATTCAAGTCCCATAGCTTGGAGGTTGTTTCCATGTTTCACTAGGTTGTCCTCGTACATAGGCCTTGGACAAGGGTACAAACCTAAGTGACAATAGGAACATCTATCCAGCAAATGAAACACACTTGACCAATATGATTGGTCTAGACAATATAAATTGTACTGGTCCAGACAATATAAAAGTCACATTTAGACTGTACTTTTCTACTAAGGTTGCCTTAACAATAGTGCACCTCTAACATCTCATAAGATTTCTTGCCTCCACATAATAGGTAAAAGTATTATGTTCAACGAAATGCGCTGGTTATTAAAAGTTATCAGAACACAAACTAGAATGTTATCAAGATGAAGGAGAGCTGCAATCAAGTAATGTGTTATGCAATAATAATGAGGATTAAGCATGATAGATGAAAAAAAATTAGATGGTGAAAGAGAATAGAAAGTTTCACCATAATCAATTCTTCCAAGTTGGGAGTAACCTTTTGCAACCAAAAGTGCTTTATACTTCTCAATGCTTCCATTTGAACCCATCTTACTTTTGAACACGCATTTACAACCAACAAGCTTCTATCCTTTAGGAAATGGTACAAGGTCCCACATGTCATTCCTCTTAAGAGCTACCATCACCTCTTCCATGTATATCTTCCAAGACTCTAAACCATTCATACCAAGAGCCTCTTCTAAAGATTTTGGTTCATTAATATTAGCATTCAAAGAAAACATACACCTCCAATAATCAGGAGAATATCCATACCTTTCTAGTGATTTCCTCCATCTATTAGACCTTCAAATAAGATTTGGTTTAGGTTCAAGTTCAGGTTCAAATCCCTCTTCCTCTAATGATTCCAAACTTGTAGAGCTCTCTTCAACAAGTTCTCTTTCTGAGGGCCTCAATTCAACTTTCTCAGGTGTAGCAGGAAGTTGAATCACATCTTTCTATTCTTTTATCTGTTATGGCTGCAGTGTGATAAGAGAAGTCTCAATTTCTCTAAAAATAACACTTTCAGAGTAAAATACCTTTTGTGCAATAGGATCCTAAAGCTTGTATCCTTTCACACCGTAACTATATCTGATGAAAATACATTCGAAAACTTTGCTATCCAATTTTTTTTGCTTCTCCTTTACAACATGAGCATATGCCTCACAACCAAAAACTCTTAGATGTCTAAGTGAAGGCTTATGTCTTGACTATGCTTCCATTGGTGTCTTATGAACAAGAGCTGATGTAAAAGACCTGTTCATCAAGTAACAAGTAGTTGCTATAGCTTTGGCCCAAAATTTTTGTTACAGTCCAACTCCACTTAGCATACTCCTAGTCTTTTCCATCAAGGTCCTATTAATTCTTTCTGCAACTCCATTCTATTGTGGAAAATACAGAGTTGTCTTCTCTCTTTTAATACCACAATCTTTACAAAATGTGTAAAAAACATTGGAGCAATATTCATCGGCATTATCAATTCTCAGATGCTTTATCTTCTTTCTAGTTTGCAACTTAACCATTTCTTTAAATTCTTTGTTCATGACTGAAAACTTTAGCTTTACTTCTAAGAAAATCAACCAATGTTCTTCTACTAAAATCATCAATGAAAGAAACATAATAAACTGATCTACCAATAGAAGGAACATCAAGTGGATCAAATACATCTGAATGGATTAGATACAAAATACATGAGGACTTATGAGAACTTTAGTAAAACTAAAGACATTTTTCTTTACCATAGATACAATGCATAAAAGTTAAAAATAAAAAGTGTAGTCATTCAACCCATCAACAAGGTTTTTGTTCTTTAAGGTTCATAGACCTTTCACACCAATGTGGCCAAGTCTTCAGTGCCATAACATAGTTTTCTCTCCATGTAACTTTGATTTAGTAGATAAAGCACCATTGGGTGCCTAGAAACCATGACCATCTATTCAAAGAGAAACCCTCTCCTTCTCCAACAAAGTAGTCTTCTTCATAGTCTTATCAGAAGTACTATTGCATTCAACCATGCATGCATCAAGCTGGTACAATGTACCCAATCTACTTCCTCTTGCTATTACCATAGCACCTCTCACCATTTTCACACCTGCTTTAGAAAACTATATATGCACACTCTCATTTCTTAGTTTACTAATAGATTAAAAACTCCTTGCTAGTCCTAGGTTATGCAAGAAACCATCAAATATTCTAATTCTTCCATCAAAACATTTGACATGAATACTTCCACAACCAACAATATCAAGAACTAAGTTATCACCCAAATACACCTTACCACCATAAAACTTTTCATATTTACTAAACCAATTTCTATGAGGATTCATGTGAAAAGATGCACCTGATTTTATTAATCATGCAGTATCACCTGCATGAGAAGCCAAGGCTATGATGAAAAAATCTCCATCTTCCTTCTCAAACCCAAAATCAAAATATTTCTTCTTCCTCTTTTTCTTTTCCTCTTTGGTTTGCCACAATTCCAATAGATCCCCTTGGAGTACCATGAGATTTTGATCTCCCCTTATTCTTGGACTTAGAATGGCCATGCTTCTTCTCATTCTTGCTTCTTTCCTTTGGTCTTCCTCGAACACTAAAATCCACTTTGGCATTTAGAGAGACCTTCCTTCTCATCTCTTCAGAAATTAGAGAACCAACAATGTCCTCCATCTTCAAGATGACTGAAGTGATCCCTCTGGCCATGACAAGGTTGTCCCATGAGTCTAGCAATGAACATAGCAAGATTTGGCAGCTCTCCTCTTCATCCATCTACACCCCAATTGAGGCCAACTAAGTCACCAACATATTAAAACTTTCAAGATGCTCAAAAATTCATCCACCTTCTTCCATTCTCAAGGAATACAACTTCTTCCTCAAGAAAATCTTGTTCACAAGTGATTTCACTTGATAGATCTCACTTAGCTTCTTCCAAATCTTCTTCATGGTAGGTTCTTCATGGACATTAATTAGTATAGTGTCTGGAAGACATGATCTAATGAGACAATCATTTAGCTTTTCTATCTCTCACATCATATTATGTGGCTTAAGCTAGATTTGTAGGCCTCATCTTCTTTTCATCGACTACATCACATAGATCTTGATCAATCAATAGATCTTCCATATTTAGCTTCCACATTTCAATGCTTGTGCTAGAAAACTTCTCTACATCAATACCACTTGTAAGAAAGCTAATGTGTGCGGAATTGCTTCCTACACTAATCTTTGAGAGGAAGATTGTGAAAACTTGACTAACTATTGTAGAGGTCTAAAGAAATGCATAATAACTTAATCAAAATAACAATAAACTTATAAAAAATGATTACTGTGGGGAAATCCTTCCGAGAGAAAAATCCCACCATCCAAAACCCTCACAATGTATTCTTAAATCCAAAAGATTACAATACACTTGCAATACAAGTTCTTACAGGAGCACATCACCACAACTTGAACTTGGACTTAGACTTAAAGAGATACTCCTTCTAGCACCAGTCTTGCAAACTAAACTCAATGATTCAAACACCTCCCTAATGTGCTTTCCATCTTTGCAATCCTGCAACATAGAAGTAAGAAAGACTTTTGCACAAGCTCCCACACAAATCTTGATAAGCTCAAAAATCCTTGTACCCAATAAATAGAACCAAAACTAGCCAGGCTTTGATACCACTTGTAGGGAAGCTAACATTTGTGGAATTGCTTCCTACGCTAATCTTTGAAGGGAATATTATGAAAATTTGACTAACTATTGCATAGATCTCAAGAAATGCATAATAACATAATAAAAATAATAATGACCACATAACACAATGATTAACATGGGGAAACCCTTATTGGAGAAAAAATATACCCTCCAAAGCCCACAATGTATTCTCAAATCAAGCAAATTACAATGCACATGCAATGCAAGTTCTTATAGGAGCACATCACCACAACTCAAACTTAGACTCAGACTCAGATAGATACTCCTTCTAGCACCCAATCTTGCAAATTGAACTCAATGATTCAAACACCTCCCCAAGACCTCCTTTTATAGTGATTTACAACTTGGAAACCATTTGTGGTCTTACAAAATCATGGGCAAAAAGCATGGGCAAAACAACCATGCCACATGTTACCCACTTGTCATTTGTAACTCCAAGAATAGCATTTTCGTCCATAATTTTATCCTCTTGTCTAGACCCCCATAAAAGTCATATAACGAATTGTTTACACTCTAAAAATAGCCCTTCTACATTGTTTTAGAGACTAGACACATTTTTAACAACTCGTACACCTTTTTCCAACTCATAAACATGTGGAAAACTACCACAAACAAATTCTAGAATTTTCTTTAAAAAAATTGGAGTTTCTCAAAAAAAGCTTGGAAGGTTGAGATATAATTCTCAACAGTTGTAATGCCAATTGATAGAAATTAAAGTTCGCAAACACAATTGGGAGGTGAATAAGTTGTCTACTTAAAAATATTTTATAAAATATATTAAATTAAAAACATGAAGGAAATCAATGCAACAACCAAAAGACAACAATCATGAATAGTGAAATAAGATATGTTAACTAGGGAAATCAGTGATCAAAGGGAAAAGCTCAGTTGGAATGATGCCTACATGATCATGTATTAATATCAATGTTCCTTACATATGAATTAAAAATATATATAATATATACATATGAGTCGCTAAATAATTCCTAGGATAACATATCTAAGAGTGAACTAACTAAATATTAACTTAACTTGCCAATACATTTACTTAAATTACTTAACACAACATCATCACCAATCTTTGCTCTACTCTTAGGATTTATTCATATCCAAATCTCACATATTACAATGATACTATATTACAACACATCAATATACACTTGTAACCAAAAAACAATATTTCATTTATACCAAGTCCCAAAACAATTAATTATGTCACCCTTGATGATTTAAATTTTTTAATAAATAATATAGGACCACAATAATTTATTGCATTACATGTTACATAACTATTTACAAATTCCAAAAGAATGCAAAAAAAAGTTGGCTGGCAAGAAACAACCCATACACTATCCTTCACAAGTCTTTATAGAATGATCAACACATTCTTCCATGTTGAACAAAACATCACAAACATATCTTTAACCTAAATCCAAGATCAATGATAAATATTTTTACCTTTCTGAAAAGATATAACTCAAATATTAGTACTCTATTTCCTCCAACCTATTCTGAGAGTAGTCTTCAAAAAATCATTAATAACATCCACAAACCTTCATGAAAATTCTAGTGAACATAGCTAGAGCATTAGGACATGTTCCTAAATTCTAATATAAGTCCACAAAATGTAATTTTGCATCCTCTAACATCACACAGTAAAAATTCTACAAAAACTCTATCAAAAATAGAAATAAAGCATATATTTTGACATGAATGGCAAACTAAGTCATGAATACAACACATTAGCACTCGATCATCTCTGCAAGAGTCCTTATAATTTATCCCCATTAGCACATAATGCTATCTATAAGGCATTTAAGCCAAATATGTAATATATTGACCAAAACTTCATAGTGAAGTAGATTAAGCCTTCTTTTCAAAAAAAGAGGTAGTCCTAATCTACGACGATACACCAAGAAACCAAAAGGAACCAAGAATAAGAAGACCCAAAGAAATGTTCATTGAAGTTTAATCATTGGAAATGTACAACATTAGGGAGTTAAGTTTTACAATAGAAATTTGCATAGGATGTGAAAAATATGGGATAGCATAATTGAAGTTCCTAAAAAAAATGATAGAACTCCAAAAATAGAATCATAATTTGGTTGAAGGGCATACAATAGAACCTAATGTCACAAAATAAAAACTAGACCAACATGTCATAAAAAAAATTTGAAATGAAAAATTGTTAATAGTTTGACCTAAAATGTATTATTTGACTTATTGATTTGATTATTTACTATGCTTGAGTGATTTTGACAACTTCTAGAACCAGTTTGAATAATAGTTGGAATTTTTTGTGAGATGATTGTTTGGTAGAGCACACACATAAGACACAAGATAGTTCACTCACCACTTAAAAATATATAGTATGTTTTTTTGAACATGTATAAGTTTCTCTAGTTTTTTGGATTCTCTTCCTATGGCTTGAAGGTATAATGTTATTAGTAATCACAAATAATCCACCCAAGGGAAAAGAAACTTGGAAGGAGGAGGTGATAAAGATACTCAAAATGAAAGTAAGTAATAAACAAAATCTATCCCTAAAAAGAATCTGGCTTGATAACCAAAATCCTTCCCCATGCTAAGTGTCTCATGAGTACTAACATATTACTAGACCATTGGACCTCACATTCAAAGAAACTCCATTGACAGTTGTGTACTATTAAGTACAAATGGTGAGTGTAAATTTCTTCAGAAGATCTTGGTAGTTCACTTGGATTGGTCCCCACACAAGCATTAAGACACCTTTGTAGTCTCAAAAAGAGATTAAGGCTTTAAAATGCTACCAACACCTAAAAGTGTACCCTTTGTAAGAAGGGTTTGACTTAAATTATTAGTACAAGTAGGGCACACTTAACACATTTAATAATTGTGATATTACTATCAGGATTTAACTGTGTGATTTTGAGTCAAACTCATTGGCCCATGTTTCATGAGTAGTGATTCAACATGAATCCATCTCTCATGAGAATAAATAGAACACTTAAAACTCATTGGATCCAGGTGATGCTCACAAGGGTGAAGCATCAGGACTTCCCGAGAGGTCACCTATCCCAGTACTACTCCAGCGTGAGTGCGCTTAAATATGGAGTTTCTGTTAGATTATGGTGACTGATCAGGAAAGTATTGTACATACTTCATAAATAGTAGGGTTCGGGGCATTACCCTAAATTTTTTTTTGGCTATATCTGACATATTAAGGCCGACATATGGCCGACATGTTGTAACCCTAAAATGAATAAAATACTTGTATAAAAGGGTTTAGGGTTAGGTATTTTTCATTATGTTGTGATGCAGAATTGCTTCTTGTGATAGTATTGAGCTGTAAGGGATTACAGATTGTAATAAGTTGTAATCACTGGATTGTAATAAGATTGAACTTGTTGTTTGGTGGATATAGCCCAGCGATTGGGTGAACCACATTAAATCTTGGTGCCTTGTGTTCATTTCTGTGTGATCTATTATTTTCTATTATTGATTATATTTGCATATAGTTTTTATTTCTGTCTGTGGTTAATCCTAACAAGTTCCTCCATAGTTAAACCCAAATCTTGCAACCCCATTTGCAAGCTTGCAAATGGGGTTGCAAGATTTGGGTTTAACTATGGAGGAAACTCTGTAGTTAAGTGCGCTCAGGCTAGAGTAGTACTAGGATGGGTGACCTCCCGAGAAGTTTCGATGCTTCACCCCTGTGAGCATCACCTAGATCCAATGAGTGCTAAGTGTTCCATTTATTCTCATGAGAGATGGATTCATTTTGAACCACTACTCATGAAACATGGGTCAATGAGTTTGACTCAAAATCACACAGTTAAATCCTGATAGCAATATCACAATTTGACTTATTGTGCAAATGATCTCCTACTTAACATTTAATAATGATTGAATCTCTAGATTAAAAAAGATGTCTCTTTGGAGTCATTCTATTCCACAAATTTTAATGATCAAAGTGGGGAGGAATCATCTATAAAAAGCATGTTTTCTTATGGGTCAGTCCTTGGGGATTTTTTTCCCTAAGCCTTGAAGCCGAACTAAAGGTTACTCAATTGACTAGAGATTGGATCCTAGGGTCCAAATTTTAGATTATCCTAAAAGGGGAAGAGAATTGTCATGTACCTCTTCACTTCACCCATTATGAGTAACAAAAATGTGTATGTAGGCTTATACGACTTCCAGTTGGCACAAAATTTTTTATCACTTTATATAAAGTTTTTATTATTCAACCCCTTTCAAGGGTTATTGCATAGCTTCACATCAAATTTCTCAAGGTAGGTTCTTTGTCTGATCAAGGGTGTATCATTTCTCATTGAATCATAGCAGTCTCATAAGAGAATGTATAGAAGTGGCCCAACATTTTTTTGTACACAAAAAGTAGACTAGAGCTACAACATAATGGACTAAATAAGTACCTTAGACAAATTTATATATTTATTGAAAAAAAAAAGCCAAAGGGTTCCTATGATATTTCCTAGTTTTACTAATCTACCAAAGGCACTTGGTTATTATTAGATTGGTATTACTGGCAATATCCTTACAAAATAAGAAAAAAAAATTATGTTTAACTATAGAAAGCTAAAGTCAAATGACCTAGATTATTTCCTAGCTAGTAAAGACTAAGGTTAGATGCTCAATGGCAAGACCATTATTTTTGAATTTTAAGAACAACCAAAAGGTAATAAGCTCAAAGTGTTTAAATTGACATTAAAGAAAATATGGTTTCTCAAACTATCAAAATAATTGAAGTCATGGCCCTAGAAGATACCTATTTGGTTGGCCACATCTAAACTAATTCTAAATCCCTTTATTCTAATGTTAGGCTATATAAACTAATGTATAGAGTAGGAACCTTGTATAATAACAAGAGGGTGTAAATTCTATTAATAATATTTGATTGTATAATCCTATGAGCACATTAAATAATTTTTTCATGTTGCCACTATCAATTTCAACAACTTCATTGACAAATTCCCAATTATTTAAAATTGAATCCATTGACAACTAAACACGAGAAGGATAATTTTTGTTGAAATAACTACTAATGATAATTACCTCTATCATTGATTTACTATTATAAAATAATTAAATATATTAATACTAATTGTGTATCTTCAATATAATAGTTTAGGAACTTTTTGCATAGAGAATTAATTGCTTCTTAAAAGAGTTACTCCTTTGAACATTGAATTAAATTGACAATTGATTGATTATATTATTTCTCTCATATATTTAAGTTTGTATTCCCTTATATTTGTATTGATTTACATGTCATTATGAGCTTTGAATTGCTAGATTGCACTTGCAGCTTTAACCTTTTTATATTTCTCATATATTATCTATTGAAGTAAATTTTATACTACTTATGTTTAGATAGCATAGTTAATGGTGTCGATATCTATTATTTTTACATAATTATATTTACTCTTCTTTAGAATACATGAAAATTAAATAATGTTCATAAATGCTACAACCAAGTGCATGATTAGTTATTATCCTATTATGCAATAGGTTTCAAATTATCTTCATTTATCAACAATTTATAATATAATAGTTAGTCCTTTTGATATTTTAATCTCTAATTTGATCAACAAACCATGTAGTAAATGTAATATTAATCTAGAATTGAAACACCTAGGAATGTTTATGGAATGTGGCTCACATTTAAAGCTCCTTCAACTCAACCTAGTCATATTAGCATGTAACTAAAGAGTGGGATTGAAAACACATGTGAAAAAGTTGAATGACCATTTTTTTTTATCAAAGACTTAAACATGAATGTTTAGGATTGAAACATAAAATAACTTATTTAGTATAAATGATGTTAGATTAAAATTGGAACTTTGTGCTAAAAAGAGGTTATTCTATCTTATTAATTTTAATTTAGATTAATGATTTCACGCTAGACTTAATTGATTAAGCTTATTTAATGAATTAGATTAGAAGGATAAAATAAATTATTGATGAACTATAGAAACAATTAGATAAATATTAATTTCTTAAGTTAGTTTTAAAATAATATTAAAATTATGCAAGAGTAGATACAATAAAAAGATAAATTGTAAATCTTTTATTTAGGAGTCTGATTTGAGTCTATTTGAACTTAGCAAATAATAGTAATAATTCATCACAACACCTAATAATTAATCTTGAATCTAATTTCTTACTGATATATATATATATATATATATATATATATATATATATGAAAGAAATCCAATAATGTAATGCTCACAATGACTTGTAAATTTCAATATAAATATAAATATATGGGAATACATATTTTTCCCTTAAAACGTTATTCCCATGGAGGGAACATCTATCCGCCAAATGAAACACACTTGACCAAAATGACTGGTCTAGACAATATAAATAGTACTGGTCCACACAATATAAAAGCCACATTTATACTGTACTTTTCTGCTAAGGTCGCCTTCAGAATAGTGGGCCTCTGACATCTGGTAAGATTTCTCGCCTCCACATAACAGGTAAAAATATTATGTTCAAAAAAGTGCGCTGGTTATTAAAAGTTATACATTCAGGCGAAGGAAGTAAGCTTTGTCTCGCGGGGACCAGTGATTGATGCGTCGAGGAAGACGTCAATGGGAGTGTATCTGTAGTCTGGATAGAGCGCTGAAACCTCAAGATCGTCTTCTCCTAATTCAAAGTTCGTCTGGTCGCCTTTCACAAATATATTATGCAGAACACAAACTGGAATGTTATCAGGATGAGGCAGAGCTGCAATCAAGTATTGTGTTATGTCAGTAATAATGAGGATTAATCATGATAGATGAGAAAATACTCGGATGGTTAAAGAGATAAGAAAGTTACTCTGTGAGAGATTGATCATCTCAGATTCTGACAAGTAAACTCTTTTAAAACTGGTCCCTGTTTTGCTTTCCCACAACGAGAGAAGCTCACTCTGGCTAATTATGTTTCCCGGCGGCCTGTAAATCACAAGCCTGTTTTCTGTTCTTGGGTTGTTTGCAACCATAATAGTAAAAGCCGCGACGTCGTCCTCTAAATTCAAAACCGCTGCAAAACATTCAAATGACAGGTCAATTCTATGTGTCCCTGCTTTAAATACAACCTATGCACATTATAATCATAGACATATTGATATTTTCGGTTACCCCTCTGTGATTCCTTTCACAATTTGTACTAATTGAAACCCAAATGATATGATATACCTTTTGTGAGTCCATCGCCATAAATGACAACTTCATCCAATTGAGGATCTTGCCGAGGATGGACAAAATAATCGACAAAATAAGCTGCAAAAGAGTTGGCAGAAATGAAGGAATAAGGAATCCCCGCTTGCTCAATGGCCCTGCGGATTGTCTTTTTATCATCGCATATTATCTGAAAGGGAGGGAGACCTTTCACCCTATCTACGTCGTTGCCAAACTCGGAGGGCAGAAATCTCTAATTCCACAACAGGATGTAGTTGAATAAGATATTTGTTCTATGCATCTTAAATGAATACAGAAAGTACAACCATTCAAAAATTGTTTCGTACCTTTATATTCCCAACTTCCTTGATGGCTCTTATGATGTTGAGCTGATCCATATGTTGAGGAACTGCAAGAGAGGATATGACAATATCTACTTGTCTAAATGCATTTACTAGGCTTTCGTGATCATCTAGAGAGCCCTGTACATAAAATCCAATAAGAATCAATTGGAAGCTTCAACAGAGACATGGGGGAAAATAATTTTCTAGCTAGATTGTATAACTTACTTGCAGTGTAAGAACACCCACATCTCTCAACTCTTGAAGTTTGCTGGCTTTGGAGGAATTAGGAGTAAGAGATTGTGGCCTTACAAAAACATAGGTAGGGTAACCAAGTAAAACACTGGCTTTCGCCATATATTTACCAAGGTATCCTGTAGCTCCTATAATCATTTTCTTTTTGTCAGTGATCTATTTGTCAGTGACTTTCTTTTTCTTTTTTTAAACATTTGATTTTAAAAAGAGCTAAGTTGTAAAATCTAACAAGATAACAAATTGTTAACGAATAGTAGACATGAGATTGATTTCATAGACAAGAAAGAAGTAAAACTATATTTCTCAATCTACTATAAAATAGCAGTTAATTATGCAAATAGGGTGGACCAACAAGAGCAGATTACACTTTTTGGTCTAAATTGACACTAAACTAAGAATTTTTAAAAAAACTTTGACTTTTGGATTCTAATTGTCATTTAATCATTATGATTTTCAAGATGAAGTAAATTAAAGTCTTTTATGATTTTTTGTGTACATTCTAAATAAATTGTTTTTAAATTTTTTGAATTGATTTGATTCAATTATTTTTTATCCCACAAAAAAACTGGTATATTGTCAAAAACCTGATTTTTAAAGAATGCCTCTATTTTTGACAAGCATGATTTATTTTTTTCCTATTATAGATATCAATGTGATTCTTTTGAATTTATGTTTGTAACACTCATACCATGATTATGAAGGTAGTTTTATATTTTTATCCTTAGTATTGCATATTTTATTAATGTTTAAAGTTGACCTAACTCTAATTTTGAGATACATTATGTTTGATGCATGTAACTTATGTTTTGTTTGTCTAATTTCAAATTTTCTTTTTTATGATACAAAGAGGATTCAAATAGATAGATTTTGGTTATTTTTCAGAATTTTTATTCTCTTCTTCACTCTTTTTCCTTGAGCATCCAATACAAAGGTTTCTTTTGTATAGTAAATCTATGTTTGATTCATGTCAAAGAATATGTATATAATGAAATCAAAATATATAAAATCTATAATCATTAGAAAACTTGTTCTGAGTATTTATTCCATCCAAATGTGCATCTCTTAATTTTTCCATTTGTGCCCTCTAATTGAGTCCCCAATCAAAGATTACTTAAGATATTATTTATCCTTTTCAAAATATGCCTGGGACTTTCTATAGAAATTATTTTCAATTTAAACTATTTTAGGTAGCTTTGATCGAAATTATTTCTTAAAAAAAATCATGATTTCAAAAAAGTATTTTCAATTGAAAGTACTTTACTTTTGATAGAAAGTAGAATACATTCTATCAAATGTCTTTAGGATTTTCTATCAAAGCTTTGCAAGACATTTTTTTTGCATTTCATTTTTTGGAGGAATTTCTTCCTCTAAAAAACTATAATCCACTAGTATGGGTTCACTCAAATTTAATGTATGGATCAAGCAATTATTGAAAGGTATGAAGGAAGATATTACTAAACTTGTTGTAATATATTATGATAATATGATTGTTACAAACATATCCAAGAATCTTGTGGTGCACACAAACACCAAACACATTTCTATCAAGTATCATTATATGAGAGATGTAATAGAAGAAAAAGAAGTGAGATTGGAGTATGTGAACATAAAAGACGAGATAGATGATATATTTAATAAGGAATTACCTCAAGATTTTAATGAGTATCTAGGAGGTGAGTTAGGGGTCATTCCCCTATCTGAAGCAAGATGAGAAGAGATGTAATATTGCATGAAATGTTATGATCAGGCTATCTTACACATTGATAAAGGAGGTCACACTTTAGGAGCCACCTAAAGATTATGATAAGTTGGATAGAAGCATGAGCATATAAGACTAAAATGAGTCAAGCTAATGGTAACAATAGAAATGACATTGCAATATTAGTCAAATAGTGAAAAATCGAAGGTGATATACATGACCAAATCAAGGAAAGAGTATGGATGATGTACTTGGCATTACTATCAAAGAGCAAGAATATCTTTGTAGTTGTCATTCATATCTAGAAGGAGATATAACATCTATGAGGAAGAGATGTAAAAGAGGGAGCCAATATAGTTGTTATTATAGTTGGTATCAGAATTGAATCTGTAATTGAATGAGAATCAAAATAAAAATAAAGATATCAATGAAGATCTATATCAAATCATAGAGGGAGCTAATAATAATAAATAAAGTAATGTCTTTTGCATTTGCATGGTAAATAGAGGTAGTGTCATTAATACCAAAGACAAAGATTGTTGGAATCTGCAATTGAAATAATTGTTATGTTTTCATTGAGGTCAAACCTACTAGAGAGATTAGTACTAATAGTCTAGAGTGCCATATCTATTGATTGATGAAGAGGATTTGAAAAGAGAGATAACTAGATGAACTAGTGAAATCGTTGCGTAAGAGGAGAAAGTATGATGGAATAACAACAGGCACTTGATTAGTTAGTCTTTGACAAGATGATGCATTGGTTAATTAGTGTATGAAATGTAGGAGTGTTGAGCTAAAAAAAAGTCTAGTAAATAATGGTTAGTCAATGAAGGTTGTTGAAGTAGAAGATTAAGGAATTTAAGAGTTAGTTGATTAAACAATATTAGCCAAGTGATAGTTATGGCCAAACAAGTTGAAGAAGGAAAATGCAGTTATGAACAAACATAATGAAGGCTAAGAAAGATAGTAAAATCGAAGTGTGAAAGATTAGTAGAGACCAAGCTATATAGTGTTGACTGAGCAACAAACTACAATGGTGACAAAGTGTCAACAAAATAATAATTTGTGAAAGAATCAAGTTTGAGGCCAATATAGTTGATGTTTTGGATTAGGAAAAATCTGTAAAATATATGGATTGATGAATTGACATATTTAGTGCATGAGTTGTTTTTTGTTATGACATGAAGGCAAGGATTTAAATAGAAGTTTCTAGAAGTATCAAGAAATTAGAAGAATGACTAAATGATGGATAGATTCATAGAATCTAATCAAACCCTAATATCTATGGTGATGTTTAAGCAAAAAAAAAAATCAAATCTACCTATTTAAGGAGACATAAGAGATGTTTTCAAGGTTGGTTCATTGTTGATTAGTGATCTTATATAGAAACTATGAAAAATAGAGTAGAAGAGGAAAGGTTTGAAGATTGGTGAAGTGTGATTGCTTGAAAAAGAAGATCAAAGATGAACATGTTAATGAAGTCTAACCAATGAATCAACAAATAAACTAATGGAGATCTTAATTCAAAAAGTGAATTATATCTAAAATGATGAAACTTGATGTTAATTTCTAATCATTGTGGCATTTAATATCCTTTAATCAAGGTTGACATAATAGTCATTTTTAAAATTCTTTGATCAAGGTGACATTCTAATAGAATTATCCAAAGTTCTTTAACTAGGCCTCTCCTAATAGGGTGATTAGTCCTTTAATAGGGTCATGCCTAATAGTGTGTTGTATAAAATTTAAAAGGGTTGGCTCTTAGTTGAGTTCACTTTAGAAGAGTGAAAAGTGGTAGCATATTACTTGGTGGTTTTTCTTAAATTAGGTTTCCACATTAAATCTTGGTGTTAAACATACATGAATGATATATATATGATGCATGCTATTTACTATTGTTTTATTTAGTGTTTGTTGACATATATTGAACAGAGAGGTAAGTCATAAATGAATATGTTGAGTTGTTGATGATATGCTATATGGACTAAATAGTTTTATGAGTATGTTTAAGTTGTTTGAAGTGAGTAAAAGTTGAACTTGTAAATCTAGAACTAAGCATAGTTGATTCAACCCCCCTACTTCTCTATTATTGTAAATATTCTAACACTTATATGTATTCCTCTTAATGTTATTGTACCCACCTTTTTATGTCCAATTTTTTCTCTTTCCTACAAGGTGGTTATTCTTTTGTTTAATCCTCTTCTGTCTAGTGGCTAAGATGTAAAGTTTAGTCTTTATTACTGGCATTGTTAGTTCACATAGGAGCTATTGTCATAATTTGTTAATAAATGTATAGGTTTGTTTCTTTTGGGTCTCATCAATGTTGTTTTATTCTTTCTCATATTTTGTACTCAACTCTATAGAATAATGTTAAATATATTTAAAGACCTTGTGCCTTTTGCCTGAAAAAGGAAAACAATAATGACACCATAAAACACATAAATGATAGTACAACATTTAGTAAAGATGATTGTATCATATAACAATTGCCACATAGTGGCAACTATTTTCCTAATAGATAATAAAAGTATAAATTATAATCACAATATTCATTATTATAACTATAGTATTTGATATAATTTTAATTATTCATAATAACATATTAATTTGAAAGCTTAGTGTAGTAATAGATGGAATAGCAATAATATGTTTAAATCATGTTATAAATTAATTAAGTTCAATATCCTATTATAATATGCTTTTAAATTAATGTGTAATTATTATTAACTATACGTATATAACTTTAATTCATTATTAGGCAAACACTAATGATTCAAAAAGAAAAAATCTAGGCAATATCATAGAGAGGAACATTATATTCAATGTGAATATGTAAGTATGTAGCATAGAAGTGATTCCAGAACTAAGTCATAGTCTTCAATTAAATAGATGTTTGTTAACTAATTTAATGTATTAGTGAAATAAATATTTAAAAAGATCAATTGTGTTTTCTTCTCGTAAAAATTTATTTTATATTTAAATATATGCTTGTATCAAATTTTTTGAAAATGTGAATATTTTGAAAAAAATAACATTTAAATTGTTACATTTTTTTAAATCATTATTCTAAGACATGACTCACTCAAAACACCATCATAAAAGAAGGTTGAGGAATTATATAATTTAATACATGATAAACATACTCTATAAACTCTTTCGTTGCCTACATGTTGTATACATTCATTTCTTTGTGTGGACCAATTCACTATTTGATAAGTAAAGTATTTTAGGATGATTTAAAGAATTAATGTCATGTAACCCTAGATAATGTTAGACTAACTTTAAGGATTTTATATATAATGCATAATTTTTATAAATTAACTATTTTTGTTTATATATATTTTCTAACTTATTAAAATTTGATTTTTTGTATGTTAGAATATTTTGTATAGAAATATTTATTTCGTTACTTTTAATATCTATTTAATTTTATTATACTTTATTATTTTAGTACTCAATATGTAAAATTTAATATGTATTCTCGTGGAAAGATTACTCATCTTCCATCAACCACTTGTTACATACACAAAAGGGTGCAACTCCTAGTTAATCTAAGATAAGCATAAATATAATTAAGTTTATATTAAGATATGCATAAATGCAATTATAATTATAATTATAATATTATAGATTATAAAATATTAAATTATTAAAAAAAGTAAATTATTAAATCACTAAGGGTACATTTGGCTGCCAAAATATAAAAAATGGAATAGGAATATTTATTCTTGAATAAAAACATGGGGTTATGTATTCCTATTATTGTTTGGTTCACCCAAAATTTGATGCAGAATTCACGGACTCACAAAATGATGTTTTCTAAAATATAATGTATTGGAATAGAAATACATATTCCAATTCCACCTCTTTAGGTGGAATAGCGAATGCTCATTTTTTAGCCAAAATTAGAATATGTATTCCAATTTTATTGCTATTCCAATTCTAATTTGGTGCATCCAAACAAAGAATTCAAAATTTTAAAAGTATACATACGCCTATTCCACTTGTATTACCATTACCAAATAGACCCTAAAGATGTATCTAATCTAATTATGTTTAGAAGTTCTCAAGAAATTATTCAATTTAAAATAACAGTTGCAATAGCATTTAACCTATGGTAAATACTAACAACATTAGCTTACAATTTATCAATTATTTTAAACACCTTAATGACTTTTCTTCCAACACTGCCACTGAATTTCGGTTTTTCGATTTCAATAGAAGTCAAAACGAGCATTTAATTGTCTGGGATAAAGTTATCTTAAACAATGCTATACCTATATAGGTAAGAGTTACAAACATATACAAGATATTTCTAAGCTAAATGTAAGAAATCTGATGCGATTGGAAACAGAATGCGATTGGGATCAGATTCGGTGGCATGTAGCTGCTCCAAAGGAAGGTGCATGTAGACCATCCAACTACTGTCTCCTGCACGGCTTTGAGTTGGCATTACATACCCTACTTCACCGCCCCAAGGGAAATGGTAGCTTCCAAAGGCAGGCTTCCCCCATCCAAAATCAACCTCATATAAAGGAAACCGTAGTCCAGAAGACACCAACACGGCAGGTCCAGATGACTTCATTCTATCTTCTTTTCCGTAAATCTTCCCTACGACAGGAGTTGGCTTTCTGGTCTCCACTAAATCAATTAACCTTTGAAAGTGCTCCTCATTTGCTGCACTTTGTATAGCACCATGAATTAAACCTGCACTGCAACAAAGCGGTTCGCTTTCTACATAACGAGAATTTGATTCAGCAAATGGCAAGATTATAACATTGCCAAAGTAATTAGCAGAAACCCCAATCTCCCTTAAGTGTGGGCGGCCATCTACAACTATTCCTATTTTACTGCAACTGGCAGTGTCTTTTACGTTCTGGGTGCGTATCAGTAGTTTCTATAAGTAAGCACTGAAAACCTCTAATTTGGTGTACTTGTTACCATGTTTATTTGCATTAAATTGGAGATCCATGATGTTCTTTGCATCTAGGTGGTAAATTCTACTTGATAGAGATGGTGGGTGAGGATCATTTTCTTGGCCGAGTTCCTGAGGAGTATAATTCACATACATTTTTTCAATTTGAGCAGAGTAAGTGGGGTACTCTCTAGGGCACAAAGAAGAGCGTGTAAAGCATGGATTGGGAGATACAGATGAACTGTTCCTAGAAAGATTTTTCCAACTTGTGAAAAACATATTTTCTGAGTATGCATCTGCGGCTCTGTAGTCGAATGTGCAGCCAACAACAATATCTCCACAGATGAACCCTGTAACCTGCAAGTACCGAGTATCGTTAAGATTGTAATGCAGAAAACCATACAACCATACAAGTGGTGTAATGCCCTGCCAAGGGATCCAAAGAATTACACTAAGTTTACCTAACAATTTTTTATTTTTTTTAACATGAAAGTAAATACCACATATAACTTGTACATAATAATGGAAGCAATAGCAATGCTCATCTAAAAGAAAAAATAACATACATAACTGACTTCATTGTTTAAGAATCCTTTAACGTTGAGTTACATCTAAACTAACATACATGAATCCATCTAGTACAACATCCACATGAATAATAATGATAAGTCCAAAGTTCATATATTATATTTCCAAATGCTCAATCATCCACTCTACATGTCACTGGGTATAAAAGCTTAAAAGAATATACATATGTGAAATAAGGTACATCATCCTATTCCAATCCATGATACATCAAAGTAGAGATAATCACATGATACATCATCATAGAGGACATATACATCTATCATAAAGATCAAACAAAATAAACTAAGTGCACAGTTCCTCCCAACCGTTAATAGCATCATTAGACCATCGTGGATCCTAGCCATCCCTCCGTGTGTAACATTCCAAGGCACCAAAGAGATCATCGACTATAAACATAGTAGGAATGTCACTCCTAAAACATCCTACTAACATGCAAAGTAAAAGCATAAGATAACATCATCTAACATATGCAAATCATCAATATAAGAAACATACCAGCAAATACATCTATCATAAGGTATATCATCTATCATAATGCTCCAAGAACATAATGAAGATAAATACCAACCAAGAATACTCCAGCCATGGTGTCTCAAGCGGATCTCAAATGATAAGAGTGAAAAATACACTACCACCTGACCGCATGGTACCTAAGTGGTCCACTCCCACCGTGCTAAGGAGATAATCTCAAGTCCCAAATAAGCTATCCATAACACATAACACAAATCTTTATAGTTCAGCAATCCTAAAAGTATACTAACTCAAAGGTTCCAATCATGAAACTGACATCTACTTCCCAGAGGCACACAATGACATGTAGAAACCGACTATGCAAGCGAGAAAGTGTCATCACATTTATCACGTACAAGTTACCCTGGCAGTTAGCTAAACTCCACGGGTTCATACTGATCTCATGTGGCCACTAGTATCCTCTCATACTGACGAGGCATACTATAGAATGCACGGTCGCAACCATGCTTTATCACTACTTCCATCCTAGCCTGTACAAGCACTCAAGGCATGGGCGAGAACATCAAAACAATTATCTTTTTAGGTTCATTTAATCCCCATTTAGTGTGTAAATGTTATCACTTATTAACCAAACTTACAATGAGTTACCCTGACAGCCACTTAGGGCCCCGGCCCCCATTGCAAGCCACTTCCCGACACTACAAGTAGATTACCTACCCTAAGCTCATGAAATCATAAATTTTAAAATCACAAAAGATAATCCATAATAAAATCATCAAATATGCATAAAAGCATCAAATATCCATAATAAAAAATCATTAAACCTTCAAGATAAGAATCATCAAATCTCCATGAGCATCTGAAAAGAATCCATAGAAAATCATGACCAGAACAGTTCTCTATTGGTAACTAAAGGCATCACTGATAATCATAAGTATCTATTGATTCTCAATAACCAAAATATATCTCAAAATAAATCACTATATCCATTGGTTCTCAACAAGCAACCAAGAATATCTCAAAATTATACTGATTGAAGACTCTAAAATGGTTGAGTCAAACATGTTACAACATGACATCATCAAGACATAAATCAACATTTCAGTCCCATCAGGGCGACTAGAAAATAATCCAAAGATAACTGATCGATGACTCAAAAATGATTAACTCAAGTGTCTCATAGACATACATCTCAGCTTCACACATGAAGACTGATGAACAAATACAAACATTTCATAGAGCATACTATCACATTACCATAGTTGAGCTTAAAAGATCGAGACCAAATAAGATCAACATGCCATCACATCTCATAACTCTCGAGCCTCTGGTAACAACCTAGGACTGCTCAACACTAGTTAACCCAAAACCCTAAACAAGAAGCATATAGAATACACGATGCAGACACATGTTTTGGTTTTGTTATCTTATATAGTTGAATCAAATGTAGAGGTTTCTAGTTTTCTATTTGCAAGCATACCTCAAGTGTCTAAGTTTAATCATTTGACCTACAAGTCAACCCCTTTGTTCTTCGATAGCATTATCATTCTATTATTTAGAATTACATTATAAGAATAGCTTAAAGGTAAATATTCACTAAACTGATCATCATTGACCTTTAATTTATTCTCTATATTTAACCATGATCCATATTCTAATTGATTAACCTTTCAACTTTTTTAAGATCATTATTTACTATATTATAAGAGGATCAATTATCATTCTTCGAATAAGAGATTATAACTTTATTAAAATGATCAGTTAAATCAATCAATTATTATATGTTCACAATCCATGACCTTTTAACATTCTAAAAGTTTTTAATTAAATATTACTAAGTTTCACTATTAAAACATCTGAGGTCATTATTCAAGTCATCAGAATAAGTCCTACCAACTTTGATATCAATATATATTTTTTTACAATCTTGTTAAAAGAATTATATCAGCTAATCTCTATTACATAATTATTAACTAAATCCAATTAACTCTAGTTAATTGATTTAATTAATAATTACACAACCATACCATCAACCTAATGAGTATTAGTTGACTAACAATAGTTTGTACGTCAAAGTCAACTTCAATCCAATACACAAATATTAATATTTTAATAATAATAATATTAACAAGTGATTTTGAAAATCTTATCCATAATGACTACAGTCATCTTTCTTAACGATTTTGTATTAATGATAATCATTACAAGTTAAAACACTTTCCCATAATATAATTATATTGACAACTCAATGAATATAAATTGATTAAAAATCAATCCTGCTTCAAACCAAAAACTAATATCTTTTTACAAAACTTTAATCATTAAATAATCTTCACTAGATTAACTCTAATCAAATTTGTTGATATCTATTTAAACCATTATTTATTAATAGTTTGCTAGTCCTTACAAACATTAATAAATAATAGACTCCTCAAACTATAAATACTTGATTTATAGAATCCTTCCATAAACACATTAGTTAATATTTGACTAACTCTTAACTCCATTAAAGTATTCAAACATATTAACTAATAACATAATAATTTGGTCTTAATCCAATATCATTCAGAGTTTCTAAATTTAAATCAACATAACATAAATTATCATCTTACAATTATTTAATCAATATTAAAATCAACCATTAGAATCCATTTTCTAATTGTTCTAATAATATTTTGTCTATATAAACGTTGTTTGAAAAAAATCCCTATCACAAACGAATAAGACTCATTGTAGATTTTAACATGAATAATTTCTAAATTCTTAACGTTATCATCTTCATTAAACAACTCTAAAATTGTTTAATATATATTAAATAGTATTCAATATACATTATAAAAAGTCCACTATATAAACTATATTAAAATATTTTTTCTTTTAACTTTCTCTCATTTAAAAATCCATTTACTTAGATTCACTAATAATTAATTACACTTTTTCTACTATTAACTAATCTTAATTAACTTTGTTTTAATTAGATTAGATAATAAACCATATAAAACTAATGCATATTAATAAAATTCTAATAAGGGAAGATTGTAATAATATCTTTAATTCATTCCATCTTTTGATATATTATTTTTGCGAAATTTAAGCATAAAGAACTCTTAGTTATGAGAAATGGAGAAATATCTGTCCTTAAACAAAGTAGTCTCAGTACGACGGCCATATCTCCCTAATGAACAGTTGGATCAGGCTGAAATTTAAATATGTTGGAGAGAGCCAAGTTACGCCGATTTTGACTAGAGCGATTGAATAAACTCGATCACGATAAAAAGTTATGAATGACTGAGTTTGGGTCTATCTAGGGAGTATCGAGAGGACAATTTATGATGAATTAAGAATTTTTTCTTAAAATAATTGTTCTCTAAATTTACCCATTCATCCATCTAATAGGTTTGTCTATACGCATCTAAAAATATAATTTGATAGAAAGATTACATCTAATAATTCGAATTTTCATCTTAAAATTTCTATTTTAATTCCAAATTTTATGTTTCTAATTTAATATAAATTCGAACCCAAACCCGATTAAAATCTAATTTCTTCTTCAATAAGATCTTAGGTTTTCTTTTTTTTTCTTCTCAACCAAATAGCATATCTAGATTCCTATTTCAATTATAGATTTAATCACAAAGAGTATTCAGATACATATAACAAACATGATGAGGATAGGAAGAGAAATAGTGCAAATAGAATATGTGATTTTCACGAGTGCACTTAGACACTGATGCTAATTCACCATACCTCAGAAGTCCATAGAAAATCTCTTCATTTTCCATCATTGCAATTCCTCCAAGATCCAAGCCAACCCAGAATCTCCAAGTGACTAGAAGTGCTAGATGAAGCATAGAAGCATGTAGAAAATATATGAGCATATGAATCTTCTCCCCTGCATGTAAGCTTTGAAGCTTCTATTTAGCTTGTAGCTCGTGGCTTCCATTAACCTTGTAGCTTTCATTAAACTTGTAGCTTCCCATTAAGCTTTTCATTTAAGCTTCTATGAATGCCTGAATCTCAAGAGCTCTCAAGAAACCTTTGAAATGGTTCTTGAAATAGCTGGAAGGTGTCACTAACTAAGCATGGGTCTTTTCCAACCTTTTTGATGAGTCATAGAGTTGTAGACACCTTGTGCTTAATTGATGCACTAACCTCCGTGTTGTTGACACATGTTAATTTTCATGCAAGCTTATAACTCCAATTTACTCTACTCTTTCTAATTTTATTTATTTATTTATTAAGTCTCATGCACTAACTTTAATATCTCCACTTTTCAATCTTAATATATTTATATTTTAATCATATGAGATTTAGAATCTTTTAATAATTTAAAATATATTTTGCACTTTTAAATTTCATTATCTAAGACTTTATTGCTAAAATATTTATTAGCTTTAATAATAATATTATTTAGTGATTTATTTAAAAATGAGCTCCAAATATATTATTATTAAAATAAATATCGTCACATTCCAAATTTAAACCTTTAACTTTTATCTTCCAATTTATTTATTTTATTTTCAAATTTAATTATTTTATTTAATTAATTTTTCAATTAATTAAATAAAATAAATATTAAAATATCATATTAATTTTTTATTTAATTAAACCATTAATTAAATCTTTTAATTAGGCTTAATTAATAAAAAATACTCCAAAGACTCACAAAGTTAAAAATACGAAAAACCCATCATAGCAAAAATACATGCACATCAAACCAAGGTGTTTATATCACGAATTACATCATCTGACACATTTGGAGGGTACTCAACTTAGATACGTGTCATAATTTTTCAATTAAAACAAATGGCCTAAAGGGTTGGGATTTGGACTTGAGAATTTATCTCCCCTCTCTTATCATTGAGATAATGTGATAGGGTAGGCTCATCTTGGCAATTCAAGGAAGTCGATACTCGGTACCTGCAACTTGCATAAAAACTATGCATGTACAAGCACAATATATACTGAACTAAATAGAGAATATCAAGAAGTGGTGCATCGTGTAGATCTCGACTAGTAGGTGACTACGACTCCCTTCCTTAACCACATCAGACACACCATACAAAAGCAAACACAAACACCATACACATGCAATTATGGGGTAAGTATCCATAAAAAAATACATATGATAATAAATCATCTTGCTAATCATCATTAATAACTGCAAACACTGAAAATAATCATCATACATATATGAAATGTAGAGTCTAAGTAATCTTATCACATATCAACTGAATCCATAGCACAATATTTGATAATCTCAAAATAATGTTACTAACCATCAACATGAAATTAGCTCTAAAAGAGTTCAGCAATTATAACAAAATGCGAACTAGGGGTAGGTACTACATCCACCCGCCCTGGGATTAGGCTTACTCTCGGAAGCTTACGAGAATGAGAAACTAAAATACTCACTATGTGGATCCCATTGAACCATTTTTCTCCTGTAGTGAAACATGATACCATTGAAGATATTGCAACACCCTTAGAGCAATATGATTCTAGTTTAATGGTAAACTGAAAACCACATTGATCCAACATTCGTTCTTTTAATAACTACTGAAATATATCCCTTAATACATTCTAAACAAGAGCAACTTAATACTTGCAAAGATACACAAAGGTATACTACTTTGAAACTTAGATAAAAGATACATGTTTTGCAACTAGAATAAGTTTTCAATTTTCAGTTTTGCCTTCATTTAAGTTTTCAATAGAATTTTCAATTTTGAAAGCTAAGTGTTGAAGTATAAAAAATATCCAAGTAACAGTTTCATGTTCTGTTTCAGTTCACCTAGTTCTCAAGTTTTCAATTTGAAAGAGATAGACATAATAGTTCAAAGTTGTATTTTGTTCAACTAGTTAATAACTAGTAGTATTTCAATATACCCAGAGCTCCCAATGTTGAAACTTGAGCTCTGATACCAAATGTAATGCCCCACCAAGGGATCCAAAGAATTACACTAAGTTCACCTAACAAGTTTTATTTATTTTTAACATGAAAGTAAATACCACATATAACTTGTACATAATAACGAAAGCAATAGCAATGTCCATCTAAAAGTAAACATAACATACATAACGGATTTCATTCTTTAAGAATTCCTTAACGTTGAGTTACATCTAAAAAAACTAACATACATGAATCCATCTAGTACAACATCACATGAATAATAATGATAAGTTCAATGTTCATACATTACATTTCCAAATGCTCAATCATCCACTGTACATGTCACAGAGTATGAAGGCTTAAAAGAATATACATATGTGAAATAAGGTACATCATCCTATTCCAATCCATAATACATCAAAGTAGAGATAATCACATGATACATCATCATAGAAGACATATACATCCATCATAAAGATCAAACAAAATAAACTAAGTGCACGGTTCCTCCCAACCGTTAATAGCATCAATAGACCATCGTGGATCCTAGCCATTCCTCCGTGCGTAACATTCCAAGGCACTGAAGAGATCATCGGCCATAAACATAGTAGGAATGTCACTCTTAAAACATCATACTAACATGCAAAGTAAAATCATAAGATAACATCATCTAATATATGCAAATCATCAATATAAGAAACATACCAACAAATACATCTATCATAAGGTATATCATCTATCATAATGCTCCAAGAACATAATGAAAATAAATACCAACCAAGAATAATCTAGCCACGGTATCTCAAGCGGATCTCAAATGATAAGAGTGAAAAATACACTACCACTTGACTGCGTGGTACCTATGTGCTCCACTCCCACTATGTTGAGGAGATAATTTCAAGTGCCAAACAGGCTATCCATAACACATAGCACAAATCTCTATAGTCTAAAAATCCTAAAAGTATACTAACTCAAAGGTTTCAATCACGAAACTGACATCTACTTTCAAGAGGCACACAATGACATGTAGGAACCTACTATGCAAGCTGGAAAGTGTTATCGCATTTATCACGTACAAGTTACCCTGGCAGTTAGCTAAACTCCATGGGTCCATACTGATCTCATGCGGCCACTAGTATCCTCTCAAACTAACGAGACATACTACGGAATGCACGGTCGCAACCATGCATTCTCACTACTCCCATCCTATCATATACAAGCACTCAAGGCATGGGCAAGAACATCAAAACAATTATCTTTTTAGGTTCATTTAATTCTCATTTAGTGTGTAAATGTTATCACTTATTAACCAAACTTATAATGAGTTACCGTGGCAGCCACTTAGGGCCCTCGCCCCCCATTGCAAGCCACTTCCTGAAACTACAAGTAGATTACCTACCCTAAGCTCATCGAATCATAAATTTCAAAATTACAAAAGATAATCCATAATAAAATCATCAAATATGCATAAAAGCATCAAATATCCATAATAAAAAATAATCAAAACTTCAAGATAAGAATCATTAAATTTTCATGAGCATCCGAAAAGCATTCATAGAAAATCATGACCACAACAGTTCTCTATTGCCAACTGAAGGCATTAATGATAATCATAAGTAACCATTGATTCTCAATAACCAAAATGTATCTCAAAATAAATCACCATATCTATTGGTTCTCAACAAGAAACTAAGAATATCTCAAAATCATACTGATCGAAGAATCCAAAATGGTTGAGTCAAACATGTCACAACATGACATCATCAAGACATAAATCAACATTTCAGTCCCATCATGGTGACTAGAAAATAATCTAAGGATAACTGATCGATGACTCAAAAATGATTAGCTCAAGTGTCTCATAAACATACATCTCAGCTTCACACATGAAGACTGATGAACAAATACAAAAATTTCATAGAGCATACGATCACATTACAATGGTTGGGCTTAAAAGATCGAGACCAAATAAGATCAACATGCCATCACATCTCATAACTCCCGAGCCTCTGGTAACAACTTAGGACTGGTCAATACTAATTAACCCAAAATCCAAAACAAGAAGCATATAGAATACACGATGCAGACACATGTTTTGGTTTTGTTATCTTATATAGTTGAATCAAATGTAGAGGTTTATAGTTTTCTATTTCCAAGTATACCTCAAGTGTCTAAGTTTAATCATTTGACTTACAAGTCAACCCGTTTGTTCTCCAATAACATTATCTTTCTATTATTAAGAATTACATTCTAATAATAGCTTAAGGGTAAATATTCACTAAACTGATCATCATTGACCTTTAATTTATTCTCTATATTTAACCATGATCCATATTCTAATTGATTAACCTTTCAACTTTTCTAAGATCATTATTTGTTATATTATAAGAGAACCAATTATCATTCTTCAAATAAAAGATTATAACTTTATTAAAATGATCAATTAAATGAATCAATTATTATAGGTTCACAATCCATAACCTTTTAACACTCTAAAAGTTTTTAATTAAATATTACTAAGTCTCATTATTAAAACATCTAAGGTCATTATTGAAGTCATCAGAATAAGTCCTACTAACTTTGATATCAATATATTTTTTTTTACAATCTTTTTTAAAGAATTATATCAACTAAATCTCTATTACATAATTATTAATTAAATCCAATTAAATCTAGTTAATTGATTTAATTAATAATTACACAACCATACCATCAACCTAATGAGTATTAGTTGACTAACAATAGTTTGTATGTCAAAGTCAACTTCAATCCAATACAAAATATTAATATTTTAATAATAATAATATTAACAAGTTATTTTAAAAATCTTATCCATAGTGACCTCATTCATCTTTCTTAACGATTTCATATTAATGATAATCATTTCAAGATAAAACTCTTTTGCATAATATAAATACATTGACAACTCAATGAATATTAATTGATTAAAAATCAATCCTACTTCAAACCAAAAACTAATATATTTTTACAAAACTTTAATCATTAAATAATCTCCACTAAATTAACTCTAATCAAATTTGTTTATATCTATTTAAACCATTATTTATTAATAGTTTGTTAGTCTTTACAAATATTAATAAATAATAGACTCCTCAAACTATAAATACTTGATCTATAGAATCCTTCCATAGTAGGATTAGGCTTACTCTCAGAAGCCTACAAGAATGAGAAACTAAGATACTCACTATGCGAATCCCATTCAACCATTTTCCTCCTGTAGGAAAACATGATACCATTGAGGATATTACAACACCCTTAGAGCAATATGATTCTAGTTTAATGGTAAACCGAAAACCACATTGATCTAACATTCGCTCTTTTAACAACTATTAAAATATATCCCTTAATACATTCTAAAAAAGAGCAACTTAGTGTTTGCAAAGATAAACAAAGGTATACTACCTTGAAACTTAGATAAAAGATACATGTTTTGCAACTAGAATAAGTTTTCAATTTTCAGTTTTTCCTTCGTTTAAGTTTTCAGTAGAATTTTCAATTTTGAAAGCTAAGTGTTGAAGTATGAAAAATATGCAAGTAACAGTTTCAAGTTCTATTTCAGTTCACCTAATTTTCAAGTTTTCGGTCCGAAAGAGATACACATGATAGTTCAAAGTTTTGTTTTGTTCAACTAGTTAATAACTAGTAGCATTTCAATATACCCAGAGCTCCCAATGTTGAAACTTGGGCTCTGATACCAAATGTAATGCCCCGCCAAGGGATCCAAAGAATTACACTAAGTTTACCTAACAATTTTTTTCTTTTTAAACATGAAATCAAATACCACATATAACTTGTACATAATAAAAAAAGCAATAGCAATGTTCATCTAAAAGTAAACATAACATACATAACCGATTTCATTCTTTACGAATCCCTTAACGTTGAGTTACATCTAAACTAACTAAGATACATGAATCCATCTAGTACAACATCCACATGAATAATAATGATAAGTTCAATGTTCATACATTACATTTCCAAATGCTCAGTCATCCACTGTACATGTCATAGGGTATGAAGGCTTAAAAGAATATACATATGTGAAATAAGGTACATTATCCTTTTTCAATCTTTGATACATCAAAGTAGAGATAATCACATGATACATCATCATAGAAGACATATACATCCATCATAAAGATCAAACAAAATAAACTAAGTGCACGGTTCCTCCCAACCGTTAATAGCATCATTAGACCATCGTGGATCCTAGCCATCCCTCTGTGCGTAACATTCCAAAGCACCAAAGAGATCATCACCTATAAACATAGTAGGAATGCCACTCCTAAGACATCCTACTAACATGCAAAGTAAAAGCATAAGATAACATCATCTAACATATGCAAATCATCAATATAAGAAACATACCAGCAAATACATCTATCATAAGATATATCATCTATCACAATGCTCCAAGAACATAATGAAGATAAATACCAACCAAGAATACTCCAGCCAGAGTGTCTCAAGCGGATCTTAAATGATAAGAGTGGAAAATACACTACCACTCGACCGCGTGGTACCTAATTGGTCCACTCCCATCGTACTGAGGAGATAATTTCAAGTTCCAAACAGGCTATCCATAATACATAACACAAATCTCTATAGTCCAGGAATCTTAAAAGTATACTAACTCAAATGTTCCAATCACGAAACTGACATCTACTTCCTAGAGGCACACAATGACATGTAGTAACCTACTATGCAAGCAAAAAAGTGTCATCGCATTTATCACGTACAAGTTACCCTGGCAGTTAGCTAAACTCCATGGATCCATACTGATCTCATGCAACCACTAGTATCCTCTCATACTGATGAGGCATACTACGGAATGCACGGTCGCAACTATGCGTTCTCACTACTCCCATCCTAGCCTCTACAAGCACTCAAGGCATGAGTGAGAACATAAAATAAATTATCTTTTTAGGTTCATTTGATCCTCATTTAGTGTGTAAATGTTATCACTTATAAACCAAACTTACAATGAGTTGCCTTGGTAGCCACTTAAGGCCCCAGCCCCCATTGTAAGCCACTTTTTGACACTATAAGTAGATTACCTACCCTAAGCTCATGGAATCATAAATTTCAAAATCACAAAAGATAATCCATAATAAAATTATCAAATATGCATAAAAACATCAAATATCCATAATAAAAAATCATCAAACCTCCAAGATAAGAATCATCAAATCTCCATGAGCATCCGAAAAGCATCCATAGAAAATCATGACCACAACACTTCTCTATTGGCAACTGAAGGCATCACTGATAATCATAAGTATCCATTGATTCTCAATAATCAAAATATATCTCAAAATAAATCATCATATCCATTGGTTCTCAACAAGCAACCAAGAATATCTCAAAATCATACTGATCGAAGACTCCAAAATGGTTGAGTCAAACATGTCACAACATGACATCATCAATACATAAATCAACATTTCAGTCCCATCATGGTGACTAGGAAATAATTCAAAAATAACTAATCGAAGACTCAAAAATGATTAGCTAAAGTGTCTCATACACATACATCTCAGCTTCACACATGAAGACTGATGAAAAAATACAAACATTTCATAGAGCATACGATCACATTATCATGGTTGGGCTTAAAAGATTGAGACCAAATAAGATCAACATGCCATCACATCTCATAACTCCCAAGCCTCTGGTAACAACCTAGAACTGGTCAACACTAGTTAATCCAAAACAGAAAACAAGAAGCATATAGAATACACCATGCAGACACATGTTTTGGTTTTCTTATTTTATATAGTTGAATCAAATGTAGAGATTTCTAGTTTTCTATTTACAAGTATACCTCAAGTGTCTAAGTTTAATCATTTCACCTACAAGTCAACCCGTTTGTTCCCCGATAGCATTATAATTCTATTATTTAGAATTACATTATAAGAATAGCTTAAGGGTAAATATTCACTAAACTGATCATCATTGACCTTTAATTTATTCTCTATATTTAACCATGATCCATATTCTAATTGATTAACCTTTCAACTTTTCTAAGATCAATATTCGTTATATTATAAGAGCACCCATTATCATTCTTTGAATAAGAGATTATAACTTTATTAAAATGTTCAAATAAATCAATCAATTATTATAGGTTTGACAATCCATGACCTTTTAACATTCTAAAAGTTTTCAATTAAATATTACTAAGTCTCACTATTAAAACATCTAAGGTCATTATTCAAGTCATCAGAATAAGTCCTACCAACTTTGATATCAATATTTTTTTTTTTACAATCTTGTTAAAAGAATTATATCAACTAAATCTCTATTGCATAATTATTAATTAAATCAAATTAACTCTAGTTAATTGATTTAATTAATAATTACACAACCATACCATTAACCTAATGAGTATTAGTTGACTAACAATTGTTTGTACGTCAAAGTCAACTTCAATCTAATACACAAATATTAATATTTTAATAATAATAATATTAACAAGTTATTTTAAAAATCTTATCCATAGTGACTACATTCATCTTTCTTAACGATTTCGTATTAATGATAATCATTTCAAATTAAAACTCTTTCGCATAATATAATTATATTGACAACTCATTGAATATCAATTGATTAAAAATCAATCCTACTTCAAACCAAAAACTAATATCTTTTTACAAAACTTTAATTATTAAATAATCTCAACTAGATTAATAGTTTGCTAGTCCTTACAAACATTAATAAATAATAGACTCCTCAAACTATAAATACTTGATCTATAGAATCCTTCCATAAACTCATTAGTTAATATTTGGCTAACTCTTAACTCCATTAAGGTATTCAAACGTATTAACCAATAACATAATAATTCAGTCTTAATCCAATATCATTCAGAGTTTCTAAATTTAAATCAACATAATATAAATTATCATCTTACAATTATTTAATCAATATTAAAATCAACTATTATACTCCATTTTCTAATTGTTCTAATAATATTTTGTCTATGTAAATGGTGTTTGAAAAAGATCCCTATCACAAACTAATAAGACTCATTGTAGATTTTAACATGAATAATCTCCAAATTCTTAATATTATCATCTTCATTAAACAATTCTAAAATTGTTTAATATATATTAAATAGTATTCAATATAAATTATAAAAAGTCCGCAATATAAACTATATTAAAATATTTTTTCTTTTAATTTCCTTTCATTTAAAAATTCATTTACTTAGATTGACTAATAATTAATTACACTTCTTCTACTATTAACTAATCTTAATTAACTTTGTTTTAATTAGATGAGATAATAAATCATATAAAACTAATGCATATTAATAAGATTCTATTAAGGGAAGATTGTAATAATATATTTAATTCATTTAATGCTTTGATATATTATTTTTATGAAGTTTAAGCATAAAGAACTCTTAGTTATGAGAAATAAAGAAATATTTGTCTTTGAATAAAACAGTCTCAGTACGATGGTCATATCTCCCTAATGAACCATTGGATCGGGCTAAACTTTAAATATGTAAGAGAGAGCCAAGTTGCGCCGATTCTGATTGGAGCGATTGAATAAATTTGATCATGATAAAAAGTTATGAATGACTGAGTTCGGGTCTATCCAAAGGGCAATGACAGGACAATTTGTGATGAATTAAGAATTTTCTCTTAAAATAATTGTTTTCTAAATTTACCCATTCATCCATCTAATAGGTTTGTCCATACGCATCTGAAAATATAATTTGATAGAAAGATTACATCTAATCATTCGAATTTTCAACTTAGAATTTTTATTTTAATTCCAAATTTTGTCTTTCTAATATAATATAAATTCGAACCCAAACTCGATTAAAATCTAATTTCTTCCTCAATAGGATCTCAGGTTTTCTATTATTTTCTTCTCAACCAAATAGCATATTTAGATTCCTATTTCAATTATAGATTTAATCATAGAGAGTATTCAGATACATATAACAAACATGATGAAGACATGAAGAGAAATAGTGCAAATAGAATATGTGATTTTCACGAGTGCACCAGGACACTGATGCTAATTCACCAGGCCTCGGAAGTCCATAAAAAATCTTTTCCTTCTCCATCATTGCAATTCTTTCAAGATCCAAGCCAACCAAAAATTTCCAAGTGACTAGAAGTGCTAGATGAAGCATAGAAGCATGTAGAAAATATATGAGCATATGAATCTTCTCCCCTGCATATAAGCTTTGAAGCTTCTATTTTAGCTTGTAGTTCATGGATTCCATTAAGCTTGTAGCTTCCATTAAACTTGTAACTTTTCATTAAGCTTTTCATTTAAGCTTCTATGAATGCCTGAATATCAAGAACTCTCAAGAAACTTTTAGAATGCTTCTTGAAATAGCTGAAAGGTGTCACCAACTAAGCATGAGTCTTTTCCAACCTTTTTGATGAGTCATAGAGTTGTAGACACCTTGTGCTTAATTGATGCACTAACTCCCGTGTTGTTGACACATGTTAATTCCCATGCAAGCTTATAACTCCAATTTACTTTACTCTTTCCAATTTAATTAATTTATTTATTAAGTCTCATGCACTAACTTTAATATCTCCACTTTTCAATCTTAATATATTTATATTTTAATCATATGAGATTTAGAATCTTTTAATAATTTAAAATATATTTTTCACTTTTAAATTTTATTTTCTAAAATTTTATTGCTAAAATATTTATTAGCTTTAATAATAATATTATTTAGTCATTTATTTAAAAATGAGCTCCAAATATATTATAATTAACATAAATATCGTCACATTTCAAATTTAAACCTTTAACTTTTATCTTTCAATTTAATTATTTTATTTTCAAATTTAATTATTTTATTTATTTAATTAAATAAAATAAATATTAAAATATCATATTAATTTTTTATTTAATTAAACCATTAATTAAATCTTTTAATTAGGCTTAACTAATAGAAAATACTCCAAAGACTCACAAAGGTAAAAATACGAAAAATCCATCATAGCCAAAATATATATATAAATCAAACCATGGGGTTTATATCACGAATTACATCATCTGACACATTCAAAGGGTACTCAACTTACATACTTGTTTTAATTTTTTAATTAGAAGAAATGGCCTAAAGGGTTGAGATTTTGATTTGAGAATTTATCTCCCCTCTCTTATCATTGAGATAATGTGATAAGGTATGCTTATCCTAGCAATTCAAGGAAGTTGATACCTAGTACCTGCAATCTGCATAAAAATAATGTATGTACAAGCACAATATATACTAAACTAAACAGGCAGTGACAGGAAGTGGTGCATTGTGTAGATCCCGACTAGCATGTGACGACGACTCCTTTCCTTAACCACATCAGACACACCATACAAAAGCAAACACACAAAGCAAACACGCACACCATACACATGCAAGTATGGGGTAAGTATCTATAAAAAAACATATATGATAATAAATCATTTTACTAATCAACATTAATAACTACAAACACTAAAAACAATCATCATACATACATGAAATATAGAGTCTAAGTAATCTCATCACATATCAATTGAATCCATAACACAATATCTTATAATCTTATAATAATGTTACTAACCATCAACATGAAACTAGCTCTAAAAGAGTTTAGCAATGATAACAAAATGTGAACTAGGGGTGGTCACTACATCCACCCCCCCGGGATTAGGCTTACTACCAGAAGCCTACAAGAATGAGAAACTAAGATACTCACTATGCGGGTCCCATTGAACCCTTTTCCTCATGTAGGAAAACATGATGCCATTGAGGATATTACAACACCCTTAGAGCAATATGATTCTGGTTTAATGGTAAATCGAAAATCACATTGATCCAACATTCATTCTTTTAACAACTACTGAAATATATCCCTTAATACATTATAAACAAGAGCAACTTAATGCTTGCAAAGATAAACAAAGGTATACTACCTTGAAACTTAGATAAAAGATACATGTTTTGCAACTAGAATAAGTTTTCAATTTTTAGTTTTGCCTTCGTTTAAGTTTTTAGTAGAATTTTCAATTTTGAAAACTAAGTGTTGAAGTATGAAAAATATGCAATTAACAGTTTCAAGTTCTATTTCAATTCACCTAATTTTCAAGTTTTCAGTTTGAAAGAGATACACATGATAATTCAAAGTTTTGTTTTGATCAACTAGTTAATAACTAGTAGCATTTCAATATACCAAGAGCTCCCAATATTGAAACTTGGGCTCTGATACCAAATATAATGCCCCGCTAAGGGATCCAAAGAATTACACTAAGTTTACCTAATTTTTTTTTTTTTAAAATATGAAAGTAAATACCATATATAACTTTTACATAATAACGGAAGCAATAGCAATGTCCATCTAAAAGTAAACATAACATACATAACTGATTTCATTCTTTAAGAATCCCTTAACATTGAGTTACATCTAAACTAACTAAGATACATGAATTCATCTAGTACAAAATCCACATGAATAATAATGATAAGTTCAATGTTCTTACATTACATTGTCAAATGCTCAATCATCCACTATACATGTCACAAGCTATGAAGGCTTAAAAGAATATACATATGTGAAATAAGGTACATCATCCTATTCTAATCCATGATACATCAAAGTAGAGATAATCACATGATACATCATCATAGAAGACATATACATCCATCATAAAGATCAAACAAAATAAACTAAGTGCATAGTTCCTCCCAATAGTTAATAGCATCATTAGACCATCATGGATCCTAGCCATCCCTCCGTGCATAGCATTCCAAGGCACCGAAGAGATCATCGGCTATAAAGATAGTAGGAATGTCACTCCTAAAACATCCTACTAGCATGCAAAGTAAAAGCATAAGATAACATCATCTAACATATGCAAATAATTAATATAAAAAACATACTAGCAAATATATCTATCATAAGGTATATCATCTATCATAATGCTCCAAGAACATAATGAAGATAAATACAACTAGAGAATACTTCAACCACGGTGTCCCAACCGGATCTCAAATGATAAGAGTGGAAAATATACTACCACCCGACCGCATGGTACCTAAGTGGTCCACTCCCACCGTGCTGAGGAGATAAACTCATGTCCCAAAAAGGCTATCCATAACACATAGGAAAAATATCTATAGTTTAGAAATCTTAAAAGTATACTAACTCAAAGGTTTCAATCATGAAACTGACATCTACTTCCTAGAGGCATACAATGACATGTAGGAACCTACTATGCAAGCGAGAAAGTGTCATCGCATTTATCATGTACAAGTTATCCTGGCAGTTAGCTAAACTCCACAGGTCCATACTGATCTCAAGCGGCCACTAATATCCTCTCATACTGATGAGGCATACTACGGAACGCACAGTCGCAATCATGTGTTCTCACTACTCCCATCCTAGCCTATACAAGCACTCAAGACATGAGCGAGAATATCAAAAAAATTATCTTTTTAGGTTCATTTAATCTCCATTTAGTGTGTAAATGTTATCACTTATTAACCAAACTTACAATGAGTTACCGTGGCAGCCACTTAGGGCCCCGACACCCATCACAAGCCACTTCCCAACACTACAAGTAGATTACCTAACCTAAGCTCATGGAATCATAAATTTCAAAATCAAAAAAGTTAATCCATAATAAAATTATCAAATATGCATAAAAGCATCAAATATCCATAATAAAAAATCATCAAACCTCCAAGATAAGAATCATCAAATCTCCATGAGCATCCGAAAAGAATCCATAGAAAATCATGACCACAACAGTTCTCTATTGGCATCTAAAGGCATGACTGATAATCATAATTATCAATTGATTCTCAATAACCAAAATATATCTCAAAATAAATCACAATATCCATTAGTTCTCAACAAGCAACCAAGAATATCTCGAAATCATACTGATCGAAGACTCAAAAATGGTTGAGTCAAACATGTCACAACATGACATCATCAAGACATAAATCAACATTTCAGTCCCATCATGACGACTGGAAAATAATCCAAAGATAACTGATCGATGATTCAAAAATGATTAGCTCAAGTGTCTCATACACATACATCTCAACTTCACACATGAAGACTGATGAATAAATACAAATATTTTATAGAGCATACGATCACATTACCATAGTTGGGCTTAAAAGATCGAGACCAAATAAGATCAACATACCATCACATTTCATAACTCAAGAGCCTTTGGTAACAACCTAGGACTGGTCAACACTAGTTAACCCAAAACCCAAAACAAGAAGCATATAGAATACACGATGCAGACACATGTTTTGGTTTTGTTATTTTATATAGTTGAATCAAATGTAGATGTTTCTAGTTTTCTATTTGCAAGTATACCTCAAGTGTCTAAGTTTAATCATTTGACCTACAAGTCAACCCGTTTGTTCTCCAATAGCATTATCCTTCTATTATTAAGAATTTTATTCTAAGAATAGCTTAAGGGTAAATATTCACTAAACTGATCATCACTGACTTTTAATTTATTCTTTATATTTAATCATGATCCATATTCTAATTGATTAACATTTCAACTTTTTTAGGATCATTATTCGTTACATTATAAGAGGACCAATTATCATTCTTTAAATAAAAGATTATAACTTTATTAAAATGATCAATTAAATTAATCAATTATTATAGGTTCACAGTCCATGACCTTTAAACATTCTAAAAGTTTTCAATTAAATATTACTAAGTCTCACAATTAAAACATCTAAGGTCATTATTGAAGTCATCAGAATAAGTACTACCAACTTTGACATCAATATATTTTTTTTTACAATCTTGTTAAAAGAATTATATCAACTAAATCTCTATTACATAATTATTAATTAAATCCAATTAACTCTAGTTAATTGATTTAATTAATAATTACACAACCATACTATCAACCTAATGAGTATTAGTTGACTAACAATAGTTTGTACATCAAAGTCAACTTCAATTCAATACACAAATATTAATATTTTAATAATAATAATATTAACAAGTTATTTTGAAAATCTTATCCATAATGACTACATTCATCTTTCTTAACAATTTCGTATTAATGATAATCATTTCAAGTTAAAACTCTTTCGCATAATATAATTATATTGACAACTCATTGAATATCAATTGATTAAAAATCAATCCTACTCCAAACCAAAAACTAATATCTTTTTACAAAATTTTAATCATTAAATAATCTCCACTAGATTAACTCTATTCAAATTTGTTGATATCTATTTAAACCATTATTTATTAATAGTTTGCTAGTCCTTACAAATATTAATAAATAATAGACTCCTCAAACTATAAATACTTGATCTATAGAATCCTTCCATAAACTCATTAGTTAATATTTGGCTAACTCTTAACTCCATTAAGGTATTCAAACGTATTAACCAATAACATAATAATTCAATCTTAATCCAATATCATTCAGAGTTTCTAAATTTAGATCAACATAATATAAATTATCATCTTACAATTATTTAATCAATATTAAAATCAACCATTAGACTCTATTTTTTAATTGTTCTAATAATATTTTGTCTATATAAACGTTGTTTGAAAAAAATCCCTATCACAAACTAATAAGACCCATTGTAAATTTTAACATGAATAATCTCCAAATTCTTAACATTATCATCTTCATTAAACAACCCTAAAATTGTTTAATATATATTAAATAGTATTCAATATACATTATAAAAAGTCCACTATATAAACTATATTAAAATATCTTTTCTTTTAATTTTTTCTCATTTAAAAATTCATTTACTTAGATTCACTAATAATTAATTACACTTCTTCTACTATTAACTAATCTTAATTAACTTTGTTTTAATTAGATTAGATAATAAATCATATAAAACTAATGCATATTAATAAGATTCTAATAAGGGAAGATTGTAATCATATCTTTAATTCATTCCACGCTTTGATATATTATTTTTGTGAAGTTTAAGCATAAAGAACTCTTAGTTATGAGAAATGGAGAAATATCTGTCCTTGAATAAAGCAGTCTCAGTACGACGGCCATATCTCCGTAATGAACCGTTGGATTGAGCTGAAATTTAAATATGTTGGAGAGGGTCAAGTTGCGCCGATTTTGACTGGAGTGATCGAATAAATTCGATCACGATAAAAAGTTATGAATGACTGAGTTCAAGTCTATCTAGGGAGCATCGACAGGACAATTTGTGATGAATTAAGAATTTTTTCTTAAAATAATTGTTCTCTAAATTTACCCATTCATCCATCTAATACGTTTGTCCATACGCATCTGAAAATATAATTTGATAGAAAGATTACATCTAATCATTCAAATTTTCAACTTAGAATTTCTATTTTAATTCCAAATTTTGTCGTTCTAATTTAATATAAATTCGAACCCAAACCTGATTAAAATCTAATTTCTTCCTCAATTGAATCTCAGGTTTTCCATTGTTTTATGCTCAACCAAATAGCATATCTAGATTCCTATTTCAATTATAGATTTAATCACAGAGAGTATTCAGATACATATAACAAACATGATGAAGACAGGAAGAGAAATACTACAAATAGAATATGTGATTTTCATGAGTGCACCTGGACACTGATGCTAATTCACCATACCTCAGAAGTCCATAGAAAATCCCTTCCTTCTCCATCATTGCAATTCCTCCAAGATCCAAGCCAACCGAAAATCTCCAAGTGACTAGAAGTGCTAGATGAAACATAAAAGCATGTAGAAAATATATGAGCATATGAATCTTCTCCCCTGCATGTAAGCTTTGAAGCTTCTATTTTAGCTTGTAGCTCGTACCTTTCATTAAGCTTGTAGCTGCCATTAAACTTGTAGCTTCTCATTAAGCTTTTCATTTAAGCTTCTATGAATGCTTGAATATCAAGAGCTCTCAAAAAAAATTTGCAATGCTTCTTGAAACAACTAGAAGGTGTCACCAACTAAGCATGGGTTTTTTCCAACCTTTTTGATGAGTCATAGAGTTGTAGACATCTTGTGCTTAATTAATGCACTAAACCCCGTGTTGTTGACACATGTTAATTCCCATGCAAGATTATAACTCCAATTTACTTTACTCTTTTCAATTTAATTTATTTATTTATTAAGTCTCATCCACTAAGTTTAATATCTCCACTTTTCAATCTTAATATATTTATATTTTAATCATATGAGATTTAGAATCATTTAATAATTTAAAATATATTTTTCACTTTTAAATTTCATTTTCCAAGACTTTATTACTAAAATATTTATTAGCTTTAATAATAATATTATTTAGTCATTTATTTAAAAATGAGCTCCAAATATATTATTATTTAAATAAATATTGTCACATTCCAAATTTAAAGCTTTAACTTTTATCTTTCAATTTAATTATTTTATTTTCAAATTTAATTATTTTATTTTATTAATTTTTTAATTAATTAAATAAAATAAATATTAAAATATCATATTAATTTTTTATTTAATTAAACCATTAATTAAATCTTTTAATTATGCTTAATTAATAGAAAATACTCCAAAGACTCACAAAGGTAAAAATACAAAAATCCTATCATAGCCAAAATACATACAAATCAAACCAAGGGGTTTATATCATAAATTACATCATCTGACACATTCGGAGGGTACTCAACTTAGATACTTGTCCTAATTTTTCAATTAGAACAAATGGCCTAAAAGGTTGGGATTTGAACTTGAGAATTTATCTACCCTCTCTTATCATTGAGATAATGTGATTAGGTACGCTCATCCTCGCAATTTAGAGAAGTCGATACCTGGTACCTGCAACTTGCATAAAAACTATGCATGTACAAGCACAATATATACTGAACTAAACAAGTAATGACAATAACTAGTGCATCGTGTAGATCCCGACTAGCAGGTGACTACGACTCCCTTTCTTAACCACATCAGACACACCATACAAAAGCAAACACACAAAGAAAACACGCATACCATACACATGCAAGTATGGGGTAAGTATCCATAAGAAAACACATATGATAATAAATCATCTTACTAATCATCATTAATAACTGCAAATACTGAAAATAATCATCATACATATATGAAATGTAGAGTCTAAGTAATCTTATCACATATCAACTGAATCCATAGCACAATATATGATAATCTCATAATAATGTTACTAACTATCAACATGAAACTAGCTCTAAAAGAGTTCAGCAATGATAACAAAATGCAAACTAGGGACAGGTAGTACAAGTGAAAAATGGTAAGTGTTGTTTGTAATCATTTACCTACACGGCAAAAATAGGATCACCATCTTCTTCAAAGGGCTTTGAAAGTGGAGGAACAATCCTCCCCTGCACAGATTCATCAGGGTTGTATAAATTGAGATGAGAAAGAGGAGCTGCAGCATAAGGTTGGGTCAAGCGAACTCCTTTGTTATTGCAATTGATATATGGTAGGCCAAGGCCATCTATAACCATTCTTCCTGCAAATACATAGTAAGAAACTAAGACCCTGGAGAGGGAAGTCTTGAGATGGGATAGTGCTGATGCGAAAGTCCTAGGAGAGGGAGTTTTATAATAGAAGAAGACATGCACAGAAAGTGGTGGAATAGTGAGATCTATATTTGAGAGAGGAAGAATGTGCTGCCGCATTGGAAGAGAAGGCACTATAACTTCTGTATTAACAATCCTCAACTCATGATGTTTAGAAATGGGGGGGTTAACAGGAGTCATCTCAAAACAATATTTTACTCGGCTTTTTCACATATGCAAGCTTCAATGGTATTCCTTAATTTATAGGATTATGAAGGGCCTGTTTCTTGGCTTAAGCCAGATTAAATGAACTGCTTAAATCACAGTCCTAATTTTTAGGGCTAGAAAGTACTATGCCCATTCTCCAAGGTTAGTATGTTGCGTAGTTTGTAATTGAAACGAGTGTCGTTCAAACCCATTTGAACCCATTACATAGAGAATGTGAAACAGATTAATAATTATGGTGATCCCTAATTTTTACTAATATTTTTGCGTCCATTAAAACACCATATAATTCAGTCAATTGTCAGACAAGTAATAGAAATATTACGTTTAACAATATGTAGAAATGTATTCCCATAGTCTATTTCGGTGGCTAATATTAGCAAAGTATTTCTCTACCACTCGATGATTTTAACCATTTGCTAAAATTTCGCAAGTGAGTTTGATAATGTAGTAATGCAGCATCGAAATTAATAGTTTAGACGAGTTAAGTTGTGTTACGTATTATTCGTTCTCCCATATTTTGAGGACTTGTACTTTATTCCATGTTTCAGCATAAAAATCGCTTCAAATAAAACGTGGACGGTAAGAATTCTAAGCTATTGCGACTGATTTACCCCAGTCCAAGACCATGCCTACTAGGAGTTGTCAATGCAGTTGCCGTGCATCACTTTCTCTTGCATGATTTGTATTTATTGACCTTTACATTTTGATAAGCCCATTATATATTTCACAACGATTTTATATGTATAGGGCATAAGATACTTTTATTTTCAAAATTTAATAATATGTTTTAAATTTATTAACTTTTTTATCCGTTATTAACTTTTATTATGATATTATTAAAAAAAAATTAAAATTGTTTTATTATTAGATAATAATAAGTTTTTATTTAATATAAGAATTTAAACAATTTCCTTTTATAAGAATTAATTAATTAATTTTAAAATCATTTTAGTTCAAATATTATATTATTAGATAAATTTTTTTATATTTAAGAACTTAAACAATTTCTTTCAAGAGAATTAAATAATTAATTTTTAAAACAAAAAAATTTATAATGTCAAATAGATATATTTAATTTTCTTAACTATGTAAATTGATTAATATTATTGTACTTTTTTTTCTTTACTGATAATAATTTTTGCAATAATTCTAATAAAAATAACATCATTTAACTCTTTTATTGAATTGAAGTTGCAGATATTAATTTTTAAGTTAATATTGTTACTTTTAAGTTAGTATTGATTAATTTTTTTGTTACTGTTGAAACTATGGATCCAATTTTATAATAATTAAATTTTAAAAATTGGATATAAACCAAGTTTTATCATCAAAATTTGAAGAGATAGTTTAATTGTATATTAGTTGATATATTTGTATTTGATAATTTGATGTCATCATAGTTTTGAATCTTTACAAAACAAGTGATATGGAAAATCTCAAGAATAAATTCAAGTGTTATGTAAAAATTATGTGACTGAAGTAATTCACTTCATTATGATTAAAAAAATTGGTTAAGTAAATAAAAACTTGTTGTCAAGGCTCTGCAACTTGGGTGGTATAGGCACCCACCAAGAGTACGAGTTCCCAAAAACTATTAATGTAAGGTAGATTGAATTTTTTTTACAATGAATTGCAAATCCACATGTATTATTCACTCTTCTACAAATGCAAAACATTTTGTAGCTCCATTGAAAATGGTTCTAGAGTCTTGTTCGTTGAACACATCCTTTGACCGTGCATTGAGAAATGGCCATGTTCTTCGAGATGGAGCCAAGCTCATGCAGGAAAGGAAATAGCTCAGCAATGCAGGAGAGAAATAATGTATTGTAGTTAAGAACATGTCGTCTTCTTCTATGTGTATGCTAGTTTCTAATTCTAAAATCCAATCTTCCATTAACAATGAGATTTGTAGGCTTGAAAACTCTACCATCTTCCTTGTCACTGAAGACCCTAATAAGATCCCCTCTACAATTTTTTTGAGTGAGTGGCTTCATAAGAATCACATCAAAAAACTCAGTTTTCACCTTTCATTTCTTAGAATGAGACAAAAAGGTTTGTTTTCTTCTGTTGCTCGAAGACCCAAATGCTTAGAAACCAACTATTACTAAACAATTCTATAAAATATGTTTTTCATTGTTTAGGGCCTTCTCCTAGTCTCTAAAGGCCATTACTGTTGAAGTGCTAAACCTCTCCACTCATCATTGTATTTTAGTGGGTAATAGTCCACCATTATTTGGAACCTTATTCTTCAAGCTCTTGAACTCCTTGTCAAGATCACGAGGATAAAACAAAAATTCTACTCTTCTCTCACATTTAGATGCTAGATTCCACATTACAATTGACTTGGCTAAGGAATTTTCCAAAGAGGTTGTCTTCACTATTGATGTTCGTCATTACTATTTCCCTATTACCTTCCTTGGTGGTATCAATGTGTGTTATCTTTGTAGGAATGAAAGGAGGAAAGATTTTCCTATCATAAAAAGGTGTGGTCAAATTTAGAAGCTTGCATAACATGGTATCTCTAGTGGTAAAACATAGAGATTTGTTATCCCTTCTCAAAACATTAACCCTAGTCATGTATCTAAGAACTTATGTTGTACGACCTTTAAAGAACTCAATGAGGAAACCCTTCTTCCTTCCAAGGAAACTCCTCTTGATATTTAAATAATCAAACTTGACTCTTCCTCACTTGGTTTGGTTCTGCCTAAACCCAAGCATCACACCATGAATTCTAAGTAGGTAGTACATTAGAATACATATTGGCTATAGATCTTAAGCCCCCACCATCTATAGATCTGCTCAAATTGAAAATTTGAATATAGAGGTTCATGGAAACCTTGTCTTAATGGTTGTCAATACAACCTTGAGTAGTTCTAATAACCCCCGTTCGTCCTATATCCTTAATAATTGTTAATTTTCCTTTGCTAATCAATAGTCTATTTTTTTGTCAAACATTTGACAATCTTTACTATTATTATTGTAAATTTGATAATCTAATTTTAAAAATTACATTAGAGAATGCAATTGGGAACTTACAATTTTAGATCAATTTAATAATAAGAAGTTTTTATGAACACCAACATTAATTCTTAATTCTTCCCTATAAACTATGCAATTATAGAATTATGAAAGATAAAGGATTTTCTCTAGCTTTAATTCATTACCAAGAATGTTTCAAACAAACAATAGCAACAATAATATATTAAAATGTCAAGAACCTAGATATATAGATTGGCTTTGACTTTTAATTTGTAGTCCAATGTGAATCTACAATAGCCCAAGCAATATATATCGCAAACCATATAAATTGAATGCATCTCTTGAAAGTTCTAACACGACCCCTCAAAAATGTTACACAAACCCTCCTTAGGTTAACATGACCATGTAATTGATAAATTTTTGTTCTATAGTGAATTTAAACCCCTCTAACACTGAGATTGAAATCCCAGCAAGGACATAGAAGCATACGATTAATAACTCAGCCTTCAATTCATTCTCCATAATCTAGCCTTTAGCACTTGTTCAATCAACCTCTCAATAATAGTTGATACAATAGAGAATCAATTACAATTTTCATTACCTTGACAACAAATTGCAAGATAATCTAACCCTTATACTTCAACAGGGGTATGAAAATGAAAACTTAGAATCATCACAAAGAAAACAAGAAAAGAGATAAACAAATAATTGAATGCTTTTCTCATCATATGTCCTCATATTTATAATCTCCAAATGACACTAGTTTCCCAAAAGTAATCCACTTAAGAAGCTTCCCATACACAACATTATAATATAATAAAGTGTGATTAATATAATTCATTAATTGCCTTTGGCTCCAAAAATTACCTTTTTCACCATAACATAATATTTTGACATTCAAAGCCACTATTTCTTGTTCCCACAATTTATTTATTTTTGTCTCCGTTTCAAGGAGATATGATACTAAGGTGACCAACTAAGGACATTGACAAAAATAACAGCCTTAGTGTATTTAGATGAATAATAATAATTCACCTGTCTTGTGAAAAATAACTAAAGAAGTATTAGAATCAAAACATGACAACACCAAAGTGATCTTGATAATGAAAGAAAATGAATGAACTTAATGGGATGACTGACTATAAATAGACAGTCCCTCCAAGATTCTTTGAGCCTAAACTGGAAGCCCAAAATAAAAATTGATAGCATCACAGAACTCCTAACTCAACTGAGCTCATTGGAACCAACTGTTTGACTTACTATATAGAGTAAGTCTCTCAAACAAAGCCAAAACATACCATATGATGTTGGAAATCCTAAAACCACAAAACTAAGACCCTCGAATCCCATTTTCAGTACACAAGAGTTGTGATGGTGAACTCATCAGTCCAACTACAAGATCCTGTCAAAAATGGGGCGATTAGAATAGTGATACCCATTGTGAGAAACTTGAAGCTAAATTAAGAACTTGTATGAAGTAGATGATAAGATACACAACTTTGATGTGGTAGTCATCCTGACCTCTCTCCCTAATTCTTCTTATAATCTGGTAGATCACTTTCATCTTGTTAGACTAACATCAATTTTCCCAGTGCCTTATCCAGAAGATTTTGACAATTAGATCTTGGTAGAAAGAACAATGGTATCTTGGATTAGGATGCTGCAGATGTAGAGGGGGAACCTTTTGTGTTCAAGGTAAAAAAAGAAAACCAAGAAATGTAGGAGAGAATCGATAGGGAACTATGAGGAGTCAAGTTTGGAGGGTAGTTCCAAATTTGAGATAGAGTAGGTTGGTTCCAAGAAGAGGGATAGACCCCCAAATTTCATAGCTTTTATGAAACTAAATAAAATCAAGAAGTGTAGGCTCCCAAATTCTTTAAGATTGTAGATGCTATAGTGCATGTTGAATCCAATTCTACTTCTTAATAAATGACAAATTCATTTCCTAAAACATAAGACACTTAGAAAATCCAAATAAGAAATATGTGATAAAAAAACTTCTTAGGTCACATGCTAATGTTGACTTTATTTTGATACAAGATATCAAATTCTCTTGTGTTTAGCTAGATATTGATCTTAAGTGCATTTGGAAATATGCCAAGCCACTCTTCACTAATCACATTTTAAATGTAGAGATAGAGAAGCTATCCTATTTAGTACCAAGTGTTCTAAGCACATGATGGAGTGGGGTGTCACCCTCTACTATAGGATTTTTTGGTTGCTCTTAAATTTCAATATAAGGAGATCAGAATCTATTTCATCGATTCTCTATATGATTTGTGCAACCAAGCCAAATTATGAAGTTGGAAGTGCCAACTAAAATATATTCCCTAGATTCTAGTTGGGGATTTCAATACTGTTCAAAGGAAACAAGATAAGTTAGCAAGGTAGAGATTAGAATGAAAGGATGAGGAAATATTCTTTTGGACAAAAATTACCTTGATAAAATTGAACTTTTGATCCCCTTGTTGGGAATATGAATGAGCTTAAGGGAATCTAGTTCACTTGGACTACCTTTCAAAAATTCCCCAAAAGGATCTATAGTAGACTAACCAAATTCTATGTTAGTAAGGATTCCTTCTCATTTAGCATAAATAATGAGGGATATTGTATACAATTTTATCCTGTTTCTCTCTTTGATCATCATCCAATCATCACTTCAATCTTCTTCCTAACCCAACCTAAGTTGACAAAATCCAACAATCCAAGATTCCCTCTCAACCTTTCATTTCTTGAAGATGAAGGAGTGAAATCAACTACATTCTTGATTAGATTTCACAAACTTTGTGTGGTTCAACACCTTGATGCCATTAGTAGATGGAATTACACTGTGGACAGCTAAAAGAACCTCTTTCAAACTTTAGGTAAGAAAAATGCCAAAGATTCTAGAAGGCTAGGGAAAACACTATATGAGAATCTTGTGGATGCAAAGGTTGTGCTTCAGGATGAGCCCTCTCATACAAATTCTCTTGCCATGTTAGTGATTGCTAGATACTCTCTAAAGAAGGTTCAAAATTATAAAATTCAAGGTGCTAAAACCAAAGCCATGATTTACTGGTCAGAATATGGATAGAAAGGATCCACATACTTTCTCTAGCTATTAAAATGTAAAGAGGTAAGGGATAAAATTGAAGTGATTTTGGAGGGGGTAAAATATCTTCAAACCAAGATGATATACTTAATGCCTTTGCCAAATTCTATGATGAGATATTCACTTGAGAAGATAATGGGCAAAATGCAGAATGAGATGAATTGTTTTTGCAAGGTTATCTGTACCAAAGTGAAAAGGGAAGACAAAGATACACTAAACTTTCCTATCTCAAAAGAGGAAATTACCACTGTAATTATGTAGATGAGTAATTGTAAGGCCTGTAGGCCTAATGGCATGCCATTGGAGTTTTACAAAAAGCACATTGACTAGAACTAGCAAGACCTCCTCTTGTTGTATGACCATGTTATATAGAGTGGTACACTAGGGTCAAAAGTCACCAAATGTCTCATTAAGATTTTAAAGCAATGATGACATCAAATGATCAAATACAAATATATCAACTAATATAAAATTAAAATAAATTTTTTAATTTTGATAATAAAATATTGTTCATATGAACAATTTTTTTAGTTTTAATTAATAACAAATTGTAACCATAGTTTTAATTCTAATAAAAAATTTAATCTATACTAAATTAAAAATCATAAGATTAGCTTAAAATTTATATCTTAAACTTCAATTCAATAAAATGGTTAAATGATATTTATTTTATTAGAATTAGTCCAAAAGTAATTATTAGTAAAGAAAAACATAACAACATTAATCACTTTACACACTACAAAAACAAAAATTAAATATATCTATTTCACATTACAAATTAGGTTTTTTAATTATTAATTAATTATTATAAAAGAAATTATTTAAATTCTTATATTAAGAAAATTATTATCTAATAATAAGATAATTTTTACTCGAATATTTTCAAAATTAATTAATTAACTCATTTTAAGAGAAATTGTTTAAATTCTTATATTGAAATAAAATTTATTATCTAATAATTAAAAATAAAAATTTAATACTATGATAATAAAAGTTAATATATTCAAAATAGATCAAAAAAGTTAATAAATTTAAAACATATTATTAAATTTTTAAAATAAAAGTATCTTATGTGTTGTACATATAAATCATCATGAAGTATATAATCAGCTTATCAGAATGCAAAGGTCAATAAATATAATTCATGCAAAAGAAAGTGTTGTACTGGAAATGCATATAGACTAATAGCTTGTGATAGGCAAAACATGTATGGTATTGGGTTAATGGCCTATGCATGGTCTTTGACCAGGGGAAATTAGTCGGCTGCATATATAAACAAGCTTATCATAAATTTGATTTTTACAAGACAAAGTTAAAAGAAATTAAGGTGATCTTGGTAACATTAGATAACTTTACTCTCACACCTCCAATGTAGAAATATCTACTTTAAGTTAAATTTTAAAAATATATGATATTTTTAAGTCAAATATTTGATAAACAGTGCCAAACTTCTAAAAAAATTATATAAATTTTAGGAAAATCTTTTAAAATGTATATTAAGAACTTATATTAATAGTTTTCTTGATGTATGTCTTTGTGCTTCATGATTTTACTTTATCACTTATTGTCTTTTAGTGTCTAATTTTTATACCCAAAAAATTATTTGATTTAGCATTCTTGATTTAATACTATCACTTGCACAAGCCTTTATTTTATGAAAACGAACAAAAAAAAAATTGATTGGATAATTACCAAAGACATGACCATATTTGATTCAATAAAAATAAATAATTTTTTCTTTTCAAGGTCATGATTTAATATTATCACTTCATATTTTGTGTGACTCCTTTTTAAAAATAAAAGAAAACAACTTTATTTAGATTCTATAAAAACAAAACACTCATGCCTAAGTTTATTTCAATATTACTTGTTTGGGAGGTTTTAAAAGGGTCCTTGTAGTAGAAAAAGGTGTTAAATTAGGAACCTTATATCTTTGTACAAGCCAATTGTTACTTATACTTTAATTGTTTAAGATAAAAATGAATGTTAAGGAACAATTATTGCAGCTGAGCAAGGAGAACAAATAAGTTTTTGTAGTTTTTGAAACAACGCTATGACACAACAAACTTGGGGACATGAGTGAGAAAGGAATGAAAATACTTCATTCAAAGAAAGCTTTTCCAGGTCTAAATTGTGTCAATATGGATTTATGTGAAATTTGTGTCTATGGAAGACAAAAGAGAGTGAGTATTGTTAAGAGTGGGAAGAAGAAGAAAAATGACAAATTAGAGCATGTGCATACATATGTACGCCGACTAAATTTAGTATATTCCCTCGGTGGCTCTCATTATTATGTTACATTTATTAATGATGCAACTACAAAAGTATGGGTTTATTTCCTTGGAAAAAAATCTGATGTATTTCATAATTTTAAGAAACATAATGCTTGGTTTAAATTGAGACTCGTAAGAGATTAAAATGTCTCATATTTGATAATGGTGGTAAGTATTGCAAAAAATAATTTGAATATTATTGTTCCTATAATGGTATTCATTGATAGAAAACTATTGCAAGGACTGTGTAGGGAAATAGAGTGGTTGAATGCATGAATAGGATAATAATGAAGTGTACAAGGAGCATGAGGTTGCATGTTGGACTGCCCTTAAACATGTCGGTGGATGTCATCAATATTGTTGCATATTTGATTAATAGAGGTCCCTCTACTCCTTTGGTTTATAATATTCCAGAGGAAGCATGAACTGGTAAGAAGGTGAGTTATTCTTTTCTCAAAATATTTGGTTGTGAAGTATTTGCACATATTAATTCTAAAAATAGAACCAAGATGAAAGCTAAGTCAAAGAAACCTATATTTGTTGGATACGACATTCGTGAATTTGGTTATAGGCTTTGGGATTTTGAAAATATTTATTTTTAAGGAGGCATGTCATATTCAATGAGAAAATTTTCTTCAAAGATCTATTGCAACAACATAAGAAGAAAAGAAAAAATGATTATGTAGTGTTGGATGATACTCAAAAATATGATGTTCCAACTAATCCTCATGCTCTGCAACAACCACACAAAAAAATACCATAGTCCCCTTTGAATGTTCAATGTTCACCAAGGCTAAGTAGACCTCGAGCAAGATTTTCTCTCTTTTTATTTTATTTTATCAACACATGCTCGTGAACCTAAATATTATGATTAAACTGCATAGATGGATACAAAGATTCAGTGGGAGTGTGCAATGAAAGAAGAAATGGACTCCTTGCTGAAAAATCATACATAGGGCTTATGCAAATTTCTTGTAGATAAATTGAGGTTTATAGAATAAATTTATTTATGGGTTGAAAGAAGACGATGGAGGTAAGAAAAAAATTAAAGCCAAGTTAGTTGTAAAAGGATTTGCACAGAAAAAGGGCATTGATTTTAATGAGAGATTTTCTCCTATTGTTAAAATGACTTCTATTTGTATCATTTTAAGTATTATGGAGCTACTACAGATTTTCATTTTGAGCCACTTGATGTGAAAAAAACTTCTTTTCATTTTTGTTTAGATGAAGAAATATATATGGCATAACCACAAGGATTTGAAGTCAAACATAAAGAGACTCTAGTGTGTGGACTGAAGAATAGTTTACATGGATTGAAACAAGCACCTCGCCTATGGTATATTGAATTTGACAACTTTATGAATGAGAATGGTTATAGTTAGTGTCATTATAACCATTGTACTTTTTTTAAGAGGTTATATGATGACAACTACATTATTTTATGTTTATATGTTGATGGTGTCCTTTTCGCTAGGTCTAACATGGATCACATTAAGAGGTTAAAAGAACAGTTAGTACATTCATCTTCTATGAAGGATTTGTGGGTAGCAAAACAAATTCTTGGTATGAAGATTTGTAGAGATATGAAAAGTAGAAAATTGGCATTATCTCATGCTGATTATATTATGAAGGTGTTACAACGGTTCTCTATGGAGAATGCTAAAGTTTTCAGCACACCTTTACCTAGGCATTTAAAATTGACTAAGGAGATGTGTCCCAAGACATGGGAAGAGGAGGAAAAAATATCCACAGTACCCTATGCTTCAGCTACAAGAATATTTTTGTATGCTATGGTATGTACTAGGCCAGATATTGCACATCTAGTGGGTGTTGCTAACATGTATATGGGTTATCTAGGGCTTGAGCATCAGAATGTAGTTAAATAGATTCTTAGATATTTGAGAGGAACATTTACTAAGTGTTTACATTTTAGGGGATACTAATAATAATTTACAAATCTATGTTAACTTATATTTGGTAGGAGATATTAATACTAGATAGAGTACTATAGGTTATGTATTTACTACTAGTGGGACAACAGTGAGTTGGGTTTCTCAACTACAAAAGATTAATGTTTTATCCACTTCAAAGGTAGAGTATGTTGCTACTAAAAAGGTAGCCAAGGAGATGATATGGCTTCAGTTCTTCATGGAAGAATTGGGACTCCCATGGAGGCATAGTTGTTTGTTCACAAATAGCAAGATTTTTATTCATCTTGCAAAGACTTTTTCTCTACATTCAACTATAAATTTTTTTAGTTGTGGTACCATTTCATTCGCTACTTTTGGATGATGGATAGTTAAATATAGAGAAGATACATATAGATGATAATACAAGAGATATGTTTACCAAGGTAGTAAAAAGGGAGAATTGAACTCCTCTTTAGCTTTAGTTGGTCTTCTAGACTGAACACAAAGCCAAGGATGGTTTTATATTCAAGTAACAGCTATAGGTTTAGTAGTCCTATGATTAGTCTCCAAGTGGGAGGTTATTATTGTGGAGTTTGATCAATCTCCGAATGGGAAAATGTTGTGATGTGGAGCCTAATCAGGCTCATAGGTTTATATGGTCTGGTTTTCCCCCAAATTATTTTAATAGGGGTTTTTCAAGGGCAATTCCCATGAAGTGAAAAACGACTCACTATTGTAAAAGGTGTTGGATTTTTTCTCTATTAGATGACTTATTCTCGCACTACTCTTGTAAGAAAAGAAAGTTTCTAAAAAATTGCTTAGGGTTAGGGATTTCATAATGAATGATGACATTGTAGCTTCTTGTAGCAGTATTTAGTTGTAAGCGATTACATATTATAATCACTAGATATTAATAATATTAGAATTATTATTGGTGGATGTAACCTAGGGATTGGGTGAACCACATTAAATCTGTGTTCCTTGTACTCTCTTTTGTGCAATTTATTATTTTATGATATTGCTGATATTTGAATGTAACTATTAGTTATGTTTTTAGTTAATCCTAACATCAGGGAGCACTTCCCAAACCAAAATCACAACCATATGACACAAAGGAAAATCTAAAGATTACAAAGGACCAGCAATGCAAAGGCTTGAGTAAAGGGGTTGTAACCTTGTCTTGGTGAGTGTCATCGCACCTTCTAAATTTTTGTACTAACATAGGACCATCTTCTTTATAGCCAGAGAAAGGCTTGAGTTCATAAATTTTCTTTTCATATTCTACCATAGTCATGTTCTTTTGTACAAGTAGATGGAACTCTTTTGCTCTACCCTATCTCCACTAGTCGAAGTGTTATCTATCCCTAAATGAATCTAATAATAATTCCTAAGACATGTCATTTACCTCTATCTACAGCCTCTCCTCCTCCCAATAGTACTAGTTAGAAATGTTCTTTCTTAAATTTATTATGCCACATATGGTTTTTATGTTACTATTGAAAGGGTGCATGGTCAAATCTTTTATGTCAAAGAGCCAATTTTATGCTATGGACCCTCTATCATTGCCATAGAATTTAGGTATTTTTATCATGAGTATGTCATTCATCTAGGTGGCTACCAATGAAATGCCCACCTATAGTTCTCTTTATATTATGTACGGGAAACCTTTTTAGGCCTATTTCATACATGTGTTAGTTTCAGAGATACAGGGTATGATGTGATTTCATTACTTGAAAGTATCATTTTTGATTACATAGTTGATTATATTTCACATGTTGTATAATGATTATGATTACTTACATGTTAATGATTCTTTAATGATTCTTAGAACTAGTAAATATGATTTCTTTCATAACAATGTAAGATGATATGTCTTTAATGATAATTTTTTTACATTCATAGTGATGCATTGTTATATCCGAGCATTTGATCAGTTGACTCATGATTCATTATGGTACTTACCCCATACTTGCATTTGTATGGTGTGCATGTCTATTTTACTTTTCTGTTAAATGTGTCTACTGTGGTTAAGGGAGGGAGTTGTAGTCACCTACTAGTCAAGATCCACACGATATACCACTCCCTGCCATTTCCTTTCTAGTTTAGTTATATATATGCATATGTACATGGTATGTTCATCTTTTATGCAGGTTGCAAGTACCAGGCATTGACTTCCTTGAATTGCTAGGATGAGTATGCCCAATCACAATAACTCAATGATAAGAATAGTAAGATAATGATTGGGTCCAGTCCTAGTGATAGCCTAAACACTTTTCCTATAAAGAGGAATCATATTTGACTCTCTACCATTTTTTAAACCTGTAAGTTTTTCGTTACATGTCTTGTTCAAGTTTGAGTATTTAATGGTTTTGCTTATGTGGATTTCACTATGTTATTTATTTGGTAAAATGTTTAATTGTGATATTTTGATCAATTACATAATATTAAAATTATTAAATGTTATTTAAATAGAAAGAAAAATTATTATATTAGGACATTTAATTAATTTGAAAAATTAAATTAATTAAATATTTATTTATTTATTTAAAAGACTTGATTTAAAAAGTCTAAATATGAAAGTTGGAAAATAGATAAATTAAAATATTAAAGACTAAAAATTGATGTATGATGAATATTTATTGAGTGAGAATAAAAGTAGAGTTACACATAGTGGGTTTTAATTACTATTAATTATTAAACTATTTATATGCAATTTAATTTCTCTTTAATTAATAAAATTAAAATAAGATTTTGTAGTGGAGAATAAATTATTTAATTTAAAATAAAGGATATTTATTTATTTTATTATAAAAATATAAATCTATTTTGTGAAAAGAAAGTAATAATAAGGAATATTTATTTATTTGATATTAAAAGAAGGCAAAAGAGTAGAAATTGTGTATTTCTTTTCTATAAAAAATAACTAAAGTGATTTTTATTTTTAATATAAGAAAACAAAGAAAAAGTATTATTTTATTTTAGTTGAGTTACCTTCTTTTGTATGTTTACTTATTTTAGAAACTTTAGTTTTATTAGTTTTATGTTTTTATTTTCCTTTATTAAGAGGTCATTTTGGCTATTCTAAAAGGGTATATTTTTGGAAAATTCTAATTTTTAATTAAAAGATATGTTTCAAAGTTTGGGAGTAAATTCTATAATTGGATTTTATTCTTCTTCTTAACAAATCAACTTTGTGTTTGATAGTAAGGGTTTTTAAATATCTTTGCGATTGTTGTTGGAAAGATTGTCTTCTTTGTGTTTTCTTGATTATGAATAAATTTGTTTGTAGTTACTTGTGTGTCAGTTTGAGGGTTTGAAACATGTAATTTTGCTATAACTTTTATTTAATATTTTTTTCAAAAATGTAAAGATACTTTTATGTCATTTGGATTTTATTTAACACATATGATTTTTTTGTATAGACATGATCAAATATTGACTGTCATGCTAAAACTAGGCCTTTTTGAGCTTGATTCTTCAACTAGTCACATGAACAATCACTTATAACTTTTGTAAAATATATAGTTATTAAAATATCTTCTTTATGATTGTAAATTAGCCTATTATAAATATTTTTCTTGATTTTCATTAAGATCCAACGCTTCAAACAAAAGATATGCTCTTTATTCTAAATTGGTAAGCTTTAAATCTGAATAGTGTTGCTAGGAAGATTCATATATTAGACCATTCAAATGAGCTTTTCTTTATGACTGGTAATAATAAAAAATGTGTGAAATTAAATTATCATTCCATCAATATAAGTTTCAGATCTATATCATTCCATATGAGATAATAATATTTAAATTAGTAATTAATTTACATAGAGCAAATGCATAAAAATTCGCTATTGTGAACTTTGAAAATATTTTATCTTTATTGTTAAGTATTATTTACTAAAATAAAAATAATTATTAACTCTAAAATTATTAGATAATAACATATTGAATTTATCTATGCTTATATACCCTTTTATATAATCAAATAAAACTTTTGAAAATAATCTAATCCATATCATTTGATGGAACCTTGTAGTATTTTATGTGTGTTTATTTGAAGGTTTGTGATATTTTTTTGTGATGGGGTTTTATATTTTTTAATGTGGTGCTTTATTTTTTGATGTCTTTTATGGGAACTATTTAGCTACCCAAACTAGAATGTGCACTATAGCTGGCATCATTTAAGATTTCTTCTATGATGGTTATTTGATTAGATGTTAGGATGTACTTTATGATTCAAAATTTAGGGCTTATGTCTATGAGAGTTATTTGGTGAGAAAATATGATAACTTGGGTTTTGAGAACCAAAATATATTTTTGGGTTGCCTGTTAAGGAACTAAGTTCTATCATTATGGTTGTTGTGGTATGGGACACAATTGTTGTCAATGTGCTTAGGGGATGTTGTCTAGGTACCTTTCATTGGGAGTGGTTTGCAATAGGAGTCTGGGGCCCAAAGTTCCCATTACCATGGTAACCTATTGTAAGTTGTCTAATAAGTGATAACATAGCAATAAAAATATCTTGCCTAACCCTTTTACCTTGAGATAAATTTAAAAGACAAGTTAGAGATGTGCCCTACCCATGCCTTGAGTGCTTGTACAGGCTAAGGATGGGAATGGGATGATACCTAGTGAGAGGTGTGATTGGTTTTCCTCATTTTCATGAGAGGTTATTCTAGTTCTACATGTGTCATGTTGAGGGTTTGGGGTCCAAAGTAACTAGTCTAGGGTAACTGAAGTAGAATGACCATGCAATGGCACTCCTTAGCATGTAGCCTAAGTCTCCTCCATCCATTATGTATTTTCCTCTAGTGGTGTATTTATTGTTTTTTTACTTGCTAGTGGTGTATTTATTGGTGATGTACTTGTTGGTGGACAACTTATTGTTGAGTGTATTTATTGTTGGTGTTTACTTTGATTTATGGTGATTGGTGATTCATGGTGATTGTACTTGTGACATGTGCCTTTTGAATTGAGATAGATATCATCTATGGGCTTTATCTTGTGACTTTGGTACTTGATATATACTTGGTATATGTATGTTGACTTAGTATGTGGTGTTGGTATTGGATGAGTGTTCTTTCAACTTTGGTTATCTTTTATTCTTGAGTAGTTTGTGTTACCCTTGAGGTAGATTTGGCTATTAGGATTTCTTTCCTATGAATGTTTTGTTGTTTGATAATTTGTATATTGATCATTCATTATCTTCCCTGCATGGTGGGAGTGGAAGCCTAACTAGGTAACCACATGGTCAGGAGGTAGTGACTTCTTACTATTTGGGTCCCCCTCATGTTTATAGATGTTTAAAGGTCGATGATGTAGTTGTATCTTTATCATTCTTATCACTGTATTATAGGCTTCTATTCTGTTGATGTATTTATATGTTATCATGTATCTTGTATTTTGTTGTACTTTTATCTATTCTCGCATTCCATATGACATGTGTAGTGGATGCTATCCATTAGAGGTATTTTATTTTATCAGTTGTATTCATGCATTTTCTTATGAGATTAAAATGTTATATTTTTATGGTCATGGACATTATACTTAAGGCTTAAACAACTAACAAAAAATCTTAAATGTGACTCAACATGAAGATACCATAGAGGAATGAAATGTTTATTGTAATTACATTTGTAAATGCTGTGTTTTTGTATATTTCTTCTGGATTGTTTTTGAAATAAAAGTAGCCAAAACAAGGGGGCTAGCCCATTACAAACTAGTTGGACAACTACTAGCAGATAACCATCAGAACAAAATTAACCCCTACTTCTTTTTAAAATGAAAATAGAATTTTTATGCTATATTAACTACAAGCTTAAAACAAAATACCTATTAACAAGAAACATAAATTTATATTAAAATTATAAAGATATCTACAAGCTTTAAACAAAATGCCTATTAGCTGATAGAAGTCATTTAAAAAAAAAAAATGTGTGATAGACTTAAAACCAAAAAAGTCTATAAAGTAGTAGATTAACAGCATGTAGAAAAAAAGAAGGTGGAGGAGCCCTTAAGATTTCTTGACCTCCTTCTTTCCTAGGACAACATTTACCTAGTCTTCTACCAAGAAGTCATAATGTAGCTTGGAGTCATCCCTGAGCAGGTCCTGTTGAGCATCCCTCAATAGATATAGAGTGGTAGCCGCTGCATGAGTGGATTTAACCATAAACTTGGTTAACAATCTCATTCTTTCCTCCAGTGCTTGAATACTCTCCATAACACATTACCAACCATATCTAAGACACTTGGATGTTCGTCGCTACTAGCCTGCGTATCCTGAACAATAAGGGGGTTAGTGGCCTTTTTAGAATCTTGCTTAACAAGGGAGGAGATCATAATAGGGAAGGCATCCTATCCACCATTTTGAGAAATTGATCTTTAGCAAGGTCCACACACTCGGGCACCACTGTCTTTGAGGCTTTTGCATTGTTACTTTTTTGTTTTATAAATTTTTGAAAAAAATAGTTTTGTAAAATTTGTAACATATTAGGTAAAAATTCCTCTTGGGTTCCTGAGTCGGGTATTACAACTAGTGTTTGATGATCTTTTGCAATTCTTCTTCTAGGGCTTCATTTATATTCCCTATGACCACTGGTATGGGATTGATTAACTTATGGGATTGATTAACTTCTGCCCAATTTATCCTATGTTCCATTTTAACTATCGTTTTCATATTTTTTTACATTAATCTCTAGAGTTGTATTGCTTCATTTCCCTCACCCAGGCTCCCACTACCTTTATTTCTATTTGTTTCCCCATTCTCTCTTTAAGATCATACATGTTTGAATCTTGGGGTTGAGTTATTTGCTCTACTTGTTCCAGCCATTTGTGATTTGGGAGGCATCATAAAGTTAAAAAAAATTATGGGACATGTGAGAGACACATATATTCTTATCCTATCTTTTACCTAACATAGTAAGCCCCAAAGCTTCAATTTACCAACCTAGGGCACTAATAGAAAATTTAATGCCCTTATCTTGTTCCTTGATAGGGGTATTCTAGGATATTATTGTGTATCATCCCTACCATAATTTCTCTCTTTAAGGTTTTCCTCAATAACAAATCATGGTGTAAACGTCAAATACTCCCTGACTTCCATCTTGGAGTCTTATGAAACATGTTGAATAAGTCATCCATAGAATTGACTCTCTCTTTGGTGGTCTTTCGAGCTGATTGCCCATTAATTAGAAGCTAAAACTTTGGTTTTCACTTTCACAATTTCAAGTTATCTCTATTAGAAGTGATTGAGTATGGGAGTTAAATTGAGGAGAATCTTAGTTTTACTATTCGAAAAAAATTTAAGTTTAGTACAATTTTAGGATACTAAGTCATGGTCATGTTGGAATCTTGTATGTATATGTTGTTTATTCATTGAACGCAACACTCTACTAGTCATGTCTAATCATTTTAATCAATAAATGAATCAGAGCACATTATAAATTAGGGCGTTGTCTACCCAACAATATATTCCTATCTTGGTAAAAAACATATTGTTAACAAACAATAGTATGTTTTTAATTGTAAGTGTTTGCAAATTAATTGATACAATTAGCTAACATAATTGCTAACATACTATTGTTTGTTAACAATACATTTTTTACCAAGGTATCCTCTGAATGTTCTACTATCATAATGGTTTCCTATTTTAGTACTATATTAGCCTTACACCTATCTATTTGTGCTTTAATGAGAAATTTTTTTGTTAGGGACATTACTGCACCTAACTTTCCTTCTAAAGATTGATACAAATGTTACTAATAAAGCCAATAAAAAACTAGAAATCTTGGACTTGTGTACAAGGTTCAGTAACATAGAAATAATGGATATTTTCAACTACTATTGACCCTACTTATTTTAGGACTTCAATTATGCATCTTGTAAAAGTGGGAACCATTGTTTCATGCAAGAGCTAGGCATGGACATTTCAAACGTTTGCAACCTTATAAGGCTAAATTTCATTCAACAAAATTGTCACCAAATTTAACTTGTACATGTGAGGTCATTTTCCTTGGGGAATCCAAATCCTAAATTTATGGGTTATATTACAATGATTCACCAAGATAATGGAGACTATAAAAATGGTACAAGACTACATCAAATGACTTGTTTCCACACAAAATAGTTCCAAACAATCCCAACACCTTGGTTTGGTCAATTTATCCTACTAAACATATTAGGTTTATTAGGCCTTATTAGTATTTTTTGGACTAAAAATTTCACCTTCTTTATAATAGAGAACAAATAAGGACATTTATAAATACCCTTTATGAGGATTTTAAACATGCTTCAAAGTTAGGTTTGGGTCGAATTAGATGATTGGTTCACAAGGACTGATCATAAAGGCCTAAACTATAAAGAAATTGTGTTGTCACTCCTACACACAATCTAATATCCACTTGGAAAAATTAAATAACATCTCATAGCCACCAAATCTATCAATCTTCAATAACTAAAGTTCTCCAATTTAGTTTTGCAACTCATTTATTTTCAAATAGTTGTTATGTGTTTTTTCATATAGATGTCAGGCCTAATATGTAAATTTGGCCATTGAATTCTTGTAATTTTTCTTTGATAACTATACCTAACATTAAACTCTATCATTTCACGAAGAACTATATTTTCCTACTAGTGTAATGATGTGATAGGGACCTTTTCATCTGAAAGACTAAGTTATTATTTTAAAAATAATAATTTCCACAAGTTCACTTATATCATGAAATGTATTCATAGGTTATTTATAATATAGTTCTAGAAATAAAAGTATGTCTCTTATATAAATATCCATTTATGGTTTATCATCTTCTAATCCCTCATACAAAGAATATAATTGAACAAAAAGCATGAATAAGGAATTGAAAAGAGAGAGAAATAATATTGATTCAAGAGAAATTCTTCAAAAATAGATTTGCTTGAAATACTAGAGGCATAAATACCCTTCTTACAAATATCATAATTGACATCAATATATTTTTGAATTATTTTATCATTTGGACAACATGTTGCAACATCTTCAAAGAAAAGTTGCACGAGTAACTATCAATTTTTATTTATTTTTTGACATTTTTTGATAAAATTTTCTCCTCTTTCCACACTCTGAAGTCTTTAACCATAGTTTGACCAATGAGGTCCTCACTACATGGAATGACTAATTTCACACAAAAGGCTTACAATATGGTTGACCAACAATTTAGGATGGTCCAATCGACTTGATTACATCAAGAGAAAACTCCTAAATATGTCTTAAAATCCCAATTAAAGAACCCATAGGCACTAAAAAAATATACTCCTAAGGGGATAAGTCCCATGTCCTTGAGATAAAGTCTTGAATAGTTTTTTCATGCTTCTTTATGTCATTTTGATCCATTGAAGTAAGATTTACTCTAGGAAGGTCTTTCTACTTGGCCAAGAACTATTGGTATTCTTTATATCATCCTCTATGTCATAGAAGAATTCTAGTTTTAAGGGATAGCTATGTCAAAGTTCGTTCACCCAATCATGTTCATCTTATACTAAAAAACCTGAACTAGAGGCTAGATTAAAAATTGGTGAAATTGTGATGCAAAGGGGCAGTTATATTTCATATGTGTTCTACCCAAAATTATGAACTTTCTTGAAATATAATAGGTAAATTAAGATGCTAAGAGTGGGGGGGAGGTGAATCAAGATCTATAAATTTTTTGCCACTTCAAACATCAACCATGTTCATACATAATTCACAACACAAATTTCTTCCTTTAATTTAAATTTTGTATGTAATGTCATATATCAACATCTAATATGTTATTTAAAATATAATAAAATCAATAAAATATGTAAGCAAAAAATCAAAACATAACACAATAATTTTGTAATGCAAAAACTCTCCAACATGACAATAAAACTAGAGTTGAGATGACACCCACAAAATCATCATTATTGCAGAAATAAAGTGTACATGGTAGGCTAAATATTTTTATCACTTCTGAGGATCTATGTTGTGAGGGGTATTCCTTGTAAAGATCTTACAATACTATTAGGTCTACGTTGAATCGGGATCTATAAAACTTTTACCACTTCAAACACCAACCATGTTCATACATAATTCACCACATAAATGTTTTCCTTAACATTGAAATTTGTATGCAATGCCATATATCAACATTTAATATCTTATCTAAAATATAGTAAAATCAATGAAATATGTAATAAATTAATCAGTACATATCACAATGATTTGGTAATGCAAAAACTCTCCAAGGTGACTATAAAACTATAGTTGGGATGGCACCCACAAAATCTTCACTATTACAATAGGGTAAAAGTAAAAAGTTGTGTCACCTTTTTGGCTGGCTTATCAGAAGGACTAAATTTGAGTATTTCTATCCAAAAACCAATTTTTTTCAAACATATGACCTAGATAAATTCATTCTAGCTAAGTTATATATGGTCTCACACTTTTCCAATTAGAAATATCTATTAAATGCATATTTTATACTAGTTTGTATCTAATTATTAAAGAAATAAAATTATTTTAGAAAATTGTCAGTTCAATAATTCTTACTATTTTTTATGATATTTTTATAGTAACAAATAAACACGATTTTATAGAGTTCAAAGTCAAGAATATTCTCATGTATATTTATAGTGTTTTAATTAGATATAGTATGTTGTAATTAAAAAAATCTAAGAGCATGTATTTTAATATTCAAAACGATGTCGATTTTGAGACAAAACAAATATTAAATCATATTTTAAAAAATGAAAAATTATATGGCATTCTAAAGGAGAGAATCCTCTTTTAGAATGTGTGGTTTTTCTTCTGTTTAGAATAGATTTATTTTGAAAAATGTGGTTGAAGATGAAAATTATCAATTTTGGGTGAGTTAAAATTTGAATCATGATAAAATAGAAAATATATGTCTAAAGTCAATTTTTATTTTTGATTGTTCTACCTATATATGTCATTTCTAATATAGTCTAATTTCAAATAGAAATAAGTTTATTTCCATGTAGTTTTGTAGTGGGATCTAGACCCCTAATTTTCAACATTTTCAAGCAACTAAAAAATTATCTATAAAAATTAAGAAAATATATCAATTCTTATTCTGAATAATTATGAAAAACTATAATCTTAAACTCCATTAATTTCTACACATTTCATAAGTTTACTTCATTTTCAAATTCTAAATAATAATACTAGTTTTATGTCATTTAAGGTGAACAATTATTCTTTTGTTAGCCTTTTCATTTACAAAAGGGTGACACTGGTTTATGCTTTTATCCAACAATAAAGTGTGGGTGTTAGGGCTACAAAGTTTGATCACTTCTAAGGATCTACATTGTGAGGAGTAATCCTTCTTAAGATCTTACAATACTATTAGGTCTACCTTGAATCGAGATCTTTAAAACTTTTACCACTTCAAACATCAACCATGTTCATACATAATTCACCACACAAATATTTTCCTTAACATTAAAATTTGTATGCAATGTCATATATCAATGTTTAATATCTTATCTAAAGTATAATAAAATCAATGAAATATGTAAGAAATGAATCAACACATATCAAAATGATTTGGTAATGCAAAAACCCTCCAATGTGATGGTAAAACTACAGTGGGGATGCCACCCACAAAATTTTCAGTATTGTAGTAAGAAAGTGTGGATGTTAGGGCTGCAAAGTTTGATCACTTCTCATGACCTATGCTATGAGGGGTCTACCCTATTAATATCTTACAATACTATTAGGTATACCTTGATTAAAGAATTTTAACTACAAAATTAAGCGAGCACTTCATTAGGAGATTTACATAGGACTATTAGGACCAATTTGTTTAGAGATTTACCCTAAAACACATGCTAAAATTTATTAGTATCTTGATCATTTGGTACACACTCTAAATGCTGATTATAGATCTTCTCTTTATAATTTGACATCACCTCTCTATGATAGATCTTCAATATTCTTTTCTCTACACTTCTTAGTTTCCTTACTATTTCTTCACACTTAGCTTCCTGAATTCACCTCCAACTTTGCATCCAAACATCAAACTCATTAAACCTTCTTTAAATAGTTGTTTGGTGAAGCTTTTAGATTATGATAAATGATCTAGATTCATCCCTTTTTCCTCTTAGTCCTTCTAATTTCTTTATTGGTTGATCACCTCATGTACATATTGATGATCCTCAATTACATGCATAATTAACTCCTTGATTTTTAGAACACCCTTCCATCTCACCAAAAATAGTTTATGTCAAATTTTTTGTTATTCCAAATACTTATATAAAAATGTGTTACTTGAACTAATAGTTTCCTGATGGTTTTTTCATACTAATTCTTTGTGTTGTCCCCTGACTTCAACTATGCTCAACTTTTACTGAAGTGATCAACCATTGTATCACTTTGTTAAAAAGTAAAGTCCACCAAGATAACTAAGAGGGGGGAGGGAGTGAATCAATTATCTGATCAAAATAAATTATTAAACTTATTAAGCCTTCAACAAGTATCAATTTAAAGATCAACCCTAAGAATATGCATGTACACAATAATACCAGATATGTCAACTACAGAAATCCTTGATCAGAAGGAAAATCCTAGTAGGGATGGTACTTACAAAATGATTTACTAATATAAAAGTTTCAAATGAAAAGGAATATTCTAGTGGAAGCCACTAAAATACATTTATTACATATTAGTCCTTGTTTGGAGACTTTGAATCCCTATGAGGAAATTCCAACCCTATTGGGAGTTGTGCCAACACTACTAGGAGTTGTAGAAGCAAGAAGATCCAATATCCAAACAACTTCAAGGGAAAGACTATTAGTTTGTGATGACTAATCAGGAAAGTACTCTTCATACTCCATAATTTTTTTGGGGCTATTGTATAGACATATTTGGCCTACATTTTGTAACTAATTTGAGCCCTAAAGCAACAAAAATACTTCATGTAGAAAATAGCTTAAGGTTAGGGATTTTCCATAAGGTGTGATGTGATAGTTTCTTCTTGTGATAGTATTGAGTTGTAAATGATTATAGATTGTAATAAGGTTGTAATCACTAGATAGTAATAATATTGGACTCATTGTGTGGTGGACATAGCCTAGGGATTGGGTGAAGCATGTTAAATCATGGTGTCTTATGTTCTCTTCTACGTGATTTATTATTTTTGATATTCGTTGTATTTGAATGTAACTTTTATTTCTTTCTGTGGTTAATCCTAACAAGTGTATCAGAGAAAGGTCATTTTTTGATTTATCCTCTGCAGAAAAGTCTCATGATTGAGTGGAGTCTCACAATTGAGTCAAAGCAATGGAAGAAAAGGGTAAGTTGAAGGTTGAGAAGTTTAATGGGTAGAACTCTTAGTTATCAAAAATGCAAATGGAGGACTATCTCTATCAGAAGGATTTATGGAAGCCGTTGCAAGGAAAAACCAAGAAACATGGAACTATGATAGATGAGGATTGAGAGATTTTAGAGAGAAAGACACTTGGAAGCATTCGATTATGCCTAGTACCATTAGTGACATTTAGAAGTTAAAAAGTGAAGATGAAGGAAGAGTTTATGAAAACCCTAGCAAAATTGTATGAAAAGCTCTCTACTTCAAATAAGTTATTTCTCATGATGCATTTATTTAATATGAAGATCAAATAAGGTGGATCAGTTGTATATCATTTAAATGAGTTTAATATTGTTACGAGTAAGTCATCTTTTGTGAGTGTAAGTTTTGATGAGAAAATAAGGGCTCTACTCATTTTATGTTCTTTTTCAAAAAGTTGGAATGACTCGGTAGCGGATGAGTAATCTTTTTTCTAGATCTAATACATTAAAAATTGATGATGTCATTGGTGTTCCTTTGAGTGAGGAAATTTTTAGGAAAACATTAGGTGGATCTACATTAGGAAGTTCTTTGAACATGCAAACCAGACGAATAACTAATGAAAGAGGAAGCAATTCGAGAAATTGTCGGAAATAAAGAGGAAAGTCAAAAGGGAAATAGGTCTCAATCTAGAGGACCAAGAAATTGTTGGTACTACCGGAAGCCAGTGCATAAGAATAAATATTGTTGGACTTGAAAGAAAAATGAAGGCAATAAAATAGGAGGAAAAAATTAGGAAAATGAGTTAAGTAACAAATCCGAAGAGGGTGCTTTTCTTCTTTCTAGTGCAGGAGCACCTAGGCTAACTCCTAGTGCTAGTTCTTATTTTTGTGTTTTGGCTTGTGCCAACCTTAAAAAAGTTAGTTGGGTGTGTTTGGACCTAGGAAGGTCATATGGTTTTTCTCCTAGATAGATTTTATCAGGCTCAATCAATTCTAGATGTTTTTTCTTGCCTTTTGTTTGGGTTTGTAAAAAGCAAGATTAGGGTTATGGGTCCTATACCCTAGAAGTATAGAGAAAGTTTGGTTATGAGTTTGGTTTTTATTCTATGTTGTTTTTACATCACATTTTATGGGTTGGAGGTCATAAGTTGTCATTTAGTACAAAGTTGGGAAAGATGTCAAAAATATGTCAATTGTTGCAAAAGTTGTCAATTAGGTCAAAGTGGTCCAAATCATATGATTTGATGTTGTGAAAGTTAAATAATGGTTATAGTTCATAAAGAGGCCATAGTAGACCTATTTGGAAGTTTCCAAGTGTCCAATGTCTTGTCAGCAACTTCGCAAAGTTGCATGACAATATTGTGACAAGGAAGTTGCATGTTGTGAGAATGGAGTTGATAGTTAGGAAAACTCTTTAAAACCTCTAAGAAACCTATAAAACCATTAAAAATACCCATTCCTAGGTTTGGTTATTGTATTAAATGAATTTTGAATGTGAAAGCCATGAAAATATTGTTTTAGAATTTATAATTTTGGTGTTTTTGATTACATGAACACTTCAATAGACTGAAGGACTTTTGTTTGTTCTTGATCCTTGTAGTTCAAGTTAATTCCATGTATTTTTTTTAGATTTCAAGTTTATAGGAGCCCATTTGGTTATAGTTTAATTTTTTAAAATTTTTAGCCTGTTTATTGTCCCTAATTTAATAGTTTTATGAAAAATAGCGCCCCCATGAATCCTTACCATGGAATCATCATGGCCTTGAAAGCCTTTGATGTATGGCTAGGCAATCACAGTACTAGCAAGTTATTTTTTATAGATTGAAAGTGCTAGAAAGTTCAATCTAAGAGTTGAAGAAGGAGGAGGGATGTATGAGAAAGCTATGTGTAAGAGGAGAAGTTTTCAAGACAAGATTAGTTAAATTTTTCAATGGACCCTAGTAAGTGTTGATATGAAATGCTGGAAACCCTTAATTTTAGGCATCAAAGTAGCAAAGTAATGTACAAAAAATTTGATAACCTGAGACCTAAAAATATTGAAGTGCCTCATAGAGGGTATTCATATTCGTAATTTATTTCCCATGTTGTTAAGGGAAATCAAGAGTTATAGTCAAAAAACCAAGTTTGGAGGCCTAATTCAACTAAGCCTAATTATCACAGTTTTGCTAAATTCTAAGGAATCAAATGAGAAACCTACCAATAATGAGACCAAGAGGATCAGGAAAGTCTAAAATGCCTCAAGTTGAATCCCTCACTCCATGTTGAAGGTAGAATCACCATTCTTGTTGAATTTTTGAGTTTGGAGAACAAGTTGGAAAGTCTCCATGATGGATGTAAGATGCAAAAACATTGGTGTAACTAGATAGTGAAGCATGGAGGATAAGATAGCTATCCTCTTGACGTTAGGATGACAAGGGGAACCCTAGTAGGCTAGAAGAGAGGCCTAGATGAGTCCTTAGTGAAGGAAATGGCTTGAAGAAATCCAATCTAACACTAGATTGGTATCAGAGCCACCAAATATTTGGGGACAGTGGCATATCTTTATATACTAAAGAGTTAGTAGGGAAGGCCAACATGGTGAAAAATCTAGAACTTTCCAAGGAGATGAAGGAGAAAAATGAAAGGAGTAGGCTCCTAGAGGAAGTACAAGAGGAGATTAAAAAAAAAATTAGAGGAAGTTGTTGAGGTAGCTAAGAAGAAAGATAAACATAAACTACCAATAGAGGTAAGGAAAAGTTGATGAGGAAGATATCATTCCTGAACCAGACCCTCCATTGAATGGGTGTTGTAGGAGTAGAACAGATAGATTATGCTATAGAAACTTACATGATTAATGATGCTATGGGAAATGTAGCAACTATGAAGAAAGTTAATGTCATGTTTTAAGTGTTTTAAATTTTAATGTTTGTAATAAAATCCTATGATGTGGTGGAATAAATGGAGTAGTGATTCGATAAAATCTTCAAGTATAGCCACTTAGGAAAGATTGAGTTTTCATTTTATGTCTAGTTACTCTTCTTTAAGTTTTTTTTAGGTGTGTTTAATAATTATGCCATCTATGTAATCAATGACTACAGGAAGTTAGTGACAGATTCTGATGTCTAATTCCTCATGATTCAAAAAATGGTTTTCTTTTCTTGCTTTTGGACTAACATTTCATCTCCCAATCCTAGAAATGAGAATATATTGAAAAGGAAAATTGTGTAATAAAAAAGAAGGACTAGATATACAGTAGAACGAATAGAAAGAGTTGAAGTTTTTTCTTTTTGATTTTGCATGTCTACAATTTGGATGTGTGTGATTTCTTCATTTTCCCTTCTAAATTGTTATTCGTAATCCTGAGAACATGTCGTTGATCTAATGACACTATCACAAAACATGTATTGAGTTATGAATTCAAATTTACAACTTGTGGATTTACTCATTTGTTTCATAAAAGCATATTTCTATTTTATTGAATGTAAATACCTGTGGTTTTGAGGGTTGCATTTGTCGATGGGTGTCTATTACACTCTCTTTGATCTATTTATTAGATCATGGAGGGGTTATGTATTACATACTCTTTTTTTCGTTGTTATTTCTACTCATTCTTGTGTGGAAGACAAAATCTCAATTTAGTAAATACCTTTATGTATTCAACAACATGCTGAAATGACATAAATAATATGTGATGGTGGTTAGGTTCAGTTTGAACCATTAAATTATAGATTTGGTCAGAGACAAAGAATTTCATATTCAATGATTTGTTTCTTATTAGGTCCTAAATCCATGTCTACAGAAAGGTGGTATAAATCTGAAAATGAAAAAGTGTTGCTCGGTAGTCACTTTGTATTGGGCTTGAAAATCATTTTTACATTAGAAAAGGGATTAAGTGATCTATTTCTTTTGATTTCCATAAAGAGGTGGTTGGTTTTAGTTAATCTTACCTAGGAAAGTAATGTTTCTACATGAAAAATGAGAAGTCTTTATCGTATTTCAAATTATGAATTAGTATTAAGAGAGTTAGCAGGATAACAATATGAGGGAATTAATAATCAATCCTAAAGGTGCATAAAGACCTTGATGTGAGTTAAGTTGAGTGACTCATTTCCTCCTAAATTGTCCAAGGTGAGGTTTTGGATCATTTTTGGTATTAGAGCAAGATTGTTTAGATTGTGTGAAGTTACATGTTGTATATATCTAATCAAGATTCCTTAATAGGGTCAAGAAATATGGTGACCCATGTAAACTTAGCAAAGAATATTGAGGAGAAAGAGGAGCTCTATAAGAAAGAGAATATATAAGTCTAGGGAATATTGGTAGAATTAACAAATAAGTTGGAACACATGAATAATGTGGTTGAGAAGAAAGAAATGAAAGAAGAAGAAGAAGCCCCTAAAGATGATGATGATGAGTTATATGAAACTTGGAAGTCATTCATTAAATATTTGAAGGCTTTGAGAGGAAAAGCTACAGAGTTAACTATATTTACAACTAAGATGGATACTGAAGCAATTTTGAAATTGATTGAATCTTTAGAGAACTACTTTGAATGTAAGAAGATTTTAGAAACATAGCAAGTCAAGTTATCTAAGTCTAGGATCTAGGATGAAGGGAAAAAACCTTAGATTGTGGAATTTTCTACAAGAAGAAATGGTAAAGGAAGACAAGAAGAAGATTTTTGCATGGAAGAAGATGATGTCTATGGTGAAAGAGGCTTATCTCCTAGAATATTAGGAAGTTTAGTTACACCAGAAGAGGCAAAATATTAGAAAAAGAGATATGGATATCTGCACTTATACAGAGGAATTCCAAAAGTTGAGTTTAAGATCAAAATAGGCATACCTTGAGAGTGTCAAGGTAGAAAGATACCCAAATCGAATGTGAATGAACATAAAATAGGAGTTGTAGTTATTGAGTCCTAACATAGTAGGTAAGTGTTATTAACTAGTTTTGAAAGTGGAGGAGAAAATCAAAAGAAGACAAGAGAATAGCAGTAGAAGTAGAGGAAGATAGTCATTTAGAGGAAGAGGCACATTTTGAGGAAGAAGCCAAAATTTTCATCCAAAAATCAAAAAATATAATGAATCAACCAGGTTTGATAATTTCAGAGAAAGTTTCAGAGGTAGAAGACAAAATTTTAGAGGAAGATCACTATGAAGAATGAATGGAACAATAGGATGTTATAATTGTAATGAAGAAGGTTACATGTAACACACATGTCCAAAAAAGGCAAGCTCTAGTACTCATGGAGAAAGGAGAATACACCTTACAGAAGAAATTGATTCACAAAATGATTTAGACCCTTATGGTTATCCAAAGAGAGGAGAATCTCTAATGGTGAGAAGAAATTTTTTGAAGATGCCTATAGAAGAAGAACCACCACAGAGGAAACCCATTTTGAGAACTACTTGAAGTCTAGAGGAAATTTTTTTAAGGTATTGGTAGACTCTGGTTCCACAATTTTTTTTATAGCTCTTGAAATGGTGGAGAAGTTAAAATTACCAAGAACACCTCATCCATCTCTTGACAAAGTGTCTTGCCTAAATAAAGGACAAAAAACTATAGTGCAAGAACAAGCTTTAGTTGAATTTTAGATTGGAGTATAGAAAGAAAAATTGTTGTTTGATATTGTAAATATGGATGTGTGACAGTTAAGTTTTGGTAGTCCATGGCAATATGATCTCAAGGCACAACATGATGGAGTAAAGAACACTTACACCATTACAAAGAATGAAAAAATGATTGAATTAATATCTCTAACTGAACCAAGTAAGAAGAAGAAAAAGCTACATAAGCTAAGATCATGGTAATGGGTAAGAAAGAATTCTTAAAGGAAGTGAAAGGAAAGAAGTTTCTATTTTTTGCATTGATTCTATTACTCAAAGAAAAATCACAAAATATGCTGAAAATCAGATTGAGGAAGAAAAATTAGAAATGCGATGTTTGAATTTGAAGGTGGTTGTGGTAGAAAAAAAGACACAAAAGGTAGTGTAAGAAGTTAAACTAATTCTGGACAAGTAGAAGGAAATCGTAGTTGATGGAATGCTGAGAAGTCTCCCACCTATGTGAGAAATCATTCATTACATTGATCTCATACTAGGTTTAACAATACCCAACAAGGATGTATACAAGGTAACAACACAACTGAATGAAGAAATGGCAAGGAAAATTGAAGAATTAATTAAAGCTGGGTTGATTGAAAAGAGTCTAAGTTCATGTTTAGTACTTTCTGTCCTAGCACCAAAGAAAGAAGGAACATGGAGACTTTGCATAGATTTTAAAGTACTAAACAAAATCAGCATAAGGTACATATTTTCAATTCCTAGGATAGAAGATTTACTTGATTGTTTGGGTAAAGCAAGATACTTTCAAAAAAATCATTTAAAAAGTGGATATCATCAAATAAGAATTAGGCCAAGAGATGAATGAAAAAAAACATATTAAAAAAATGAAGGATTATATGATTGAAAGGTAATTCCATTTGAATTGTATAATGCTTCTAGTACATTTATGAGACTCATGAATGAATTTCTCAAAGATTTTGCTAGAAAGTTTGTGATAGTATATCTCGATGAAATTTTAGTTTTCAAAATCACAAAAGTGGAGAATTTCAAACATATAGAGTTAGTGTCAAGGTGACTACAAGAAGAAAAGTTGATGATTAATTTGGAGAAATGTAGTTTTATGCAAGAAGAACTGACATACCTTGTATTAGTAATCTCAAAAGGAACACTCAAGATGGATCAAGATTTAAGGTAAGTGAAATTCTTTCATGGCCAATTCCTAAGACTATTGCAGTAGTTGGAAATTTTCATGGTTTAGCCACTTTCTACAAAAAAATTATTAGGAATTTCAGCTTAATTTTTGCACCTATTTTGAATACTATAAGGGGAGGGTAGAAATATAATATTGTTTAGACAATAGAAGCTAATGAATCCTTTGAACTTCTTAAGAATGAAGTAGCTCAAAAACTAGTCCTCACATTTCCTAATTTTAGTAAAGTCTTTCAAATAGAATGTGATTTAAGGAACATAGAAGTAGGAGGTGTACTTAGTGAAGAGTGTAGACATATAGCCTTCTTTAGTTAGAAACTCAATGATGCTAAAAAAAATATTCTTCTTATGACTTGGAAATGTATGCCCTTGTCCAATCCTGGAAGAAATGTAGACACTATTTGCTACCCAGAGGATTCATTATATACATAGATAACCAAGCCCTTAGTTTCATAAATAGTCAAGAGAAACTAAATCATAGACATATGAAATGGGTGGAGACATTGCAAGTGTTTACTTTTTATGTAAAAAAAAAAAAGGGAGTTGCAAATAAAGTTGTTGATGCTTTAAGTAGAAGATCCTTAACCACATCGCAAATTTAGTTGGAAAGTATAGGAGTTTCAAATCTGAAAGATATGTATGCTAATGATGCTGATTTCAAATAGATTTATCAAGCATGCACTAATTTGGATGATAGATACAATCATGAGTATGCAGATTTTCTATTCAACAAGGGCTACTATTTAAAGGAAGAGAACTTTGGATACCAAAATGCTCAATGAGAGATAACATCATACAAGAGAAACATAGTGGAGCATTATCTAGTCATGTTGGACTAGATAGGACTTTACAACTCGTTTGTAGACATTACTTTTGGCCAGAACTATAGAAAGATGTGAGAAATTTTGTTGAATAATGCACCATTTGTTAGAAAAGAAAATGAAAAGTACTAATGCTGGATTATATCAGCCCCTACTTATTCCTTCTCGATTATGGGAAAGTATTAGTATGGATTTTTTAATGGGTTACAAATTACTCAAAAGTGGTATAATAGTGTTTTTACTTACGTAGATAGATTTATTAAAATGGCACATTTCTTACCACACAGATCTACTAACGATGCTTCATACACAACAAATCTCTTCTTCAAAGAGATAGTTTTAATTCATGGATTACCATTGAATATTGTATCAGATAGAGGTGGTAGATTTGTAGGTTATTTTTTGAGGACCCTTTGGAAGAAACTTGGCACAAACTTATCTTTCTCATCTACATATCATCGATAAACCAATGGTAAAATAGAAGTTGTGAATTGATCATTGGGAAACTTGTTAAGATGTCTTACAAAACAACATGGAGAAAAATGGGATTCTATACTTGGTCAAGATGAATTGTCATACAATGATAGAGTTAATAGAAGTACAATAAAATCTCTATTTTAGATTGTGTCTGGTACACACCCAAGACAAATTCTTGAGCTTAAAGAACTTCCAAACACTTTTCTTAGTAGTTTGCATGGTGAAGAATTTTCTGAAGCTATCAAAGAGGTTCAGATCAAGTCAAGTTGTAGGTACAAAATTCAAATCAGAAATAAAAAGAATTTTCTAATAAGAAAAGAAGAGCAGTATAGTTCAAGGTGTTGGGACTCACATTTGCATTCTTGATTTGATTACTATTCTAATCTTTTGAGTCATTTCGAGCCCCCATAAATGCATTTAATGTATGTTTACCTTACTATCCTTTTGAGGCCTAATAGGTGTTTAATGTTTCTAACACTTTGAATTTAGTATATGTCTACATCCTGTGAATTTTTGTTTTGAGCAATGTTGAGATTTGCATTTTTTCCCAAGTGTCAAGCAATGACAGGAAGCCTAGTTTGCAATTGAATATCTTGCACCTAGGAATGTTTCATGAATCACTACTTTGGGGGTGTTTATTACATAAATAATAGAACTAATTTTTCAATTTTAAAGTCGTTGCAATATATTTTGACTAGGATTTGAATCCCTCAAAGTCAATTGTTTACTATTGTCATGCTAATGTAAATTCTCCAAAATTTTGGGAGGCCCTATTTGACCAGTTGTAACTCTAACCCAGTTAACCATAATGAAAAGTTTACTTTTTTATTTCATTCTAGAGGTTAGAGACTTATTATGTTCCATATTTGAGCCTATGATAGATCCATTTGATCAGTTTTCAAACGTGATTCCAAATACAATTTGTAAAGTATTATTGGTGTCATAAAATACAAATTGATCAATAGCCCTGTTCAAGATGCCATAACTTTGCATCCACGATTTTATGAACCAAATGAACTATACCATGACATTTTAATCCAAAATTTTTGTAAGTGTTGCAATTTTTGAGTCTTGATGAATCGGTTTCCATACTTTCCCAGGTCCATTCTTTCGTGAAAATTAATGTCCTACTAGTGTTCCCAACTATGCAAAATCCAAGTACCTCACTTTGACTGCTTTCCAAATGAGCCCAATTCTTTTTCATAAGCCCAAATAAAAAAATTATATTCTCCTCATGATAGTGAACTAATGCCTTAGCTTTTTTTCCCCAAGTGTCAGTTTGACATGTTTTTGAAGCCAAAACCAAATGCATTTTATTGTTTCCTGACATATTTTCTTATAGACAGTTTCACAAAGATAACTTTTACTATTTATATCTTTTGACTAAGTGATTGTCATGAGGTGAGATTTTTTAGGTTGAAATAATTTACACTAGAGAATGTAAATGTGAAGTCTTAGAGCTTAGTTAGGTGTCTTGGTCAGTTTTTAAGGCTACTTAGAGGACCACTTGGTATGAGTTTGGAAGTTTGTAGAAAAGGTGTAAAATGAGTTTCAATTGATGTAATAATGCATTTTTTAAAACCAAATAAATATTAGATTATTAGAAGATGTATTTGAAATGTCAGTTGTTTCAAAACATAAATTTTTTTAGTCAGACCAACTTTTGGACCTGACTAAATTCATTAGATTACTAAAAGGGGTGGAATCTTCTTTATCTGAGGGATATCATCAGAATATGCACTTATTTTCAAGATATTGCTTTTATAAGGTGCTATGGTCATCTTTAAGTAAAGTTTGAAATGGTCAATAGGTTCCACTATTTCAAAGGTGAATTTCAATATCATTCTATATCAGAAAGGAATATAGGTAAAATCTGATATGAATTTGGTGAAAATAGATTTAAGGGGTAATAAAATTTTCAAGTGTTGTCTGAAGCAAGAAGAATGGAATTCATTTTCATCATAGAAAAATTATTTGTGATGATGCCAAGTAAGTCATTTCTCAAAGATGCAATGAACGCATCTTTCCTTTCTACACTGCATGTGAGGAACTATGTTAATTAATGTTGGCTTGCTATATATAGTAATATCTTGCAAAATAAGAATGCAAAAAATTGTAAATATTAGGATCAGTACAGATTGTGGAGAATGTGTGTGATTTTTATTTCCTAGTAGTGTGACTTTTATTTTGTGTGCAAGAAAAAACATTTTCTTTACACCTAAGGATGTATGAATTAGTTCAAAAAAAGGTCAAAATAAGCAGATATTCCCAAATTTATGTAACATGAAAATGTACTATTTCTCATTGTTTTCTTTCCAATCTAATGTTTGTAAGGGAGAATTTTCAAACTTTTCCATCACCATTAATTGATTCTATATAAACTTTGATAACCATAGATGGTGTAGCCAAATGAAGCCTTTTGGAGAGAGAAAAGTAGCATTGGAGGAAAGGGCAAAGGGTGGAGTGACTTTGTCTGTTTTAATAGCTTCATAACATTCTAGATCATATGTGTGAATGGTCTAACCATTGACACTTGTCACATAAATCCTAACACATAATCAAGAGTGTTGAACATTTTGAGGAAGGGGATGTTGTGTTATCAAATAATAGATGAGGAAAAATTAGGAAGTTACAAAAAAATAGGGAGAATGTTGGTGCCTCAAAATCATATCACTCAACTCTGAATTCATAAGAAGTTGTGATCTCATCTCTTACCATCAAATTGATGAAATCTATACCTGAATCACCAATAGATACAATACATATAGGATTGGTTCATTGTGGATATTCCTCCAAGGGCCTCAATCATAGTATCCTTTCCCTTTCACATTAGTAGACAGAATGTTTTAGTTATATAGATTCTCAAGAATCCTAGGAAACACAACTCCATGTGGTTGAAAGTGGCAGTTTCTACCAAGAACCTAGACCATGGATAGATTTTTGATGCAGTGTAAGGCAAGAGAATCCACAAAGGAGATTTCCTAGCCCCCAAAAAAAACCACAAAATAGAAACACAACACAAGATACACAATCTGATACCAAATGCAACTCTTTATTCATAAAATAACTCTTTACAATGTAATGTGTTGAGCTGTAAGGCCTTCTTAATTATAGCCAAATACAATAGAAATTACAATAACTATTTTGCAAGATCCCTCAAGATCTAACCCAAACACTAGCTAGTCCATATCCATACTCTGGTAGAAACCTCCAAGATCTCAACTTGTGCTTGCAAGCCACCAAGCAACCTCCTTGTTTCTAAGCCGCAACTACTAGCTCTTCTCACAAACTTGCAACTCCACCATAATCCTCCTGTAAACTACCTCACATTTGGCACTCTATCCATAGAATCAAGAAAACTCACTCCTCTACTTCCTCCTTCTCTCCAAGCTCTGATTAAGAAGAGATCACATCTTGATGCTTGATTACAAATGCTCATATGCCTTGCTTAAATAGGAACCTACCACCCAAGATGTTACAAACACAACCAATGTGGAATAAAAGGTAAATGCAACTAACTTACAATAAATATTTAATTCCCACCCAAATACAACTAAGCACCACCATGTGGCCCAACAAATATTAAATGCATGATCAAAAAATTCTAGAATTCCACCTACACAGCTTGATAAATGGAATGACAACCATTTTTACTTTTATTTTCTATTTGTGCAACATATTCACCTCAAAAATATAAATTTTACTTTTCTCTCCTTTCTTTTCACTTTATTTTCTAATGCAAGATATTGTTGCATCAATTTTCAACCTTGAGTTTAAAGACACTGAACTTGAACCAAGGTGAATGTGACAGTCGAATATGAGAAAACTCTATGTGCGAAAAGGTTCTTTTGTTTTTTGGAAAACATTAAGAATTTTTATCCCACATTGAGGAGATGGGGAAAACTTTTCATGTTTACATACACCACAACACACTCATATAGTGTCTTAAAGACACTAAGGCTTTTGGAAGCCTAGCATTGTGTTGGTGGGGGTGCATGTGGATGACCAGCTGGTGTGAAAACCAAAAATTTGAAATGAATCATGGTTAAAGGGAGATAGAGATGATGACATTAGCTAAGGTGATACATGGTGTTAGTTTGTGAGCTTGCAACACAAGCTGCATGGTTAGGTGGTAACTGCGTGATGGTACAAAATGGTTAGCTAACCACGATTGCAATTTCATAATCATAAAATGTTAAGTTGAAAAAGGTATGTGAAAATTCAAAAAAATTCTATTTCATATTTTTTCATGATTTAACTATAGTTAAGGGCTCATGGTTCTGAAGTTGTAAAATGCTTGGTTCGTATGGTAGCTAGGGATAAGGTTGAGTTAAGGTTAAGACCTGTGTGCTTGCAAAATTGTGCCATGTGGTAGTGGCCTAGGTAGCAACACTAACATGTTAGTTTGAGGTGGTGAAGCCAACCAATCAATAGCTGGCAAGTGGCATCCAGTGAGCACTCAATAGGAGTTTAACCCAAAATTGAAAAGAGGGCAAAAAATGTGAAATAAAAATAAAAATTCATTTCTAATAAGTTTCATTCAAAAATTTGGGCATAGAAACTTTGAAATGAAAAATTTAAATGTTTTTAATTTCTATATAGTTCAGACTATATCAAAATTTTAAATATTTCATTTTGATCTCTTGACTTGAGTTCTTGGAATTTAAAATGCATGCTAGAGGGGTATTTTTTATTAGAAATATAGAGTGCAATATACCATCAAAATTAGGAGAAGATGACATATCCATATATAGAATCAGAAAATATACATGTATCTAGTAGTTAGAGCTATACAAAGATTTGTAAAATGGGGAGCGTTCTCAGCAAAATGAGCAAAATTTATGATTAAGCACCAAATTCAACTATAAGATAGAAAATGAAGTTTGTTAACTCCAGTTTTGGAGGAGAACATTTCTAAAAGATTTATTTTTCTTCTAAGAGTCATTTTAGCTGGTGTTCTTGTCCTTGCTATAAAATCAAATCTAGCATCTTTTAGTTTGAAGAAATTTTCAAGATTTCTTCAATAGAAAACAAAGGATCTAATTATTGTTTATAGAAATAAGGTAGAGAGAGGTTTTTCATCTACAAGTGGAGAAGTTTCAAGTGGAAAAATTGAAGCATCTGATCTACCCCGAAAATTCTCATGTCTTTATATTCACTTTTCTTGTATTTCTTTAGGGTTGGTTCTTTTTCTTAGACATTTTTCGTTGTTGTGATATCACAAGGATGGTTCCAATTAGTTTGAAATTTCTATCATGATTGTGATTCCACCATTTCTTCAACATTTCTCTCATGTAATGAACAAAAAGTAATGAGAATATAGTGATAGTCTTATTATATTCAGTAGTTTTATGATTCAATTTCATGCATCTTATTGTATTTTTTTAAAGGAAATGAACAAAAATGTAGTAGCAAGTTAATCTTCAGTCTGGTTTCTTGTCTCCTATTCATGTTATTTGTTATCTTCTTTGATATATGTACAAGGTGCATATTGTTTAGTTGCAATCTATTTTAGATTGCATGTGTTGATATGTTTTTCTTATGCTATAAGGAGTCATGTAAATGCTTAATTTGTCATCATAGGGTTGCAGATTTCATGAAAGAATAGGTTGAGTATGAGATTCAGAAAGATGTAGATGTTTGAATCACAAGGTGAATTTATGGATATGGAAGTCATGATGTATGAAATGTGTCAATGATTTTCAAGGATATATTTCAATGATTTGCAGAATTGCCCAATAGATAAGGCAGCTATCAACTATAGGATCGATATGTTGTTTTTTTCATATCTTGGTTATGTTGGAATCAAATTATAATCAAATACTTTTCCCTTTTTATTTAGGAGCTAAAAAGAGTTTCCCTCACCTAGATTATCTAGTTCATATGTCATGATTCTAGCTATTTCATGTCTATGTTGTTTGCATAAGTGTTAGAAGATTAAAGGCGTTATCTACTTTGTTAGATTTGGGTGTATGTTTTAGCACTAGTACCATATGAATGAATCTAAGGCATGCTCACCTAGGTTTTGCAAAGCCTTGTAGTTGGCCCTAGTGTTTGAATAAGTATGTTGAATATGGAAATTAACTTCCCCTAGATGTATTTTGTACCTATCACTTGGTTTTTGAAAAACATAAGGTTGGTGATTTAGTGTGGGCATATATGAAGAATTTGAAATGAACATTCTTTATATTTATTTCACTGGCATCCAATCGATAGCCTTGATTATTTCTAGAACTTGATAGATCACCTCCTTTCGTACTGATCACATCTTGATTCACACTAACAAGTTTTCCTTTTTCCCATCTTGTAATAGGCTTCACCATTGTCCCAAGGGATTTGCATCATTCAATAATGCTCACCACAATTTCCAAGAAGAAGCCTTGACAACACAATTGGTCTACTAGGTGAAAACAAACAAAGTCAATAAAAGTATGTTCTCTTGTGAAGAAAGAAATGCAGTTAATTGTCTGAATAGCCCACATGGAATTGGATCCATGTGGAATTAGTACAACATGAAGGGGGGTTTTAAGACAATATTAGAGACAATTTCTAAGAAAATTTCATAATTCAAAACAAAAGAAAAGTTGGGTATTGTCTTAAATATTGTCTTTAGGTGAGTTTCTTAAACTATTATTGTAAATTATTGTCTTATAAAGACAATAAGGAAAAACACTATTATTGTCTCTTAGAGACACTTTTAATTTTTCTTTATAGATACATTTATGTCTTTAATTGCACTTATTTCCTTTCTTAAGATTGATAGATAGAAGATAGTACAAATTAATAAATTAAAAAAATCATATTATTTTTTGTAAACTACAATATAATTAATTAATTCATGTTAAGGTACGATGGAATTGAACCACCATCCCCTACTTGTAATGTAGGTGCTCTTCCATTGAGCTAGCATGTTTTTAGAAAGAAACATTAGAAGACTAAGCTTTTGCAAATAAGAGACACAAGAAGGGAACAAAACAAATTAATGAGCTCTAAAACTCTATTCATATGTAGATCAAATATTTGGCACTTTTTATTGCTTTATATATCCACTTAGCAACCCACAATAGCTCATCCTAAGAGAACACCCAAGAAAATCAATGCAACTGATTTTTTTCTACAGTATAATCTGAAAGTATACGACATTTATTTACATTTACTCCTAACCTAGAAGAAGAGCAATAGAATGGATAGACTTTAGACTTAAGAAACTTACTATAAGGAGATTGACGAGGTACTCAACAAAACATAGAATTTAGTAAGATTGAATTTGTGAAGCTGCTAAAATTTACCATGATGGAAGCATGAATGAGCCTCCTAGAAAAGGAAGGATGTGTTCTATAGAACACAAGGGATGGAATTACAGTTGTTTCAACAACAACATCTAAGACAAGATTTTAGGCATTTATTTTATAAGATCTACTAGCATCCATATCCTCTACCCTCTACCATCATTTGTGGTCAATAATGTATAAACCCACTTGAGACAAAGATAGTAATTCATGAGTGAAAGCATTAACACAATTTATACCTCAACAAATTTGGTGCCTAGGTGAACAATTCTTGAGAAGATATTATGTGGCCCAGTGAATGGAAGTCTTTGTATTGGAGAGCTCACTTCCCATGAATCTACCAAACTGCAAACAACCGAAAGATAGCTTTTAGTTATTTAAGTTATTGCTTGGAAAATAGTCTATTAAGCTAGAAGAGGAGACATTCCTAGCCACTATGGCTTGCAAAAACCTTGAAAGCTAGTTGATTGGGTTAATGGGGTGTGATGGAAGAATTGTGAGAATAGGCATTATAATTTTCCTAGATACGCCATAACAAGCTTGTGTCGGTGCTTTTTCTCTTTGATTGGGAATGACATGAGAAATAATTATCACATATCTCCTTTAGAAATGAATGTCTCACATGTTATGAGAAAATCCTTGGTCAAAATGACATGAGGAATAGCTAACACATATCTACTTTAGAAATGAATGTCTCCCATGTTATGAGAAAATCCTTGGTCAAAATTTAAGTATTCTATATAAATAGAAATATATGACAAAAGAATAGACTTTTCTGAAAGAAATGTTGGAAGACTTACTTCAAAGATTATGAAGAATCTCTACAATGATTTCTAGAGATTTTATATGGTCAAAGTATGAGACAAGTGTGGATGATGTCAATAATCCTATGCAATGTTTAAACATGACCCAAAATTATTTTTTAAATAAAATGATATTTGTTGAAGCATTCATGGATTAGAGGAATTAAGGGCCATACATAAGTAAAAGAAGACATTTCTCTATGTTGATACTTCAAACAAAATAAAACAACCAAAAATTTATAACCAATATCACAGGTGAATTAATCAACATTTAAATATATAATATTATCTTCATAAATTTTAGATTTCTTTAAACAATACATTATAAGTTTTTATTTGTTTAGGTTGTTCAATTGAATGATACTAATAGGTAGCATATATTAGAAAAGTTTGTACAACATTAGATTAAAATAGAAAACTATATTAAAAAATCAAAGATTAAAATGTGATTTTTAAATAGAAGGATATTTGTTGAAGCATTCATGGATTAGAGGAATTAAGGGCCATACATAAGTAAAAGGAAATATGAATGGGACATTATGGGAAATAACTTGGTTTGATAAAAAAAGATAATGTATGTGCAGGGCTTTGTTAAATCATAAACATTTGATGCAAAAATTAACACAAGTTGCCAAGGGTAAAGAACTCACCATGAGATAAAGAAATCACCAAATCAGGTCTTAATTGATTGTTCTCCTTACAACCCTTTTGCAAATTGGACAATAAATTTTGAACAAAGCATTCATTTATATTTGTGACATGTTGGATAAAGGATTATGCATCCTACAAGATAGGAAGAACAATAACTAGGTTAAATGACCGATATTCTATCTATCTTCTCAAATAAATAACACAACCTTTGCAGCCAAGCACTAGCCATTGATAGAGACCCTTAGTTTAATAGTAATTACAAGGCATCTCACCACTACAATAGGTTTATAGGAATGTTATTCTCAATAGCTAATATAACTCCATCCAAAAACTTGCATAGTAAGAGGTAATGCCAGAAACAACAAAGTAAAGGTAGTTCAACTCTCAAAAATGATGCCAAATTCACATCACTCTTTACTATTTATTCCCAAACAATGTCCAAATAGATCTCCTATCAAATCATTTAAAATGTTGAATGAGGAGAAATGTATGGTCAAGAAATCTCTGTGCAAAAAGAATATATAGTAAAAATGCATAGCAATTAATGCCATATTGCATTGGATTTGGTCCTATCACTCTAGTAGTGAAGGGATCTATCCACGCCCATAGCAATGACAAGATAGATGCAAGAAGAATGGACCATACAAAAATAATTGTCAGTGTCCAGTTTTTCCTTCCTGTCGGAGCTTTGAAGAAAGGATAAAGATGGACAATTACCCAAAAAGTAAAATAGAGTTTTCCAAATAGTGGCCCCCATGATGCATAACCACTATTGATATAATCTAAGACACCTAAATCTACTCCTATAAGGTTTATAATAAGCAAAGTTTAAGGAGGAATCAACCATGCATTTTTATTTGAACGTATACAACTCTATGAAAATCACCATCTTCATCTTAAGGCTTTGATGTGATAGTGAAGTTTTGTGTCAATTCTAGAAAGGAACTTAACCAACCCTTAAACAACTGCAAAAAAATGAGATGACACACATCCAATAACCTAGAATTGTTCATTCCTCCACCATTCACCTATAAAAACTCTATTCCATCGCATTTCCAAAATACCACTTGAAAAAATAGACAAAGTAATATGAAAAAGATGGCACAAACATACTAATCTTTGGGATGGTAAACTTTCCAGTAAGAATATACACAATTGGTAGCGTACAACATAAAATCAATGGAATAGATGTCACTAGATAAATTATAGTATTGATATATGTAATTGCCTCTAACCATTTTAGCCTTCCACTATAATTATGCCAAATTGGTCAATGCACACTTATGCACTTGGTTCAAATAGTCAAACAGATTTATTGGACTTGAGCCTCTAAATGGAAGGTGCATAGTCATGCAGCAAATGGATTTCTAGCCACATACATGCACCTTGAGACTATTCAAAATATCTTTTGTGACCTAACCATAAATGAAAACAATCTCACTTCCCCATTATGTCTTGTCTTCATAACCATAACTAATAACCTGGATAGCTACTTCCAATAGATCAACAAGAGCAACTGACTAAGGAACACCAAAATGGTCCATCAAGGTAGATGCAACAAATATTGTTGATTTTCCAAGCCTTTTCTATAAGTCTTCTAAGACATAAGATGTGATTTCTCATTCTCAATTCCAACACCTTCGACACCCTATATCTTTAAGATCACATATTGGAATAGTGGAGTTAGTTTTGTTTAATGCTTTTTTTCTATTTGCATGCTTTTTATTCCCTTGTACTTTCTACTTTCCCCACAATATGATGAATGACATGTTGAAGCCTTCGAGAGTTTCTTAAGAGGTGATTCAAAGCCATATGGTGTTATTCTATTAAAAACACATCCTATACCCATGTATAATGGTCTCTGAATCCCATTCTATTTAACATGCTCAATAGTGGTTGTAGAAAAATATAACTCAGTAAAAATGAAAAAATTCAAAAAGGGTCACATTAAATTTTGAAGAGAATTCCATTAGGCACATAATCTATGAAGTATTTTCAAGTCTCATCTTGATCCTATTGAAGGCATGGTAGTTTTTACAGATGGCTTACTCTATTGTACAATAGTAAATGATTATTCTATATAGATTTATAACATGGACATCTATGGCATGATGATCATAAGTAGCTTACCATTTTTTCATGATACTATTGCCGATAAAGAAATTGTAACTTATATTGTTACAATATGATACAATAGGAATTATTTTCATCAACAGATATTTCCCCTTACTACATTCTATTACCATTTTTTAGATGTTTCCTTGTGAGCAAGGGTAATAGTAGTGTGAGTAGAAAGGAATTTTATTCACTATAATATGACCTGGGTCATTTGGTCATTGAAGTAAGAGAATATCTATACATCCTCCACAGATTCTCTATTCAATACTCATGGAAGATATAATGGAATAGAAAGCCCAAAAACTCCAAGCAGTAGCAACACTATAATGGATGACAAGCCTCCTCAGTCTTGTTCAAATTTTCTATACATCCAATGATATACTCAACAATCTTTCCTAGCCTCAGGAATAGCCTTGTAATGCATTTGATCTTACTCTGGAAGTAACGCTAATCCACCGCATAGAAATTGATTATATTTTGATTGGCCAAAGCTATGTTTCTGTGATCTTTAATCTATAAGTTTAGAACCAGCACTCCTAGATGTTTGTGGAATGTCTATCAATTAATGGAGCTATTGGCCTTCGCATGATTCACACTATGGAGAGGTTCATGTAACCATAGTAGCCTGTCTTAGAGTTTGTATCATTTTCATTCTTTATTAGTTCATATCTAGTACTTCTTTAATGTTTTGCAAGTTTAATGGACGTGTTTTGTGGATAAAAAGTGTACACAAATTTGGATTATGAAAAATAAGACACTCAATGGGCAAAATAACAAGTTGGATACAACTTGTGATCATTCTAATCATCAAAATGAAGAAACGGAAGAGTCATTCATGTGTCCAAACTCATGCACACGTACAATCTCCTAATATCATATTCATTACATCTTGAATGCATAAACAATGGTTGTTAACTTGTTTTAGATTCATCAAATACAAATGATACTAAGAAAAACTCCATATCAAACAAACTGTTCAGTCAATATTTTTATGTTAAAAATATAATGATTATTAGGTACGAAGGTCTTTTGAAAATATCACATATCTCCTTATAAAATATGAATGAGAAGAAAAGTATTTATGAATCAAGATGGATAGTAGTGACAAACAAACAAATAAAAAAGAATTAAGCAATGTCGTGGCAAAATTTAACAATTTTCGGACAATAAAGAATCATAACTCTTAACCTAGACATGAGCCTAAAGACCATAATTTAGAAAGACCTTTCCTCTCTATTTTATTTATAGAATGAAATATTTCAAAAGTCTAAAAAGAAATCCTACCAAAAAATAAGATATAGGCAAGATAAAATTAGTACCATAACAATCACATCTCTAGTTTTTTAATAATGATTGAACAATGGGCTTTTTCCTTTGGCAACTTATATTAAGAGTGGGAGAACATATTCTTCATTTCCTTGGCCTTCTTTATTTTTCATGAAGAACTTGTATGTACAAGTAGAAAATGTTTGTTGTTAGAATTCAATATGACCACATGTCAAATAAATTTTGAAAAAGAATAATAGTATTTAGAAAGATTCTTTCATAGCGTGGATGTTTTTTATAATTTATCATGACCTTCACTATACTTTATAAATTTTATTTTAGAAGATCATTAGGCAAAGGAGTAGAGAGAAATGTCATTGTCACCATGCTCAAAAAATACCCCCAATGGCAATGTAGGATGTATTAACTAAATGCAACTAATTGTGAGACGAGTTCAGAGATTTTGAGGCCTATTTTATGGGTTCTCAATATATGAATGCCACAAAATGAGTGTGTTATACACATGGGTCCTAGGGTTCCATTTGTGTTGTAAGTTAGTGTTTTCAAAAAGTCATCCCAAAAGTAATTTGGCAATCTCCACATAAGTTTAGGGGTTTCATTTACTTACATATTCAATCCAACCAAAAGTAATGTAAAATGAGTCAAATTAGCAATCTATTTAGCTCAGGGTAATTTAGATCTTGATAGCATCAGTATATCATATATCAATTGTTGTATGGCAAGAAACAACCTGGGTCACACCAACACATCTATATGGTACAATCTACAGGAGAAATAATTTAGTAAATGATAATAATTTAGAATCTTGGTTAGTTAGACTACCAATAATCCTTGCACTCTATGAACACATCTACTAGATTTATTCCATCTTTAGTTACAGTGTGTGTAATGCCAAATCCATGTTCAGAAAAGTACTTGTTTGGCAAACTATTGTACAAGATGTTGAGAGATAGGATTGAAAACAATAACTGGAATTGAAGGGACTGAAGAGAATAGGTAGAGGACTATAGAAAGGGTATGTATACATGTTTTTTAGTATATATATATTGTACATGTACATGTTTACATGGTGTATGGCTTGAGGTGTAAGGATATACAAAATGAATATATGAATGCCTTGGAATCGGTGTGTTGTACAATTGGGCTAATAAATTACTTTTGTGCTACAACTATTAGGAATTCATCATGAAAACATTGGTTCCATAAATTGTGTTAACTTAATGTGACAAGTGTTACATAGTGTTCTTATGGCATAATTGGTGGTGTTTTTGCCTAGGACTAATAAAATCGTGGACACTCTAAAGATTCAAAAGCTTTTAGATTGTGACATTGAGCTAATAAAACTAAAAATTAAAATTCCACATTTTAATTAGATTACCTTGTGACTAGGGCACACGAAAATGGAACAAGTGGGGCCAAAAAACTAACCAACTTACATATCTATTGAGAGCTTGAAATTCTAATGATTTGACAATAGCAAGAGAATTTGACAATAGCTAGAGATCGATTGAATAAACAAATAAACTTCTCATGATTAGCAGAAGTCTTGAACCAAAATATGAAAGCACCAGAGTTGTCACTTCGGATACCAAAAGCATGGTCAATAACACTCTTACAGTGTAATCATTTTTTCGTGAGATGAAACTAATAAAATCCATATTCTATAATATACAAACTACTAACCAAGGTAAAATTAAAGCAACATTAAATATCAAAAAATAGTGTAATGGATGACAATACTTACATCACTCTTGCCCATTGTTGATATAAGAAATAATGGTATAGGAACAGGGGAATGTACTATTAACAAGTAATGTTGGACTCCATATAGGAAGAAAGAGATTCAATTTACATTGCCAATCAAATGATAACACCTAAGTCTCCCATGGAGGATTCTATTTGCATGAAAGTAAAACATTTGTCAGCTTTCACAATTGGCATCATGACCAGATAATGCTACAACATAGAGTTCAAATTTTGTGTTAATGTCTTCAGGTATTGTATCATGCTCTTCCTATGGATTAATTCCCATCTTCTTCTATGTCAACTATCTACTATTTTATCTAAAAATTGCTTCTATCTCAATTTTGTAATAAACAACAATTGCAGATTTTCCTTAATATATTGTTCAGATTTTAATTCTACACTATTTGTTTCCAATTCAATCCTCAAACACTTTTTTTCTAACAAATGTTGGTCTCTTTCTTTTTAAGCTAAGTAACATATATGTCTGAAATCATTTTCTATAATACCCTAAAATTTATATGAGACTTTAATCAGATGATGTATATCCTGTACCATCAAATTACATGATACTTTAACAATCTGAAAGCTTATACAATAGCTATGGATGAAGATGGATAGTTACATATAAGAGATATATGATATATTGGTATTGAAGGAGAAACAGACCAGTATAACTGTAAGAAGTCATTTCACCCTTGGAAAGTTTTCCAACAACATACATTCCATACATTACACCAGTAATCATTTCTTCAGAAGTAATATCAGAAATTTCATAGTGGCTCATAATTAGTGGCAAGAGCAATAACTGTACAGACATTAAGGACAACAGATAACTGCATTAGAGCAGAGATACTACCCATATATTATTGGGTTCATTCCATACCAGTAAAATCAAACCCATTCAATATATCAATGTTCCACTACAACTACAACCCTTAAACATACTTAAACCTAGATTAAGATTTAGTAAGTCAGACAAACAATAATATCTTTATATGAATTGATCAATAAGAAAAACCCCTCGTATTTTTGAGAAAACTAAATTCATATAATTGAAGAATTATTGGGAAGAAGTTGCTTGTAAATTAAAGTCTTGAGAACATCATTGTGATAATACAAGCTAGCCAAAAGGACATTACTTTTGCATGACAAAAACCAATACCCATGCCAACATATGAATTGACATTAATTCCAAATCCACTCTATTACATTTGTTCTGAAATCCACTTAAATAAGGCACCCATAACAAGTATAATGAATATTTTTAAAGACTCAACTCAGCCCATTCCATAGCCAACAAAATGAATCTCTAATAATCAAAGGGAACTCGATTATGCAGCCCCAAATGAAAAGAGTATTTCCAGACTTTATTAAGCTTAATTTTTGCAGCCAAAACCATAATATTGGATGCCAACAAAATGCTAAGAAAGTCTAATTGTATGCAGCCCAAATCAAAGAACATTTCAGATTTCTTATGACAGATTTTGTTGTTCAAAACAATGACAAGAAAATTCTAAGGTAATTTAATAACACGCACCCCATGAATAACCCAATCCATAATGTAGCAAGCAATCTTAAAAATAAATTAATTGGGGATGGATTCAATTACCCCCAAACATATACTTGTCATCAATGCAGACAATAATGAAACCAATCTCTTTCATCTTAATGAGAAATATTTAAAACAAACAAACTTATATGCAACCGAGTACAACGTTCTCTATAAAATGCAGAAATATTTTATTTCCATGTTTCTCTCTTTACATATCATTGTTTTGTCCATAGAGAGAGCTATGTTTTCTGCTCTCCATCCAAGATTGGCTTTTCACACATTTGTTTTAAAAAAAAAATTATATTATACTTTTCCTATAATCGAGAATTGAACCTGAGACCACAAGGAATGTGCCAATGAAGTTGGCACTCTGAAATACATCAGAAAACCAACAACTAAATCATCAAGTGGCAACTCCATTTGACCAAGTCTTATTGGCACAATAGTGTCAGCATAATGAAATGCACACCCAATAAAGATAGAGATAACCTTTATTACCACAAAAGCACCAAATGTCTCAAGGAAAACAACACCACACAATTTTTCTGAAGCCAAAACAGCCCCAAAAAGAAAAGTCCTATCTCCCAACATAGAGAAATAGATGAGAAATAATTATATTGTATGCACACGGTGCTAATATCTCCAAGGTCCCCAAACCAACTACGAGGTTATGCTACAGATCCAATATTCATGGTTTCCAATGACTGATGATAGTTGTGCAAATTGAAAATTTCTTTCAATGTTGCTATCATATCATGTTAGATAAGTGTGAGTTATCAACAAATATTTATGCCTTAGGAAGCAAATGCATAAATGATAAAGAGGGCAATCACAAAGGGTTTTAATATAATGCACAATAATCACAGTAAATTCCAAAAGAATCAAACTAATAGCATATATCCACATGTATATTTCCATCCCATGATTTAGATTTGTGATCTATTATACTAATACATAGCTTTGCAAGTTCTTTCAAATCACTCCTTGAATTTTTTCTAATAAACCATGGTGATTTATGGAAGTGTCTTTCATGTGTTGCTGCAGAAGTTGGCACAGATTGCAATGAATGCATACTCTTAATACACTTACTTTCACCTTTTGCCTTCATTGTTCAAAATGTAGAGATCCCTATCTAAGGCAGGTAGGATCATTAAATCATAACCATTTTTACCAAGTAAAGATTGATCTAAATTGTGCTCATGTGAATTTTTCATATTATTTCTTTTCTTTTAAACCAATAAACACATTAAACAAGTGTTAATGAGCTTGTTTTGAATTCACTTTGTTTGCTAGATTATGACAATTGACATGAATAAATAAGATTAATATTTAGAACTTGTCAAATTTACCCCACAATCTAGTGTCCACGAGGCTGTAAATTGGGGATGTTATATTTATAAGTCAAACAAAGGATAAAACTATAGTATTTACCAAATTCTGATTTATTCTAGTTTCTTATAATTGGGCTCTATGGAGAGGGGTCATAGTTGGCATATGGTCAAAATATCTCCTATATCACCTTAATCATATTTAGAGGGCTAAAAATAAGAGCTTCTATTATCCTTTACCCCCTCCCATGTTCAAAATCCTATGGAACCTTTATTTTCTAGAAGCCCCACCAAAGCTTCTTGTTACTAATTGTTGTGAGTACTGATTTTCTTGAATTGACCACATATTTTAAGTCATGTTACAAACTACATAAAATATTAGATGCCTAGTTCTTTGTTCAAATAGAAAGTGTCAGTATTCTAAACAACATACTACTTTTTTAGTGGTTGTTGTAACATGAATAACATTAGCCCTCCATCTTGATAGATCCATTTTCTTAAAAACATAGCAGATGCATGTGCAAGGTATCTATATCAAAAAAATGGCTATCAACTCCATGTCACTATCCTTTGGGAGTAAATATTGAGAATAAATGTATAGTAAAATATGATATGGTGAGCTCAACTAGTAATTTTGTTTGGAAAATTTAAAAAGCATAATTAAAATCAAAGAGACTACAATTCTATGGTCAACTATGAGTCATATCTCTTTGCTTTTAGATTCAATTGGGTGCAATTTTTTCTCTTTACAACTCTCTTACTCATCCTAATTAAGTATCACAAGGTGTGATTCAAAATATTGATGTTACAAACTCACATACAATTGAATCTAGAAATAGAAAGAAACTAATAATAATTGAAATTTAAAATCAATATATAATATGCCTTGGTAAGAAGGAAGTTGTAAATACAACATAAATAGTTTTTCCTATTTTGCACACTTGTCTCCTACTTATACTACTCTAAAACAACCTCAACAATAGGGAGTTGGATCAACCTAAACAGTAGGAATTGGAAAAAATTCTTTGATGTTGATTGACTGGTCCTGGTTCAATGGCTTGAGCTAGATATCTATTTGCTACTCATCCAACCAACTAGATTCTTAAACAAGAGGCTCAGGGAAGCATCTAGTACTCTGCTAGGATAAGACATCACAAGAAATCCTCAAAAGGGTGGGAGGAGACATAGAGAAAGTGTAGATAGGCCTAGGGTTTTCTGGGAAAGCCCCAATTACAAATTACCTCCCACCCACCTAATATTTTGAGTGTTTGTCTCAAGAATCTGTGATTACAACACAACAACAATCGCAATAAGAAAAGAAACCCAACTCCAGTTTCATTGACTGTGTGATACAACTAATTTAAATTATATTTACATAAGGGCATATACATTTTGTTTATTTAGAAGGATTTTTATACTCTTAGAGGCCAACATTAGGGTCTCTTAGCACACAAATCTAAATGACAAAATAACTATCAATAGGGATTCTATGTTCTTAGGAAAAATATCCAAATCTGGAGACCTCCATATTTCCAACACAGGGTCCTTAGAGGCCACCATAAGGGTCTCTTAGCACACAAATCTAAATGATAAAATAATTATCAATTTAAGAAAAAATCAAATTTAGAGTGTCTAACAAGGATTCTTTGTTCTTAGGCAAAACATCTAGATCTGGAGACGTACATATTTCCAACATAGGGTACTTGAGGCCAAAACTAGGTTCTCTTAGCACCCAGATATGAATGATAAAATAATTATCAATTTAAGAAAAAACCAATTTTATAGTGCCTAATAGGGATTCTCTGATCCTCTAATCTTAGGAAAAATATCCAAATTTGGAGAGTGTAGTGGTAACTAGGGAAGTACAAACCAAATGTGTTATAGGGACAAAGTGTTCTAAATAGGGTGAAAATGATGGTTCCATAGATAAGAAAATAACAAACTTGTCCCAAAAAAAAGGAAAGGCTTTTTAAAAGGTTATTCACGTATCTAAATTAAGGAAGAAAAAACCTAGCAGTATAGAATTCAAAACTACTTATAGTGGATCTGCTTATGAATGTTATGACCAAGATGATTTTATCCCAAAAGAGATACCTCTGCATGAATTCTTTTTCTGTTGACATTCTTCCCCCAAACCACCATTATTCCCCAAATGTATCTTCAATAAATTAGGTTGAGTTAACAAATTTATTATTCAATGCTATGAACCAAGATGATTTTATCCCAAAAGACATACCTCAACATGAATTCTCTTTCTCTTGACATTTTTCCCCCTACCCACCATTATTCCCCAAATCCATCTTTGATAAATTAGTTTGAATTAAAAAATTTATTTTTCTATGCTAAAGTGATAAAATTAGGTTAATCAACTTTCATTTTATCCACTTTTTGCCTTGCAATATTACCTTTCTTACCCCAAAAAATTTGGATCTCCACCATGGTTACAATTTGAAAACCCTTCGAGATTAAAAAAAACCACAAACTGAGATGTACAGAAATACATGAAGAGGTGAAATAGAAGCTTTATCTATCCATAGGCCTTTATAAAACCTAGAATTCCATGCACCAAAGAAATCATCAAAATCTGTAACATCCAATCTATCCACACACCTTTCATGACTGCCTCCTACACATTTTTTTCTACTATGTATCTTTCTTGGTGGGATGAAATTAGTTTGCTGCTTCAAATTTTTTTCATCTTTTGATGAAATAAATTTCCCACTCAAACTTAGCATTATGTGAGATAAAAAAATAATAATTTAAAATTAAAGCATAAATAAAAAAGAAAATAAATGCAAAGTTAAAGATGATAATATTTTTTTTTCTTTAAAATACATCTTAAAATGAATGTGGAAAGATACTCTCTTTCTGTTTCTCAAAATCAGATGCAAAATTCAAGCCCTCCATTTCTTAACCTAAAGAGACTAGTTCTGCAAATGAAACCCTAGCTATCCACAGAACACCAAAGTGCCAGATCTATGCGGTGATTTTGTTAATCTAAGTGTATACCTCTTATTTGTTGGTAGTGGCTAACGATAATGATGAATTGAGGCACCTCAAGGTGGAGGCTAGAAAAATGACTAGAGAATCTTCTGAGAGTGGGGTTTTCTCATCAACTTAGGAGGACAATGCAAATGCCATCTTAACCATCAGTATTAATATGGAGAGTAGTAATAGAACAAATTTACCTCCACTAAATAGGGAAATCTTGACTAATACAACAAGTAAATAGAAAAAGGGGTAGGGTAAAGACATCAAAATGTTGGAGGAGCTAACAGATGTAGGTAAAACCAACCAAGCCAAAGGTAAAAAAATTATGAAGGAGCCGACAAATGAGGGTAAAATGCTAGAATATGTACTTCTTGATGATCTGCTCAAATGTATTGAGGATTGTTTGTATAGATCTATAATTCTATTCTTTTTGAAGGGCATTCCTAATGAAAGTGATATCTTTAAATGGGCTAAATTAAACTGGGAAAGAAAAGGGTGGGAAATTGTAGCTCTGAGAGGGTTGGGTAAAGGTTATATTTCTTGTAGACAAGAGGGACATTTGATAAGACACTGCCCATCCCATAAGAGTAGAGTTAGTCTCTCCTAGGCCATAGCTCCAACCTCAAACCCTGAGTTGCAATCTCCTCAGCCTATGGTGAGATCAAATATGCTTGCCCAGTCAAAACAATCCAATCAATCTACTAGTGAACCAAAGATCCTAAATGATAATGTTTCATCTCCTACCTATAAAGACACCATAATGACAGATAGTTGGAGGATGATTAGGAAAATAAAATACCCTCCTAGGTCAGTTGCTTCACGAAATACAAGGTCTTCACATTTTCATAATCATTCTTCATCACCAACCAGAGCCAATGGTAGGAATAAGGAAACATCCTTGTCTAGTCCTTCCACAAGGCATAGATCTCCTTCTCCTTCAAAGAGAATCAATTCTATTCAACCTAGGAGACATCGATCAAGGTTAGCCAATCCTAATATTAAGCATCAAGGGAGTTTTGAGAAGTCTATTGTGCTTGCAAACCATTTTGATGTGTTTCTATAGGAGGATGACTCTTCTACCTTAGTCTAACTATGAGCTTTAAAACTGTGTCTTAGAATGTTAGAGGGTTATCCCTCCCACATCACAAATTTGAGGTTAAGAATACCATTCTTAAATTGAAGCATGATGTTGTATTCTTAAAAGAGGTCAAGTTAAATGGTCCCCACCTTGCAACTTCATTACTCAATTTCTAGAGAGAGGGAATCTTCTTCTATACATTGCATAGTGAAGGTAGGGCGTGTCAGTCTTTAGGATGGCTTCTTGGATGAATAGGTTTATCATTGATAGAGGGGAGGGCACTGCACGTAACTGTGTGTGGGTCCTCTCCTTTATCAATAGCCAAATATTAGTGTAAATAATTAATTATTATTTATAATTTACTTAAGTTTACTTAGGTTAATGCATTATTATATTATTTTTCATGTAGACCCATAGGAGTAGGCATACTCATATGAGTTTTCTTCTTCACAACATAGGAGTTAGCAACTCTTTTGTGCACATGGTGTCTACAACATAGGAGTTAGCATCTAATTTAAGCACATGGTGTCTACAACATCTCTATACAAGATAAACCTTGTCATAATTATCCTCTCATTGACGCACATACATTCATGCACAATGGAAGATAATCCGCTTTTGGTTGATGTGTGCTTAGTTGTTGAAATTATCTCCTCACTAACTCCTAGACATTCTAGAGGCCTTTATATATAGAAACTCCTAGTGTGTGTGTACATTATTCATTTTCATACCAATATTATGATCATACATTATTTGGTCCATATTGTGCTAGCCTTGTGCTTCTTGATCTTGGCATTACTTTTCCCTAAGACAAATTCTTACACCAACCTTTTGGTTTTTGTTCAATTTATGCCCCTAATAGTGAAAAAGAAAGATGTGAGTCATGGGATTGGTTGTCTAATAATTTACCTCATGCTGATTGAGTTTTTGAGGTGATTTTAATATGGTTGAGCATCACTCATATCACAATTCGTCTAACTATGTAAAACTCAGCAATAATGAATTTGATAAATGGGTTTTTTTGTTGCAACACTATTGGGGTCATAGATCCAATTCATAAAAAATACTCAAGTCACCATCAAAATTGGTGTACATGAACTAACTATATGATAGGGGCTAAAAGGAAACTTAGCAGATTAGATAGATTCTACGTCTCCCCAAATGTGCAACTTTTTGAAGGTCCCATTAGTATTTTGGTTAATGTAGATTATATTACCACACTTTTAGATCACATTCCTATTGTTTCCAACATTACTAAGGGGAATCTGAAGGTGGCTGAATCACAATTGCCATTTAAACTTAATACCTCCCATCTAAAGATTTTGTCCTACATTGATGCTTTGGTTGGGTTGTGTAACTCGGTCCCCAAGCCAAAAGGAGAGTCTTATAGAGTGTGGTGACATTTAGCTATCTCTAAATGTGTTGAGCTTCTGCGTTCATTTGGCAAAAGATTAGCATGGTAGTGTAAAAGGAAAGATAAGTCTCTGTAGGGAAAACTTGAACTCCAACAAAAATTATTGAATTCTAATCTAGACAATATAGTTATCCAATCGTCCATAGCTTCCATTGAAATTCAACTTCATAATCTTGACCACTATAGAGGAAAAGGAGCCAAAATCTGAACTAGATTCCACTGGTTTAAAGAAGGTAATATAGGCTATAAATACTTCTTTTGGTATTTAAATTATATGCATAAAATGGAATTCATTGGACATATATTTGTTGAGGATCGTCAAGTGCATTCTCATCCAATAGATATTCGAAAAGTATTTTAGATTTTTTATGAAAAACTCTTCAGGGAAGAGAAACATATGTAGGATGTGCATTTGGTCTTAGAAGATTTCCTTGAAGATGTTATCTTGAGGAAGGTGGATCTAGATTATGGTCATTATATTGTTTATGACCTTTCTATTGAGGATTGATGGATTATCAATTAAGTTCTATCAAACCTTATGGTAGCCTATTAAGGAAGATTTCTATTATGTATATCTTGAAGCTATTAAGGAAGGATCCTTGGGTCTAGAGATTAATAGAGGTTGAATTAAGCTTTTTCCTAAAGGGAAAAATATAGATTTCATGTCTAGATGGTGTCCTATTACATTGTTGAATACATCGTACACAATTATTGCAAAAGCTTTGGTGACTATGACTAAACTATTGAACCAAATGATAGACATGAACAAATAGGGTTTCTTGTTGGTAGATTCATTTTGGATAATCTTATGTTAGCATGGGAGGAATGTGAATGGGCAGAACAATTAGGAAAAAATACGTTGTTAGTTAAGTTGGACTTTGATAATGCTTATGACAGAATGTAGTGGGACTTTATTATAATGATGTTGCAGTTGTTGGGGTTTGGGCCCAAGATTTGTAGGCATGTTCAGATGTTATTTAGAGATGCTAATACTCAATTAAGGGTCAATAACTCATTGTCTAATCCATTTCCTTTACAACACTCTATAAGGAAAGGTTGTCCATTATCTCCATTCTTGTATGTTTTAGCTGTTGAAGCTCTTAGATATCTTTTGCATAAATACAAAAAAATGGGTCTTTTTAAGGGAATATCTATTCCCAATAATTCAATGGTAATCAATTTTCATTGTGATAATGACAACCTATTGTTTATTGAAAACTCTAAATTTTAAATTGAGCATGTGATGGAGGTGTTGGAGTTGTATTGTTCTACATTAGGCTCTCAACATGCACAACACAAAACAAAGTTCTTGATGATTTAGCCTAATCCTGTACCTCCTTAAATTCCCAATCAATGTAAGCTTATTAAAAATGGACAAGTTACACAATATCTCAGTATTCCTTTTGGTTTGGGGAGCACTCTTTGTGACATGTGGAATAGGTTTCTTACTAAATTGAAGAACAAACTTTTTACTTGGGGCAACAAACATCTTTCCTTAGCTAGGAAAACATAGGTGATTAATCAAATCTTTTTAGCATAGCACGTGTATTATTCTTCTTGTTTGATACCATCTACCAAATGTTATGAAAATCTTACTAATCTTATCCACCAATTCTTGTGTGCTAAGTGGGACAACAAGGCTAGCTTTAGGGCTTCCTTGTGGCTTCATTATATTCAACCGAAATATAGAGGTGGGTTGGGACTACTTGATCCTAAGACACATGGGGTTTGTTTATTTTCCAAATGGATAGTCAGAGTTTTTTCAAGTGATGAACCATGGAAGATCTTGGTGCATAACAAAATTTTACTTGTTCATATGAATACGAGGTGATATTCCATGCACTGGCTGGATAAAATTCTACTTTCCCGTGTTTTCCATATAAGAGGTTCTCTGCCTTCGCAATCCATTTGGTGGGCTCTATAATTGGTTTGCAATTGTTTAGAATGGAGAAAAAACTCTTTACAACATGGTTTTAGTTTTTATAGTTCTTCAATTTGGAGGAATGGGCTTGTAAAATACCATGGACAACCCTTAGTTGTATGTTTCCCATGCAATGTAACGTTTTAAAGGATTGGTGGTGGCTGGAGAAATTTCCATTTTCTAGCTCCCCCTTAAAAAAATCTACCTTCAAATTCTCCTAGCATTAAAATTGAATCCTCGACTTAATAATAAGTGGAGCTATAGGTTTTTAGAGAGGACATGGACCAACTTGAGTTCAAAAATGAATCATTATGCAAGTTTTTAATGAGTTCAAATCTGTTACAATGAGTTAATGTGTCAAGTTTGCAATGGTTAACATTCATGTTATCATTGTTTCTCTATTTTGCACGAGGTCAACTTGGTAACCTAAAATATGGTAAAACATTTTTCTATTTCACTTGGTCCCCTTTTTCCCCCAATGAAATGATGAAACTAGTTAGGATCTTCCATATGGAAAAATTAATATTGCATGTTGTCCAATCCCTTGGTTACTGCTATTGATTAAAGGTCGTTACACAAAAATTGCAACTTTGAAAGAGAAATTGAAAAAGATCATGAATCCTAAAGAGAGAGAGAGAGAGAGAGAGAGAGAGAGAGAGAGAGAGAGAGAGAGAGAGAGAGAGAGAGAGATTGAAATAAATGATTCTCGAAGAGCTGACATAAATGATTCTCTATCATACATATTGTGCATTAATATGTTTTTGTCTTCTCCTAAACATTATTCTAGATCATTTCCTGTATGACTACCTTACTATACTTGTAATCAATAAATAATCTTCTCTAATGTATTGAAATTGAGTCTTCATCCTATAATTCCATTTATCTTAGTTCATTCCATTCAATTTTAGACTTTTGTTCTTGAATGTAGGAACATGAATCTCCTTAATCTCTTAAACTTTCTCTTGAAGGACATAATGTTATGATACCAATTGATAGAAAGTAAAGTCCACTAACACAACTAGGGGGTTAATAAGTTGTCTACTTAAAAATATTATATAAAGTCTATCAAATTAAAAACATGCAAGAAATCAATGCAACAACCAAAAGATAAGAATCATGAATAATGAAACAAGATATGTTAATTAGCAAAATCGGTGATTAGAGGGAAAAGCCCAATGGGAATGATTCCCACATGATGATGTACTAATACAAATGTTCCTTACAAAAGGATATTACCCTATAAGAATAAAAATGAATATAATGTGTACTTTTAGGAGAGTTTGAATCTTTTTTGAGGGATTCCAACCTTGTTAGGAGCAATTCAAATCGTGTTAAGAGTTGATAGGAAGTCAATTGAACACATTGTCCAAATTGCTTCTGAAGTGTCTTCAATAAATAATTCTTAGGATAACATACCTAAGAGTGAACTAATTAAATATAAACTTAACTTTCCAGTATATTTCCTTTGAATTACTTAACACATCATCATCACCAATCTCTACTCTAACCTTACAAAATTCACATCCAAATCTTACATATTACAATGATTGTAATGCCTCGCCAAGGGATTCAAAGAATTATCCTAGAAGTTCACTAAGTTTGGTAGCATTTAAAAAAAAACAAAAAAAAACATAAAAGTAAATACCACAAATAACTTATACACAATAACGAAAGCAATAGCGATGTCCATCATAACGTACATAATAGATTACATTCTTTTAAGGATCCCTTAATGTTGAATTACATCTAAATAAACTAACATTATTGAATCCATCTAATACAACATCCACATGAAATAATAGTGATAATTCCAATGTTTATACATTACATTTCTAAATGCTCAATCATCCACTATACATGTAATAGGGTATGAAAAGCTTAAAAGAATATACATATGTGAAATAAGGTACATCATCCTATTCTAATCCATGATACATCAAAGTAAAGATAATCACATGATACATTATCATAGAAGATATATACATCCATCATAAAGATCAAACATAATAAACTAAGTGCACACTTCCTCCCAACCATTATTAGCATCATTAAACCATCATGGGCCCTAGCCATCCCTCCATACGTAACATTCCAAATCACCGAAGAGATCATTGGTATTAACATAGAAGGAATGTCACTCCTAACACATACTACATCATATGCAGAAAATAATCTAACATGCAAATAAAATCATAAGATAACATCATCTAACATATGCTAATCATGAATGAAAGGATACATATCCACCATCACGAAGGACACATCAACCACATTGTCTCAATGAATCTCAGATGATAAGAGTGGAAAAATACTACCACTTGACTTCATGGTACCTAAGTGGTCCACTCCCACCATGCTGAGGAGATAATCTCAAGTCCAAAACAGGCTATCCAAAATCACAAGCATAAATACTCTCTATAAGTCTCAGACTCCTAGAAGTATACTAACTCAAAGGTTACAAACAAAAAACCGACATCTAATTCCAAGAGGCACACAAAGACATGTAGGAACCCTGGCAATTAGCTAAACTCCACGAGTCCCTATTGATCCTCATGCGGCCACTAGTATCCTCTCATACTGACAAGGCATACTACGGAATGCAAGGTCGCAACCATGGGTTCTCTCTACTCCCATCGTAGTCTGAACAAGCACTCAAGGCATGGGTGAGAACAAAACAATTATCTTTCTAGGTTCATTTAGTTAGTATTAGGTGTGAATGTTTTCACTTTTTAAAAAAACTTACAATGAGTTACCCTGGCAGCCTCTTAGGGCCCTGGCCCCCATTGCAAGCCACTTCCTGACACTACAAGTAGATAACCTACCCTAAGCTCATGGAATCATAAATCTCAAAATCATAAAAGATAATTCATAATAAGAACATCAAATATGCACAATAAAGGCATCAAATCTCCATGAGAAAGCATCCATAGAAAATCATGACCACAACAGCTCTCTATTGGCAACTGAAGCATCACTGATAATAAAAAGTATCCATTGGTTCTCAATAACCAAAATATATCTCAAATCATACTGATCAAAGACTCCAAAATGGTTGAGTCAAAACATGTCACAACTTGACATCATAAAATAACATTTCAGTCCCATTACGACAACTTGAAAATAAACCAAGGATAACTGATTGATGACTCAAAAATGGTTAAGTCAAGTGTCTCATACATAAGAACCTCAACTATAACAATCAGTAATTAAATACATTACATAGAGCATTCCATCACATAAACATGGTTGGGTTCATAAAGATTGGAAATAAGAGATCATCATGACATCACAATCATAACCCCCAAGCCTCTGGTAGACGTCCTATAATTGGTCAACACTAGTCAACCCAAAACCCAAAACAAATTGCATAAAGAATACACAATGCAAATACATGTTTTGGTTTTGCTAAAAATTACATTTTTGAATTTAAATGTAGAAGTCTCAGTTTATGTTTACAAGTTTGGATAATGAATGGAGGAACATTTTTTATGTTATTCCCAACCCATGTATAGTTCAGATGGATAAAGGTTTCTCCCTATAATTCTTGAAATCAATTTTCTAATTATATTGTTTACATAAATATTGTTCAAAATTGACTCCTATGGAGTTCCAAAGTCAATTATTAATATAATCAAAACTTCAATTTTACCTTAATTAAACTAAGTTTAATTAAGCTAACTTATAATATTTGACAAATTATTATTTATCTTTTAAAAGAATGACCTTTTTAAAAATAATAATAATTGTTCATAACCATATATACATACATAAATATATACATACATACATACATACATACATACATATACATATATATATATATATATATATATATATATATTAATAATACCAACATTTATAAAAATTGAAAATGAATCATAAAATGTGTTTTAACAAAGTCAGAAATGCATATGATAACAATGTCACTGCATGGTGGTACCGTGCGGGCCTGCTGTCGCAGAGCCTATGGCAGCAGTGCTGCCGACCACTGCAATAGCGCAGAGGTGGGGTACGGGTTTGGCCCTCCTTGCCCACATGCAAAGTGCGAATCATTTTTTTATTAAATGAATTTTTTTTAAACTTTTCTTTAAAAACGTAAATTGCGATGCAAATTTATAATTTTTCTCACTACGATATATGTCATTCTAATTTCTAATTAAATGTATATATATATGATTTCAGATTTTAAAAATATGAACATGTATATTTTACAATCAACATATGCACAATTTATTTAAAGGTTCCAATTTTCAGAATTTTTCTATAAACTATTTGATCTCTAAGTTTACCCAATAATTCATCTAATGGGTTTGGTTACAATTTAAACCCTAGTCCCGTGTTCTCTTCAGATCTATGCATATAAGGTTTCTCAAATAAATTTTAACTATCCATATTGAGAATGTATACGATTTAAATAAGAAAATCACCAGAAAACATATGGAAGACACAAAGAAGATAGGAAGTGCAAGATGCAGAAATAGCATAAGTAAAATCACAAGAATCAACTTGGATTCTAAGGCTAATTTGTTCTTCCTCAAAAAACCTATAGAGCAAGCTCCTCCCTTCTCCAAAGTTCCCAAGTCCTCCAATGCTCCAAAATGCTCTCCAAATGCTATCTGTAAGCTTCTAGGAATGCCTGAATATAAAGAGCTCTTAGGAAGCACCTAGAATGTCTCTAGAAACAACTAGAAGGTGTCACCAACTAAGCATGTGTCTTTTTCCACCTTCTAGATGAGTCATAAGGTTGTAGACACCATGTGCTTAATTGGTGTACTAACCCCCGTGTTGTTGACAAATGAGAAATGAAAAGGTGCATTAACTCCTAGGCAAGCTTATAACTCTTATTTAATTTTTATATAACTTCTATTTAAATTTTTTTATAACTTTCATTATTATTATTTATTTATTACTTTATTATTATTTTATAATTATTATTAATTATTAATTATTAATTTTCTTTTATTTAATTAATTCTCATTTAATTAATTATAATCAAAATATCAAAGATTATGATATTATATTAATTTTCTCCAAATAATTAATTTATTAATTAAATCTATTTATTAAGACTTAATTAATAGAAAATTCACCATAGACCTCCAAGATAAAATATGAAAACCCATCATAGAACAACTCACACAAAATTAGTCTAAAAGGTTAAAAATCATGAAATATGTCATCTGACACATTCGGTGGGTAAAATATCTAGATACTTGTCCTACCTCACTAGGACAAATGGCTTAAGGGTTTGGGATTTGGGCTTGAGAATTTACCTCCCTTCTCTTATCATTGAGATAGTGTAATAGGGTACGCTCATCTTGGTAATTCACGAAAGTCAATACCCGGTACCTGCAATCTACAAAAAAAAACCATGTAGATCTCGACTAGTAGGTGACTATGACTCCCTTCCTTAATCATATCAGAAATGCCATACAATAAGAGAAAACACACACACCATACACATGCAAGTATGGGGTAAGTATCCATAATAAAACACATGAGATAATAAACCATCTAACTAATCATCATGAATAACTGAACGAAATATAATGATCATCATGCATACATGAAATGTAAAGTCTAAATGATCTCATCATATATCCTCTGAATCCATAACATAATGTCTGATAGTCTCAAAACAATACCACTAATCCATCAACATAAAATTAGTCTAACATAGTCTAATAATAATAACAACAATATGTCTAGAAAGATGTGAATGAGGGCAGGCACTACAATGATCCTATATTACAACACATTAACACACACTTACAACAGAGAAAAAATATTTCCTTTATACCAAGTCTCGAAACAATTAATTGTGTCACCTCTAATGATTTGAAATTTTTAGTAAATAATCTAGGAACACAATAACATATTGCATTGCATGTTACATAACTATTTAAAATTCCCATAAGAAAATTAAAAAAACTTGGCTGGCAAGAAACAACCCACACACTATCCTTCAAAAGTATTTATAGAATAATAACCACATTCTTCCATGTCAAAAAAGAAATTACAAACATGTTTTTCACCTAAATCCATTCCCAATGATCAATATTTTATATTTTTGAAAAGATATAACTTAAATATTAGTACTCTATTTCCTGTAATCTATTCCGAGAATAGTCTTCAAAAAATATTCAATAACATCCACAAATCTTCATGAAAATTCTAGTGAACATAGCTATAGCATCAGGAAATGTTCCTATATTCTAATATAAGTCCAAAATACATAATTCTACGTCCTCTAACATCGCACAATAAAAGTTCTACCAAAACTCTGTCAAACATAGAAAGAAAGCATATATGTTGACATGGATGACAAACTATGTCATGAATAAAATACAATAGCACTCTATCATCTCTACAAGAGTCCTTATAATTTATTCATATAAGCATATAATGCTCTTTATAAGGTGTTTTATCCAAATATACAATCTATTGATCAAAACTTCACAGTCAAGAAGATTAAGCCTTCTTTTCTTGATAAAGTATACCAAAAAACCAAAAAGAAGCAAGAATAAGAAGACCTAAAAAATGTTGGCTAAATTTTAATTATTGGAAATGTAAAAAATTAGGGAGTTAAGTTTTACAATAGGAATCTCCATAGGATATGAAAAACATGAGATAGCATAATGGAAGTTCCTAAACAAAATGATAGAACTCCAAAAATAGAATCATAATTTGGTTGAAGGGCATACAATAGAACATAATGTCATAAAATATAAACTAGACCAACATGTGCTAGAAAAATTTGGAAGTGAAAATTTTTTAATAGCTTGACCTAAAAAGTATTACTTGACTTGTTGGTTCGATAATTTACTACACTTGAGATATTTTGACAATGTCTCGAATTAGTTTGAATAGTATTTCAAATGAATTTTTTTGTAAGAGGATTGTTTGTTAGAGCACACACATAAGACACAAGATAGTTCAATCACAACTTAAGAATATATAGGATGTTTGTTTGAACATCTCTAAGTTTCCCTAATTTTTTGGGCTCTCTTCCTATGGCTTTAAGGTATAATGTAATCAATATTAAAAAATAATCTAACCAAGGGAAAAGAAACTTGGAAGGAAGAGGTTACAAGGATACTCAAAAAGAAAGTAAATAGTAAAAAAATCTATCCCTAAAAAGAAGTTGGCTTGATAACCAAAATCCTTCCCCATGCTACATGTCTCATGAGTAATTATATATTCCTAGATTATCGGACCTCATGCTTAAAGAAACCCCATTGACAGTTGTGTACTATTGAGTACAGATGATGAGGGTCAAATTCTTCAAGAAATCTAGGTAGTCCATTTGAATAGGTCCCCACACAAGGATTATTACACCTTCCAAGGTGAACCAAGAAAAAACTAACTAGATAAGGTTTCTAGTAAGGGGCTTAACTCAAAACAACCTTTGGTAGTCTCAATATGAGATTAAGGCCTTAGAACCCTACCAACACCTAAAAGTGTACCCTTTGTAAGAAAGGTTTTGAAGGACTCATATTATTAGTGCAACAAGTAGGGTACCCTTAGGACATGTAATTATTATTGAATCTTGAGAGAAGAAAAGATGACTCTTTAAAGTCATTAGAGTCTACAAATTTTACTATCAAAGTGGGGAGGAATCATCTATAAAAAACATTTTTTCTTATGGGTCATTCCTTGGGGATTTTTCTCCTAAACCTTGAAGCCCAAATAACGATTACTTAATTGACTACAGATTGGATCCTAGGGTTCAAATTTATAATTATCCTAAAAGTGGAAGAGAATTATCATCGAACTCTTCATTTCACCCATTGTGAGTATAAAAAATGTGTAGCTAAGCATATATGGCTTTTGGTTGGAACAAACAATTTCATCACTTTACATCAAGCTTTTATTACTCAACCCCTTTCAAGGGATGCCTTCACATTAATTTTCTCAAGCCAGACCTGCTTTATCTTATCAAGGTTGTACCATTTCTCATCGAATCACATCAGTCTCATAAGAGGATTTATAGAAGTGGCCATTTTTTTTCATACCCAAAAAGTAGACTAGAGCTACAACATAATGGACTAAATAAGTACCTTCAATTTTTTTACATATTTATTCAAAAACTAAGCCAAAGGTGCTCTAATAATATTTCCTAGTTTTACTAATCTACCAAAGGCACTTATTTTTATTAGATTGGTATTATTGACAATATCTTTACAAATTAAGATAAAATTTTATGTTTAACTATAGAAAGCCAAAGTCAACTGACCTAGATTATTTCCTAGCTAGTAAAAACTAAGATTAGATGCTCAATGAGGAGACCATAATTTTTTAATTTCAAGAACAACCAAAAGGGAAATACATTCAAAGTGTTCAAAAGGACATTAAAAAAAATATGGTTTCTCAAACTATCAAAATAATTGAAGTCATGGCCCTAGAAGATACCTATTTGGTTGGCCATATCTAAACTAATTCTAAATTCCTTTATTCTAATGTTAGGTTATATAAACTAATCTATAGAGTATGAAACCTTGTAGAAGAATGAGAGGGTGTAAATTTTATTAACCATAATTGATTGTATAATCCTACAAAGCAATTAAATACTTTTTTCATCTATGAATAACATCTCTATTTCTCTTATTTGACAAAATAGTAGTGAAAATCTATTGCCATTATCAATTTCAAAAACTTCATTGACAACTTCCTAATTACTTAAAACCCAATCCATTGATAACTGAACATGATAAGGATAAATTTTGTTTAAATTACTACTAATGATAATTAATTCTATCATTGATTTATTATTGTAAGATAATTAAATATATTTATACTAATTGTGTATCTTCCCTAGAATATTTTAGGAACTCATTGCATAGAGAATTGATTGTTTCTTAACTTCCTTTATATTCCCAACTTCCTTGATGGCTCTTATGATGTTGAGCTGATCCATATGTTGAGGAATTGCAAGAGAGGATATGACAATATCTACTTGTCTAAATGCATTTACTAGGCTTCCGTGATCATCTAGAGACCCCTGTATATAAAACCCAATAAGAATCAATTGGAAGCTTCAACAGAGACGAGGGGGAAAATAATTTTCTAGCTAGATTGTATAACTTACTTGAAGTGTAAGAACACCCACATCTCTCAACTCTTGAAGTTTCCCGGCTTTGGAGGAATTAGGAGTAAGAGATTGTGGCCTTACAAAAACATAGGTAGGGTAACCAAGTAAAACACTGGCTTTCGCCATATATTTACCAAGGTATCCTGTACCTCCTATAATCAATATCCTGCTCCTTCCCTCACTACATCTCTCACCTATGGGCGGCATCTTGCTTATTTCAGTTTTTCCTCCGTTAAAGAAATAGGAAGACAAACTGTTGCGTTATCCTGAAAAGAGATAAATGGATATATGTATATATCGAGCTGTGAGCATCTATTCTTGCTAGAATCATCCAGGAACATTCAAATTCAATGTTTTATTTTTATATTTATTAGCATTTTGTTAAAGTCTACACGTCGTCAAATACTCCCTGACTTCCATCTTGGCCTCTTATGAAACGTGTTGAACGAGTCATCCATAGAATTGTCTCTCTCTTTGATCGTCTTTAGAACTGATTGCCCATTAATTAGAAGCTAAAACTTCGGTTTTCGCTTTCACAATTTCAAGTCATCGCTGTTAGAAGTGATTGAGTACGGGAGTTAAATTGAAGAGAATCTTAGTTTTACTGTTCGAAACAAAATCGTCATCAAATAAAGACATCAATTCATTGTATTTCATTTCAAACTAAAGGGAGTCGTACCTAATAATTTAAAGGATAGTGGTATAACACATACAGTGACCTATTTGTTAGTGACTTTCTTTTTCTTTTTCTTAACATTCGACTTTAAAAAGAGTTAAGTTATAAAATCTAACAAGATAACAAATTGTTAACGAACAGTAGACATGAGATTGATTTCATAGACAAGAAAGAAGTAAAACTATATTTCTCAATCTACTATAGAGTAGCAGTTAATTATTCAAATAGGGTGGACCAACAAGAGCAGATTACACTTTTTGGCCTAAATTGACACCAAACTAAGAATTTTCAAAAAAACTTTCACTTTTGGATGCTAATTGTCATTTAATCATTATGATTTTCAACATGAAGTAAATTAAAGTGTTTTATGATTTTTTGTGTAGATTCTAAATAAATTTTTTATTTTAGTTTTGAATTGATTTGATTCAATTATTTTTTGTCCCACAAAAAAACTGGTATATTGTCAAAAACCTGATTTTTAAAGAATGCCTCTATTTTTGACAAGCATGATTTTTTTTTTTTTTTTTTTTTTCCTATTATAGATATCAATGTGATTCTTTTGAATTTATGATTGTAACACCCATACCATGATTATGAAGGTAGTTTTATATTTTTATCCTTAAAATTGCATATTTTATTGATGTTTAAAGTTGACCTAACTCTAATTTTGAGATACATTATGTTTGATGCATGCAACTTACATTTTGTTTGTCTGATTTCAAATTTTCTTTTTTATGATACAAGGAGGATTCAAATAGATAAATTTTGGTTATTTTTCAGAATTTTTATTCTCTTCTTCACTCTTTTTCCTTGAGCATCTAATACAAAGGTTTCTTTTGGATAGTAAATCTATATGTTTGATTAATGTCAAAGAATATGTATATAATGAAATCAAAATATATAAAATCTATAATCATTAGAAAGCTTGTTCTGAGTACTTATTCCATCCAAATGTGCATCTCTTAATTTTTCCATTTGTGCCCTCTAATTGAGTCCCCAATCAAAGATTACTTAAAAAATTATTTATCCTTTTCAAAATATGCCTGGGACTTTCTATAGAAATTATTTTCAATTTAAACTATTTTAGGTAGTTTTGATCGAAATTATTTCTAAAAGAAAAATCATGATTTCAAAAAAGTATTTTCAATTGAAAGTACTTTACTTTTGATAGAAAGTAGAATATGTTCTATCGAACGTCTTTAGGAGTTTCTATCAAAGCTTTGCAAGATATTTTTTTCGCATTTCATTTTTTGGAGGAATTTCTTCCTCTAAAAAACTGTAATCCACTAGTGTGGGTTCACTCAAATTTAATGTGTGGATTAAGCAATTATTGAAAGGTATGAATGAAGATATTACTAAACTTGTTGTAATATATTATGATAATACAAGTGTTATAAACATATCCAAGAATCTTGTGATGGACACAAACACCAAACACATTTCTATCAAGTATCATTATATGTGAGATGTAATAGAAGAAAAATAAGTGAGATTGGAGTATGTGAACATAAAAGAGGAGATAGATGATATATTTACTAAGGAATTACCTCAAGATTTCAATGAGTATGTAGGAGGTGAGTTAGGGCTCATTCCCCTATCTGAAGCAAGATGAGAAGAGATGTAATATTACATGAAATGTTATGATTAGGCTATCTTACACATTGATATAGGAGATCACACTTTAGGAGCCACCTAAAGATTATGATAAATTGGATAGAAGCATGAGCATATAAGACTAAAATGAGTCAAGCTAATGGTAACAATTGAAATGATATTGCAATATTAGTCAGATAGTGAAAAATTGAAGGTGATATACATGACCAAATCAAGGAAAGAGTATGGATGATGTACTTGGCATTACTATCAAAGACTGAGAATATGTATGTAGTTATCATTCATATCTAGAGGGAGATATAACATCTATGAGGAAGAGATGTAAAAGAGGGAGCCAATATAGTTGTTATTACAGTTGGTATTAGAATTGAATCTATAATTGGATGAGAATCAAAATAAAACTAAAGATCTCAATGAAGATCTATATCAAATCATACAGGGAGCTAATAAGAATAAGTAAAGTAATGTCTTTTGCATTTGCATGGTAAATAGAGGTAGTGTCAATAATGCCAAAGACAAAGATTGTTGGAATCTGCAATTGAAATAATTGTTATGTTTTCATTGAGGTCAAACCTACTAGAGAGATACTTACTAATAGTCTAGAGTGCCATATCTATTGATTGATGAAGATGATTTGAAAAGAGAGATAACTAGATGAACTAGTGAAATCATTGCATAAGAGGAGAAAGTATGATGGAATAACAATGGGCACTTGATTAGTTAGTCTTTGACAACATGATGCATTGGTTAATTAGTGTATGAAATGTAGGAGTTTTGAGCTAAACAAAAGTCTAGTAAATAATGGTTAGTCAATGAAGGTTGTTGAAGTAGAAGATTAAGGAATTTAAGAGTTAGTTGAGTAAACAATACTAGCCAAGTGATAGTTATGGTCAAACAACTTGAAGAAGGAAAATGTAGTGATGAACAAACATAATGAAGACTAAGAAATATAGTAAAATCCAAGTGTGAAAGATTAGTAGAGATCAAGCTATATAGTGTTGACTGAGAAACAGACTACAATGATGACCAAGTGTCAACAAAATAATAATTTGTGAAAGAATCAAGTTTGAGGCCAATATAGTTGATGTTTTGGATTAGGAAAAAACTGTAAAATATATGGATTGATGAGTTGACATATTTAGTGCATGAATTGATTTTTTTTATGACATGAAGGCAAGGATTTAAATAGAAGTTTCTAGAAGTATCAAGAAATGAGAAGAATGACTAAATGATGGATAGATTCATGGAATCTAATCAATCCCTAAGATCTATGGTGATGTTTAAGCAAAAAAAAAAATCAAATATACCTATTTAAGGAGGCATAAGAGATGTTTTCAAGGTTGGTTCATTGTTGATTAGCGATCTTATATAGAAACTATGAAAAATAGAGTAGAAGAGGAAAGGTGTGAAGATTGGTGAAGTGTGACTGCTTGAAAAAGAAGAAAAAAGATGAACATGTTAATGAAGTCTAACCAATGAATCAACAAACAAGCTAATGGAGATCTTAATTCAAAAGGTGAATTATATCAAAAATGATGAAACTTAATGTTAATTTCTAATCATTGTGGCATTTAATATCCTTTAATCAAGGTTGCAATAATAGTCATTTTTAAAATTCTTTGATCAAGGTGACATTCTAATAGAGTTATCCAAAGTTCTTTAACTAGGCCTATCCTAATAGGGTGATTAGTCCTTTAATAGGATCATGCCTAATAGTGTGTTCTATAAAATTTAAAAGTTTTGGCTATTAGCGAGTTCACTTTAGAAGAGTGAAAAGTGGTAACATATTACTTGGTGATTTTTCTTAAATTAGGTTTCCACCTTAAATCTTGGTGTTAAACATACATGAATGATATATCTATGATGCATGCTATTTACTATTGTTTTATTTAGTGTTAGTTGACATATATTGAACAGAGAGGTAAGTCATCAATGAATATGTTGAGTTGTTGATGATATGCTATATGGACTAAGTAGTTTTATGAGTATGTTTAAGTTGTTTGAAGTGAGTAAAAGTTGAACTTGTATATCTAGAACTAAGAATAGTTGATTCAACCCCCCTGCTTCTCTATTATTGTAAATATTCTAACACTTATATGTATTCCTCTTAATGTTGTTGTACCCACCTTTTTATGTCCAATTTTTTCTCTTTCCTACAAGGTGGTCAATCTTTTATTTAATCTTCTTCCATCTAGTGGCTAAGATGTAAAGTTTAGTCTTTATTACTTGCATTGTTAGTTCACAAAGGAGCTATTGTCATAATTTGTTAATAAATGTATAGGTTTGTTTCTTTTGGGTCTCATCTATGTTGTTTTATTCTTTCTCATATTTTGTACTCAACTCTATAGAATAATGTTAAATATATTTAAAGACCTCGTACCTTTTGTCTAAAAAAGGAAAAAAATAATAAGACCATAAAACACATAAATGATAGTACAACATTTAGTAAAGATGATTGTATCATATAACAAGTGCCACATAGTGGCAACTATTTTCCTAATAGATAATAAAAGTATAAATTATAATCACAATATTCATTATTATAACTATAGTATTTGATAAAATATTAATTATTCATAATAACATATTAATTTGAAAGCTTAGCGTAGTAATATATGGAATAGCAATACTATGTTTAAATCATGTTATAAATTATTTAATTTTAATATGCTATTACAATATGCTTTTAAATTAATGTGTAATTATTATTAATTTTACTTATATAACTTTAATTTATTATTAGGCAAACACTAATGATTCAAAAAGAAAAAATCTAGGCAATATCATAGAGAGGGACATTATATTCAATGTGAATATGTAAGTATGTAGCATAGAATTGATTCCATAACTAAGTCATAGTCTTCAATAAAATAGATGTTTGTTATCTAATTTAATGTATTAGTGAAATAAATATTTAAAAAGATCAATTGTGTTTTCTTCTAGTAAAAATTTATTTTATATTTAAATATATGCTTGTATCAATTTTTTTGAAAATGTGAATATTTTGAGAAAAATAACATTTAAATTGTTACTTTTTTTAAATCATTATTCTAAGACATGACTCACTCAAAACACCATCATAAAAAAAGGTTGAAGAATTATATAATTTAATACATGGTAAACATACTCTATAAACTCTTTTGTTGCCTACATGTTGTATATATTCATTTCTTTGTGTGGACCAATTCACTATTTGATAAGTAAAGTATTTTAGGGCGATTTAAAGAATTAATGTCATGCAACCCTAGATAATGTTGGACTAACTTTAATGATTTTATATATAATGCATAATTTTTATAAATTAACTATTTTTGTTTATATATATTTTCTAACTTATTAAAATTTGATTTTTTTGTATGTTATAATATTTTGTATAGAAATATTTATTTCTTTACTTTTAATATGTATTTAATTTTATTATACTTTATTATTTTAATATTCAATATGTAAAATTTAATATGTATTCTCGTGGAAAGATTACTCATCTCCCATCAACCACTTGTTACATACACAAAAGGGTGCAACTCTTAGTTAATCTAAGATAGGCGTAAATATAATTAAGTTTATATTAAGATATGCATAAATGCAATTATAATTATAATTATAATATTATAGATTATAAAATATTAAATTATTAAAAAATGTAAATTATTAAATCACTAAGGGTACATTTGGCTGCCAGAATATAAAAAATGGAATAGGAATACTTATTCTTGAATAAAAAATGGGGTTATGTATTCCTATTATTGTTTGGTTCACCCAGAATTGATGCAGAACTCACATACTCAAAAAATGATATTTTCTAAAATATAATGAATTGGAATAGGAATACATATTCCAATTCCACCTATTTAGGTGGAATAGAAAATGCCAATTTTTAAGCAAAAATTAGAATATGTATTCCAATTTTATTGCTATTCCAATTCTAATTTGATGCATCCAAATAAAAAATTCAAAATTTTAAAAATATGCATTCATACGCACCCATGAAATGGACAATATTGAATAGTAAGGACAAGATCCATCCTTTTATTCAATGTGAAAAATTGAGTACCCCACATTTCCAAAAGCATATTTTAGTTCTAGTTTAATCATAATCACAAAGAAAGAATATCTGACAAGACGGGGCTCTTGATTACTTACTTACCTCCCTAACAAAAATTCATTTCATAGGCTTTTTATCACCTCTCCACAACTGAGTGGGAATTGACTCTCTAAAATTTGTATGCCACTTCTGCTTCCATCTGTTATACGTGACATATATATATTCATCTCAAAGTACTAACAGATTTGTAATGTGTGTAAATTGTAGGCAAGTCTATACAGCCATGAAAATGCACTTCCTTATGAAGGAGAGGACTTAGAATTTTTTTGAAAAGTTAGAAAAAACAATGTAAAGGGAGTGCATTTTCATGGTTGTATAGCCACGGGCATTCTATAAATCGAGAATTTCACTCAAGAAATGCTTAGCTCTATAGAAAGTATGAAAGTAGAATGGAACTTTTCTGAGAACAACATTGCTCAGAATGCATTTGAAGCCATTGTTGAGGTGAAGAAAGCAGTGGAGCGTGTGTGCCCTGACATTGTGTCTTGTGTTGATATCATCACCATGGCAGCAAAGAGATGTGGTTCGACTAGTAAGAATGAGTATAAGTTATAGTATTATCATGGAAAACATTAATTTAGTTAGATGGCGGACTTAGAATGTAGAGTTTTAAATAGTTATTTTTTATTTTCATAGTTTAAGAGGAGTTTTAATTCTGAACAAGTATGAAATGTAATATATTTGTTTCATTTTGTTTATCTGTTTGTTGGGTTGGTATTACATTGGCGACATATATTGCATAGGCTATGACAATTTCATTGCATTGGACGACCTGCAAGCGGGCAAGACACTTCTCCAAATTTAACACAGACTTTTGAAATAATAAATGACATTTTGGCAGCTCGCAAATATCCCATCTGGCAAGTAAATTTATTACAATTAATTTAAGCTATTTAAATTAGTATTTTGATTTATTTCACATTCTTTAATGAGAATACACAAGAGGAATTGTTAACAAAAGTTAGGATTTAAAAATTGATGTTACAATAGTTGTTACAATATTTGGTAGTAATATTGGTAATAATGCTTATATATCTTTAATTAGTAGATTTTTAATATTAATAGTGTTTTTTCCATTTTAGTTAAATTTCTATATTTTCGTAAAGTGTAGATTTTTAATATTAATAGTTTTTTTCATTTTAGTGAAATTTTTATATTATCTTTAAATTGTTTCAATAAATATCATTGTGTATCAACCCTACATATTGTTGTTCATGTGTATCATACCTTACATATTGCTATAAGTCTTGTATTTCTTTTTATGTTTATTAAAGTTTGAATTCTATTATTTAATATTATAGTATTTTATTTGAGATAAATTTTTAAAATTATTGTTATAGAATGAGTTGGATGTTAGATTTGACATTTTGCAATCAATATTTAATTATATATTAACAAATTCTCGTACAAAAAATAAATAGATGGTTATATTTTTATTCTCTTTAATATTATATTTTATAAATTAGAGAAAAAAATCAAAGTAATACTCAATTTGGTAAATATTGTTAAAACCAATAATAATATTTATATTTTTCAAATAAATATTAAAAAATAATATTATTAAAATATTAGCAATCAATTTTCAAATTATCTTTTAAAATTTAGTTTCTATATAAATGGAAAAATGTCTACCTATTCAAAATCAATATAATTTAAAAAATAAACAAAATTATTAAATACATAATTTGTAATTTTACGTCTCACGTTGTTCAATGAATTCTCTACAATGGGTTATAAGTTAAATGATATCTATCTTCTAATTGAAATAGAAATTCTCATTATTTTCTTCAAATTAGAGTTGACAAAATTTAAAAACTACATAACATAAGCTATGTCATTATGTTACCAACATACATACAAAATCAAACTATTCTAAATTATAAATAAAACTTGTCAAAAACTTCTATTTGTTTTGATTTCTATTTTCTATTATGGAAGACTTTATATGTAGTATATAACTTAATTAAATTGACTTTTATTTATTTTAAATAATTAGACTATGATCTAAAATGTTCATTGAAAAATATACATTTAATTTAATTTGAAAATTCTTTTGAATTATCCCCTTATTTTTTTCACTTTGATAAATTTATGCATGTTTGTAATATTTAAAAAATTTCTAAAATTGCATAATTTTTGCCATCTCTTATACTATATTCTAGGAGCACTAAGCTTGAATTGATTAATGTTTGAAAAATTATCTAATTAAATTTTATGATTAACGTTATCCACATATATAAAATCAAACTATCCCAAATAATGTAGAGAAATCAATCAAATACACTTGTGTTTATATTAATTTTTAATTATTTATTATAAGATCATTTTTTCATTATATAAGTTTTTAAAATCTATTTTATATTTGTTTAAATAATTAGAGCTTAATAATAAAAAATATGTAATGAAAAATATACAAAGTGCAATTAAACTTTTTATTTCAATTATCTAGGTTTTGACACATGGTAATATGTAATTTGTAAATGTATTCTACTTTCGTAAGATTTTACATCCATACAGTAGCAAAAAAATTGTATTTGAGCACCAATATTTGCATGAAGTTTTAGTATTTTATTCTTGAATCTTCAACTACATTTACTTCATATTTCAAAAATTTCATGTTTTAACTTAAAAAAAATTTTAAAGTTAATATCATTACCATATTTAGGTTCTATTACATCTATTGTTGTTAATGGTTGGTTAAGATCAATAGAAAAGGGCAACACAAGTTGTTGAGCTTCTTGCTAATCATCCAAAGCTGCAACAAAATTCATATTTAACATGTTAGCTTAGATAAAGTGTTCAAGTGTAAAATTAATTTATGTAATTAATCTAAAAACTATTAAAATTACTAGCTACATTTAATAGTTTGTTGAAAGGTATAGGTGGGGATAATACCAAGCATTGATTTTTTATTTCTACCAATTATATTTGATTTGATTTGTTTAAAAATATACAAAAGTGGTTAGAAATAAGAACAAAGGTTTTTTTTATGAAAGTAATAAAGGTATTTAACAGTTAAAAACTTACCATTTGTAAACTGCACTTCATCTATTGTTGTATGGTTTAGATCAATGGAGAAAGGTAACTGGCGTTGTAGAGTGCTTTCTTGATCAACCAAACCTATAATGACATATATTTAATCGATGAAATAATAGTAAGGAGTAATTTTATGTAACTTACTAAAACATTTTTTTTTAAATGCACTCACCTTGTTGCCTAATAATATGTCTTTCTTTTTCAATAGCTACACCTGAGTGATTTGTGAACCTTTTTTGCTTTTTCTTTTTGTGTCCTATTGAGGGGAATTGGAAATTTTCACACTCCTCAACTCTACTATTTAAGTTTCTAGATAGGGATATGCACTTTTGGTGAGTGGAATGTTTTTTTTCTATTTTGCTTGGACTAAACCATGGTGGAACTCATTTCATAGACATGTTATCTGAGCCAAGGATTGGTTCGAATTTGGAAGATGAAGCAAGAGATGCATGAATATCTCTAAATCTATCAATAGATTGACTAAAAATGTCTTTGTCATGATCACTGGTTGGTAAATTTTGGAGCAATGACTTTATATAATCAACTAATTTTTGAAACTTATCATTGATAATGCTAGATGAATTTTGACCATTTGCAATATTAATAACAATGTAAAAGTCAATAATATTGTGAAACATCAAAATTTTGTTAAGAATAATGGTTTTGAAATTTAGTAGTTGTCTCACCTTCACCAACATTAACAACCTTGAGAACATCTTGATTCTCTGAAAGTATACAACCATCTACATTTGAAATATCAAGTAATTAATGTTAAGAATCATAAAATCATTTAATATTTAATTAAAAAAAATATCATCATGACCAATGACATTAATTTCCAGATTGGAACTTCCTCTCACTTTCTCATCATCTACAACTAATGGATTACAAACTTTTGTCATTTAAGATGACTAATATAGTTAATTAAATTTTATATATTAAAATATAGATAAGTTAATCTTAAATCTTAAAAAATACTTACCAACAACTTCATTATGCGTGTCCCTCTTTAGAATATATAAGACCTTCAACACATGTTTGCACATGTTTCCTCCTTTTTCCCACTCACAATCACACATGCAAATTTGGTCCAAAATTCCTAACGTAATACCATTTTGTTGGAATAGTTTGACTTCTAACTATATATGTGTTTGGTAGGCGATCATCTAGATTGCAATCTAGATCTGGTATTATTTTTGATCTCTCTAAAGAAGTTATGTAATATCTTTCCTTTTTGAAGTTGGTTAAAAATCCAAATAGCTACAAATATCTTTTATTTTTATAGAATGGCTCTACCTTATGAAGAAGTGTATAAATGAGCCAATCCATTCTTCTTGTGCATTTCCTAGAATGATCACTTAAATGTTGACTCTTGATGTGAGAGTATTATGATTCAATTGAGCCATTAGTTTCTTGATTTGCATAAGGGAAGCTTCGAAAGTTTTTTGCCCACATTTCTATACAAACAAACATTATATCTTAGCATATAGAATGAGCAATTTAAATTCTAAAAATACATAAAAGCATGCCAATAGTGGCATGCTGTGATGGTTAAGTTATTGTGTTGTTATCTTTGCCATCAAGGTTCAAATCTCATGGGGATGAGGTCCCCTATTTGTGGCCTCACTGGTTCATAGCTCCAGGTCAAAGTGTTTACCCCTCTTAAACAAAAAAAAAATTTGGAACCTTACCAATGCGACTTTGATCATGACACCAATACTTCTGAAAGTAATTAATGAATTCATTCTCTTCTTTGAATTCCTCCATGAACTTTATTATGAAAGGAGTAATGGCATCTTCATTCTCACTCATTAAATACATTATCTCACCCAATCTATCAAATATTCTTGTTTCAACATCTTTATTTTTAACAAACCTGATATATATCACACAATATGGAGTTATTATGTGATGTATGTGATTTTTCATATATTCTAATGACATATTAACTTACTTGTACACATTTTTCAACCATGCCCTACGACATGCCAAATTCATAACAACACCCGACAATTAAAGGATAATCTACAAGAAAATACATTATCAAAGTTCATAATTAAAATTCTACTAAAATGATTCTTAAATTAAAACTAGTTAATTCCAAAATTGGGGAAAAATATATTTGGAAACTGAAAATAAATAAATTGCACTCTTATAACTATAGAACAAAGTTGATAAAAACCTGATTGCTTCAATTTCAGCACTAGCACCATCTGTCATGAATGCATTGACATTCCAATCTTCTCTACATTGTTTCCCTCTTTTGTAAATTTCAATTAGCCATTCATTTATATCCTGAACTTTGTTTCTAGAGGATATAGCCCATGCAATGGGTACACCATCTTCTTGCTCATCAAATACAAGCAAGGTATATAGTTGATACTACATTAAAAAATATATTAATAAATTAGTTTTTTATTCAAATAATTTTGATGATTAAATTAAAATCCACAAATAAAATTAGCATTGTTCTACTTATACAATATTTATTTGTTGAAAACGTGGAGTCCATTGCAATAAGCGACTCATATGAATGCTTCACCATCATCTCTTGCATCCATGGTGTTTGGATGCCTATAATAAATAGAATATTATTCACATTTTTTGGTGTTTTATAGAAGAAGAAGTTATCTTTCTCCTCTAAATGTCACAAGCATACACTTTTTGCATCATCTTCATGTTTTTGAGAACATAGGGAACATACTCATTTCCATGCATTTAACACATCCTTTCTTAACAAGCATCTGTCCCTCCTATTCATCAACTTTTTGAGACAAGGATCTAAGTATTGTTTTTCACATATTGTGTCAATCCTGACACCCATCAATAGTAAGGATTCAATGTACGATTTTCATTCACTTGACAACCTTGGTGGAAAACTACTCCTTGGATAACCAGAAGGGTCATCCTTTCCATGAAAATATTCACCATTAACATCCTGATGGCTAAATTCATTATATGTAATTATTGCAATATCTGGTCTACCATACATAACCCTAACATAAAAGTGTGTTTGACAACCCCTTTTTTGAATAAAATTGTGTTTTCTTTCCTTGCTTGTTGGTGAATTTCTTTTATCTAATAGCCCAAAAGAACAATGATAACTGTTTATACACGTTAAAAATTTATTAATTAATATAATAAACAAAAGAAATAAATAAATGACATGCTTAATCAATTTATTAAATCTAGACAAACCTTGATTTGTGGCATGTTTAGTAGGCTTTACCAAATTAGTCTTTAAATTTTTTTTATGTATAAATGTTGTTTCAGTACTTTCCAATAAACTTTTTCCTTTGACAAAGTGAGGGAGTCTCTCAAGAGGGATAACAACACACTAGTCTATTTGTTGTTTACTATCATCTCCAATAGTTGTCCATTCAAGTTCATAACTTGAGAAATGACTTCCATCATTTGGGATGTCTTGCACGTCTAACTTAATAAGTGATTCCCACTTATTCTTTCTACCCATCCTAAAAAATATGAATATTCTTAATGACCCTTTATATTACTTAAATAAAGTTTGTATAAAAGAATAATTTTCTTACTATAAGTATGGACTAAAAAGAGAGACAAAAATAAAAAATCTTGAAGCCCCTATTTGGCTTCAAGTAAGGTAGTTGCAATCTAACATGACAAACCAAAAAAAAAACTCTATAATTATTCAAGTGGTAATGACTCCTAGCATGGCTCTACCAGACAAGCTACTACATTTTTTAGGTATACTAAAATAAATAACTAATTATCATATTGTTTAGAAAACTTTAAACTTCTTTTAAGTTAAAACGTGAAATTTTTGAAATATGAAGTAAATGTAGTTGAAGATTCAAGAATAAAATACTAAAACTTCATGCAAATATCGATGCTCAAATACAATTTTTTTGCTACTTTATGGATATAAAATCTTATGAAAGTAGAATATATTTAAAAATTACATATTACCATGTGTCAAAACCTAGATAATTAAAATAAAAATTTTAATTGCACTTTGTATATTTTTCATTACATATTTTTTATTATTAAGCTCTAATTATTTAAACAAATATAAAATAGATTTTAAAAACTTATATAATGAAAAAATGATCTTATAATAAATAATTAAAAATTAATATAAATACAAGTGTATTTGATTGATATCTCTACATTATTTGGAATAGTTTGATTTTATATATGTGGATAACATTAATCACAAAATTTAATTAGATAGTTTTTCAAACATTAATCAATTCAAGCTTAGTGGTCCTAGAATATAGTATAAGAGATGTAAAAAATGATGCAATTTTAGAAATTTTTTAAATATTACGAACATACATAAATTTATCAAAGTGAAAAAAATAAGGGGATAATTAGAAAGAATTTTCAAATTAAATTAAATATATATTTTTTAATGAATATTTTAGATCATATTCTAATTATTTAAAATAAATAAAAGTTAATTTAATTAAGTTATATAACGCATATAAAGTCTTCCATAATAGAAAATAGAAACCAAAACAAATAGAAGTGTTTGACAAGTTTTGTTTATAATTTAGAATAGCTTGATTTTGTATGTATGTTGGTAACATAATGACATAGCTTATGTTATGTAGTTTTAAAATTTTGTCAAGTCTAATTTGAAGAACATAATGAGAATTTCTATTTCAATTATTTTTTAAATTATTTTGATTTTGAATAGGTAGACATTTTTCCATTCATATAGAAACTAAATTTTAAAAGATAATTTGAAACATGATTACTAATATTTTAATAATATAATTTTTTAATATTTATTTGCAAATATAAGTATTATTATTAGTTTTAACAATATTTTTTGTATGAGAATTTGTTAATATATAATTAAATATTGATTGCAAATTGTCAAATCTAACATCCAACTTATTCCATAACAATAATTTTAAAAATTTATCTCAAATAAAATACTATAATATTATATAATAGAATTCAAACATTAATAAACATAAAAAGAAATACAAGAGTTATAGCAATATGTAGGGTTGATACACAATGATATTTATTAAAACAATTTAAAGATAATATAAAAATTTCACTAAAATGAAAAAAACTATTAATATTAAAAATCTACTATTTAAAAATATATAAGCATTACTTCCAACATTACTAGCAAATATTGTAACAGCTATTGTAACATCAGTTTTTAAATACTAACTTTTATTAACAATTCCTCTTGTATATTCTCATCAAAGAATGTGAAATAAATCAAAATACTAATTTAAATAGCTTAAATTAATTGTAATAAATTTACCTACGAGATGGGATATTTGCGAGCTCCCAAAAATGTTGTTTATTATTTCAAAAGTCTGTGTTAAATTTGGAGAAGTGTCTTGCTCGCTTGCAGGTCGTCCAACACAATGAAATTGTCATAGCCTATGCAATATATGTCACCAATGTAATAGAAACCCAAAAAACAGACAGACAAAATGAAACAAATATATTACATTTCAGACTTGCTCAAAATTAAAACTCCTCTTAAACTATGAAATTAAAAAATAACTATTTTAGAACTCTACATTCTAACTCCACCATCTAACTAAATTAACCTTTTCTGTGATAATACTATAACTTATACTCATTCATACTAGTTTAACAACGTCTCTTTGCTGCCATGGCGATGAAATCAACACAAGACACAATGCTAGGGCACACACACTCCACAGCTTTCTTCACCTCAACAATGGCTTCAAATGTGTTCTGAGCTACGTTGTTCTTAGGAAGGTCCCGTTCTACTTTCATACTTACCGTAGAGCTAAACATTTCTTGAGTGAAATTCTCGATATATAGAATGGGCTGAAAGAAAATTGGCACCATTGAAATTTATGATGGTAGGTAGAGGATAAGGTGGGAGAATATGGCTTCATTCCTTGCATTCCTTTTGGGCGGACCTGACATGTCGTGCCTGACAGAGCTCTGGCAATGCGAATTTCCAATTAATTGAAGCGGTACATTCTGCCAGCATTGGGGCAGCGACAAAGTTGGGCAAAGTTTGGGTAGCCGGACGGTGCAAATAAGTTGCACCATAGCCAGTGCAGTCATGTTGGAATCTTGTACGTATATGTTGTTTATTCATTGAACGCGACACTTTGCTAGTAGTGTCTAATCATTTTAATCAATAAATGAGTTGGAGCACATTATAAATCAGTGGAGCATGTTATATATCAGGGTGTTGTCTACCCAGTAATATATTTGTATCTTGGTAAAAAAAAAATTGTTAACAAACAATAGTATGTTGGCAATTATGTTATTTAATTGTAAGTGTTTGTTGCAATTAAATAACATAATTGCTAACATACTATTGTTTGTTAGCAATATGTTTTTAACCAAGGTAAGCAGTCATCACATTTACCAAGGTATCCTTTGAATGTTCTACTATGATAATGGTTTCCTATTTTAGTACTATATTAGTCTTACACCTATCTATTTGTGATTTAATGAGAGATTTTTTTCTTAGGGGCATTAATGCACCTAACATTCCTTCTAAAGATTGATACAAATGTTACTAATAAAGCCAATAAAAAACTAGAAATCTTTGACTAGTGTACAAGGTTCCATAACATAGAACTAATGGATATTTTCAGCTACTATTAACGCTACTTATTTTAGGACTTCAATTATGCATTTTGTAAAAGTCAGAAACAATGTTTCATGCAAGAGCTAGGCATGGACATTTCAAATGTTTGCAACCTTATAAGGCTAAATTACATTCAACGAAATTGTCATTAAATCCAACTTGTACATGTGAGGTCATTTTCCTTGAAGAATCCAAATCCTCAATTTATGGGTTATATTACAACGATTCACCAAGATAATGGAGACTATAAAAATGGTACAAGACTACATCAAATGACATGTTTCCACACAAAATGGCCTTCCAATCAATCCCAACAGCTTGGTTTGGTCAATTTATCCTACTAAACATATTAGGTCTATTAGGCCTTATTAGAATGTTTTTGGACTAAAACTTTCCGCTCCTTTATAATAGAGAAAAAATAAGGACATTTATAAACACCCTTCATGAGGATTTCAAATGTGCTTCAAAGTTAGGTTTGGGTCCAATCAGATGATTGGTTCACAAGGACTGATCATAAAGGCCTAATATGTAGTTAGGCCTAAACTATAAAGAAACTGCCTTGTCACTCCTACACCCAATCTAATATCCACTTGGAACAATTAAATAACACCTAATAGCTACCGAATCCATCTATCTTTAATAACTAAAGTTCTCCAATTTAGGTTTGCAACTCATTTATTTTCAAATAGTTGTTATGTGTTTTTTCACATAGATATGAGGCTTAATATGAAAATTTTGCCATTGAATCCTTGTAATTTTTCTTTGATAACTGTAGCTAACTCTAAACATTATCATTTCTTTAAGAACTATATTTTCCTACTGGTGTAATGATGTGATAGGGACCTTTTCATGTGAAAAGCCTATGTTATTAGTGTTAAAAAATAATTTCCACAAGTTCATTTATATCATAAAATGTATTAATAGATTATTAATAATATAGTTCTAGAAATAAAAGTATGTCTCTTATATAAATATCCATTTATGGTTTATTGTCTTGTAATCCATTTAGGACCATACAAAGAATATAATTGAACAAAAAACATGAATATGGAATTGAAAAGAGAGAGAAATCATATTGATTCAAGAGCAATTCTTCAAAAATAGATTTTCTTGAAATCCAAGAGGCATAAATACCCTTCTTGCAAATATCCAAATTGACATCAATATATTTTTGAATTATTTTATCATTTGAACAACATGTTGCAACATCTTCAAAGAAAAGTTGCACGAGTAACTTTGAAAACTTTTTAATTTTTTGACATTTCTTGATAAAATATTCTCCTCTTTCAACTCTTTGAAGTCTTTAAACATAGTTTGACCAATGAGGTCCTCACTATATGGAATGACTAATTTCACACAAAAGGCTTACAATATGATTGACCGACAATTTAGGATGGTCCAATGGACCTAATTACATCAAGAGAAAACTCCTAAATATGTCTAAAAATCCCAACTGAAGAACCCATGGGCACTAAAAAAATAATACTCTTAATGGGATAAGTCCCATGTCCTACTTGAGATAAAGTCTTGAATAGTGTTTTCATGATTCTTTATGTCATTTTGATCCATCGAAGTAAGATTTACTTTAGGAAGGTCTTTCTACTTAGCCAAGTACTATTGGTACTCTTTATTTATTTTCTTTATATCCTCCTCTATGTCATAGAATAATTCTAGTTTTAAGGGATATCTATGTCAAAGTTCCTTCAACCAATCATGTTCATCTTATACTAAAAGCCTACACTAGAGGCTAGATTAAAAATTGGCAAAATTGTTATGTAGAAGGGTGGTTATGTTTCAGATGCATTCTACCCAAAATTATGAACTTGTTGGAAATACAATAGGTAAAGTAAGATGCTAAGAGTGGGGGGGGGGAGGTGAATCAAGACGTATAAAATTTTTACCACTTCAAACATCAACAATGTTCATACACAATTCACCACACAAATCTCTTCCTTAGTATTAAATTCTATATGTCATGTCATTTATCAACATCTAATACGTTATGTAAAATATAATAAAATCAATAAAATATGTAAGCAACAAATCAAAAGATAACACAATAATTTGGTAATGTAGAAACCGTCCAAGGTGATGAGAAAACTGGAGTGGGGATGACACCCACAAAATCATCACTATTGTAGAAATAAAGTGTACATGGTAGGCTAAATATTTTTGTCACTTCTGAGGATCTATGTTGTGAGGGGTATTCCTTGTTAAGATCTTACAATACTATTAGGTCTAACTTAAATCAGGATCTATAAAACCTTTACCACTTCAAACATCAACCATGTTCATACATAATTCACCACACAAATGTTTTCCTTAACATTAATATTTGGATGCAATGCCATATATCAACATTTAATATCTTATCTAAAATATAATAAAATCAATGAAATATGTAATAAATGAATTATTACATATCACAATGATTTGGTAATGCAAAAACTCTCCAAGGTGATTGTAAAACTGTAGTGGGAATGACACCCACAAAATCTTCACTATTACAACAGGGTAAAAGTACAAAGTTGTGTCACCTTTTAGGTTGACTTATTACAATGACTAAATCTGATTATTTCTATTGAAAAACCAATTTTTTTTAAACATATGATCTAGATAAATTCATTCTAGCTAAGTTATATATGGTCTCACACTTTTCCAATTAGAAATGTCTATGAAATGCATATTTTATACTAGTTTGTATCTAATTATTAAAGAAATAAAATTATTTTAGAAAATTGACATTTCAATAACTCTTATTATTTTTTATGATATTTTTATAGTAACAAATAAACACCATTTTATAGAGCTCAAAGTCAAAAATATTCTCATGTAGATTTTATAGTGTTTTAATTAGATATATTATGTTGTAATTAAAAAAATCTAAATGCATGTATTTTAATATTCAAAAAGATGTCGATTTTGAGATAGAAAAAATATTAAATCATATCAAAAAAATTGAAAAATTATATGATGTTCTAGACGAGAGAGTCCTCTTTTAGAATGTATGATTTTTCTTCTGGTTAGAATATATTTATTTTGAAAAATGTGGTGGGAGATTGAAACTATCGATTTCGGGTGAGTTGAAATTTGAATCATGATAAAATGGAAAATATATGTCTAAAGTCAATTTTTATTTTTGATTGTTCTAGCTATATATGTCATCTATAATATAGTCAAATTTCAAATAGAAATAAGTTTATTTCCATATAGTTTTGTAGTGGGACCTAGACCCCTAATTTTCAATGCTTTCCAACAACTAAAAAATTATCTATAAAAATTAGGAAATATATCAATTCTTATTCTGAATAATTATTAAAAACTATAATCTTAAACTTCATCAATTTCTACACATTTCATTAGTTTGCTTCATTTTCAAATTCTAAATAATAATACTAGTTTAATGTCATTAAAGGTGAACAATTATACTTTTGTTAGCCTTTTCATTTACAAAAGGGTGAGACTAGTTTATGCTTTTATCTAGCCATAAAGTGCAGGTGTTAGGGCTACAAAGTTTGATCACTTTTGATGATCTACATTGTGGGGAGTAGTCCTTGTTAAGATCTTACAATACTATTAGATCTACATTGAATCGAGACGTTTACAAATTTTACGACTTCAAACATCAACCATGTTTATACATAATTCACCACACAAATCTTTTCCTTGACATTAAAATTTGTATCTAATGTCATCTATCAAAATTTAATATCATATCTAAAGTATAATAAAATCAATGAAATATGTAAGCAATGAATCAACACATATCACAATGATTTGGTAATGCAAAAACCCTCCAATGTGATGGTAAAACTCCAGTGGGGATGACACCCACAAAATTTTCACTATTGTAGTAATGAAGTGTGGATTTAGGGCTACAAATTTTGATCACTTCAAATGATCTACACTATGAGGGGTCTACCCTATTAATATCTTATAATAATTTTATGTATACCTTGATTAAAGGATTTAAACTACGAAATTAGGTGAGCACTTTGTTAGGATATTTACACAGGCTTATTACGATCAATTTGTTTAGAGATTTACCCTAAAACACATGTTATAATTTATTAGTTTCTTGATCTTTCTTTATCCACTCTAAATGCTTATTATATATCTTCTCTTTATAATTTTACATCACCTCTCTATGATAGATATTAAATTTTCTTTTCTCTACACTTCTTAGTTTCCTTACTATTTCTTCACACTTAGCTTCTTGAATTCACCTCTACCTTTGCATCCAAACATCAAACTCATTAAACCTTCTTTAAATAGTTACTTTGTGAAGCTTTTAGATTATGATAAATGATCTAGATTCATCCCTTTTTCCTCTTAGTCCTTCTAATTTTTTTATTGGTTGAGCACCTCACATATGTATTGATGATCCTCAATTACATGCATAATTAACTCCTTGATTTTTAGAACACGCTCCCATCTCACGAAAAATGGTTTATGTCAATTTTTTTTTCATTCCAAATATTTATATAAAAATATGTTACTCAAACTAACAGTTTCTTGATGCTTGTTGCATATGAATTCTTTGTGTTGTCCCCCAACTTCAACTATGCTCAGCCTTTATTGAAATGTTCAACCGTTGTATTACTTTGTTAAAACATAAAGTCCACCAAGATAACTAAGAGGGGGGAGGGAGTGAATCAATCATCTAATCAAAATAAATTATTGACCTTATTAAACCTTCAACATGTGATCAATTTAAAGATCAACCACAAGAATATGTACATAAATAGTAATACAAGATATGTCAACTATGGAAATCCTTGATCAGATGGAAAACCCTAGTAGGGATGGTACTCACAAAATGACTTACTTGTATAAAAGTGTCATATAAAGAGAAATACTCTATTGGAAGCCACTAAAACACATTTATTACATATCAGTCCTTGTTAGGGGACTTTGAATCCTTGTGAGGAAATTCCAAACCTGTTAGGAGTTGTGCAAACACTATTAGGAGTTGTAGAAGGTAGAAGGAGCCACCATACAAAAAACTTCAGGGGCAAGACTATTAGTTTGTGGTGACTAATTAAGGAAGTACTCTTCATACTCCATAATTTTTTTGGGGCTATTTTATATACATATCTGGTTGACATATTGTAACTAATTTTAGCCCTAAAGCAGCAAAAATACTTCATGTAGAAAATAGCTTAAGGTTAAGGATTTTCCATAAGGTGTGATGCAATAGCTACTTCTTGTGATAGTATTGAGTTGTAAAGGATTATAGATTGTAATAAGGTTGTAATCACTAGATAGTAATAGTATTGGACTCATTGTGTTGTGGACATAGCCTAGGGATTGGGTGAAACATGTTAAATCATGGTGTCTTGTGTTCTCTTCTATGTGATTTATTATTTCTGATATTGGTTGTAATTGCATGTAATTTTTATTTTGTTCCATCATTAATCCTAACAAGTGATATCAGAGAAAGGTCATTTTTTGAGTAAACCTTTGTACGAAAGTCTCACAATTGAGTGGGAGCAATGGAAGAGAAGGGTAAGTTGAAGGTTGATAAGTTTAATGGGCATAACTCTTAGTTATGCTAAATGCAAATGGAGGACTATCTCTATCGAAAGGATTTATGGAAGCCATTGCAAGTAAAAACCAAGAAACATGGAACTATAATAGATGAGGATTGAGATATTTTAGATAGAAAGGTGCTTGGAAACATTCGATTATGCCTGACACAATCAATGACATTTAGAATTAGAAAGTTGAAGATGAAGGAAGAGTTTACGCAAACAGTAGCAAAATTGTATGAAAAGCTCTCTGCTTCAAATAAGGTATTTCTCATGATGCATTTATTTAATATGAAGATCAAAGAAGGTGGATCAGTTGTAGATCATTTAAATGAGTTTAATATTATTACTAGTAAGTTATTTTTTGTGAGTGTCAATTTTGATAAAGAAATAAGGGCTATATTGATTTTATGTTCTTTGTCAAAAAGTTTTAATGACATCGTAATGGATGAGTAATTCTATTTCTAGATCTAATACCCTAAAAATTGATGATGTGATTGGTGTTCTTTTGAGTGAGGAAAATTGTAGGAAAACCTTAAGTGGGTCTACATTAGGAAATTCTTTGAACAGGAAAACCAGAGGTAGAACTAATGAGAGAGGAAGTAATTCTAAAAAATTGTGGGAAATAAAGAGGGAAGTCAAAGGGAAAGAGGTCTTAATCTAGAGGACCAAGAGATTTTTGGCATTGTCGAAAGAAAGTGCATAAGAATAAATATTGTTGGACTCAAAAGAAAAATGAAGGCAATAAAATAGAAGGGAACAAGTAGGAAAATGTGATAAGCAAAAAATTTGAAGAGGGTGCTTTTCTTCTTTCTAGTGCAAGAGCACCTAGGCTGACTTCTAGTGCTAGTTCTTATTTTTGGGTTTTGGCTTGTACTAACCTTAGAAAATTTAGTTGGGTGTGTTTGGATCTAAGAAGGTCATGTGATTTTTCTCCTAGATGAATTTGATTAGGCTCAATCAATTCTAGATGTTTTTGCTTGCTTTTTGTTTGGGTTTGTAGGAAGCAAGATTAGGGTTATGGGTTTTATACCATAGAATTATAGAGAAAGTTTGGCTTTAAGTTTAATTTTTCTTCTATGGTATTTTTACATCTTTTTTCATGGGTTGGAGGTCATATGTTGTCATTTAGTACAAAGTTGGGAAAGATGTCAATAATATGTCAATTGTTAGAAAAGTTGTCAATTAGGTAAAAGTGGTCCAAATCATATGATTTGATGCTCTAAAATTTAAATCATGGTTAGGGTTCATAAAGAGGCCATAGTAGACCTATTTGGAATTTTCCAAGTGTCCAATGTCTTGTCAGAAACTTTGCAAAGTTGCATGACAATATTGTGATATGGAAGTTGCATGTCATGAGAAAAGAGTTGATAGTTAGGATAACTCTCTAAAACCTCTAAGAAAACCTATAAAACCATGAAGGATACCTATTCCAAGGTTTGGTTATTGTAGTAAGAAAATTTTGAATGTGAAAGCCATGAAAATATTGTTGTAGAATTTACAATTTTAGTGTTTTTGATTACACGAACACTTCAATAGATTTAAGAGTTCTGTTTGTTCTTGATCCTTGTAGTTCAAGTTAGTTCCATGTATTTTTTTAGATTTAAAGTTGATAGGATCCCATTTGGTTATAGTTTAAAAATCTTTTATTTTCAGCCAATTTATTGTTCTTGTTTCCAAAGTTTTATGAAAAATGACCCCCCCCCCCCGCGCCCGCACCTACCCCGCCCAAAAAAAAAAAATCCTCACCATGGAACCATCATGGCGTTGAGGGATGTGAATCTTTAGTCCTTGTATAGTGTACATAGAAGAGGAGAAGTCTAGAGAAGGTTGGTTTCATTTTTTCAAGTGATGCCCTAGGAAAAGCTTTGATGTATGGCTAGGTAATCATAGTACTAGAAAGTTATTTTTGATAGATTGAATATGCCAGAAAGTTCAATCTAAGAGTTTTAGAAGGAGGAGGGATGTAAGAGAAAGATATGTGTGAGAGGAGAAGTTTTCCAGACAAGATTAGTTAAATGTTTCAGTGGACCCTAGTAAGTGTTGATATGAAATGCTTGAAACCCTTAATTTTAGGCATAAAAGTAGCAAAGTAGTGTATGGAGAAGTTAATAACCAAAGACCTAAAAATATTGAAGTGCCTCATAAAGGGTTTTCATATTGGTAATTTGTTTCGCATGTTGTTAAGGGAAATCAGGAGTTATAGTCCAAAAAGAAAGTTTGGAGGTCTAATTCAACTATGCCTAATTATCACACTTTTGCCAAATTTGAAGGAATCAAAAGAGAAACCTATCGATAAAGAGAGCAAGAGGATAGGGAAAGTCTAGAATCCCTCAAGTTGAATCCCTCACTCCATGTTGAAGGGAGAATCACCATCTTGTTGAAATTGTGAGTTTGGAGAACAAGTTGGAAAGTCTCCATGATGGATGTAAGATCTAAAAAAATTGGTGTAATTGGATAGTGAAGTGTGTATGATAAGATAGCTATCCTCTTGAGGTTAGGATGAAAAGGGGAACCCTATTAGGCTATAAGAGAGGCCTAGATGAGTGCTTAGTGAAGGAAATGGCTCGAAGCAAACTAGTTTTAAATTAGATTAGTATCAGAGCCTCCAAATATTTGTCACTAGTGGCATATCTTTATATAATAAAGAGTTAGTAGGGAAGGTCAAGATGGTGAAAAATATAGAACTTTACAAAGAGATGAAGGAGAAAATTGAAAGAATTAGGCTCCTAGAGGAAGCACAAGAGGAGATAAAAACAAAATTAGAGGAAGTTGTTGAGGTCACTAAGAAGAAAGATAAACATAAACTACTAATAGAGGTAAGGAAAGGTTGATGAGGAAGACATCATTCCTAAACTAGATCCCCCATTAAATGGATGTTGTAGGAGAAAAACATGTAGATTATGCTACAAAAACTTATATGGGTAATGATGCAATGGGAAATGTAGCAACTATGAAGAAAGTTAATGTCATATTTTAAGTATTTTAAATTTTAATGTTTGTAATAAAATTCTATGATGTGGTGGCATAAATGGAGTAGTCATTCGATAAAATCTCCAAGTATAGCCACTTAAGAAAGATTGAGTTTTCATTTTATGTCTATTTAGTTTTCTTTAAAAAAAATTTAGGTGTGTTTAATAACTATGCCATCTATGTAATCAATGACTACAGGAAGTTAGTGATAGATTCTGATGTCTAATTCCTCGTGATTCAAAAATGGTTTTCTTTTCTTTCTTTTGGGGTGAAATTTCATCTCCCAATCTTAGAAATGAGAATGTATTGAAAAGGAAAATTGTGTAATAAAAAAGGAGGACTAGATATACAGTAGAATGAATAGAAAGAGTTGAAGTTTTTTCTTTCTGATTTTGTGAGTCTATGATTTAGATGTGTGTGTTTTCTTCATTTCCCCTTCTAAATCATTATTCTGAATCTTGAGAACATGGCATTGATATAATGACTATATAAAAAAATATGCATTAAGTTCTGAATTCAAATTTACAACTTGCTGATTTAGTTATTTATTTCATAAAAATATATGTCTATGTTATTGAATGTAAAGACTTGTGGTTTTGAGGATTGCATTTTTCAATGGGAGTCTGTTACACTCTCTTTGATCTATTTATTAGATCATGGAGGGGTCATGTATTATATACTATTTTTTTTGTTGTTATTTTTGCTCATGCCTGTGTGGAAGACAATCTCTCAATTCAATGAATATCTTTATGTATTCAATGACATGCTGGAATCACATAAATAATATGTGATGGTGGTAAGGTTTAGTTTGAACCATTAAATTATAGATTTGGTTAGAGACAAATAATTTCATATTCAATGATTTGTTTCTTATTAGGTCCTAAATCCATGTCTATAGAAAGGTGGTATAAATTTGAAAATGGAAAAGTGTTGCTGGGCAGTCACTTTGTATTTGGCTTGAAATTCATTTTTACATTAGAAAAGGGATCAAGTGATCTATGTTTGTCGATTTCCATAAAGAAGTGGTTAGTTTAAATAAACCTTACCTAGGAAAGTAATATTGCTACAAGAAAAGCAAGAAGTCTTTATCGTATTTCAAATTATGAATTAGTATTAAGAGAGTTGGTAGGATAACAATATGGGGGAGTTAATAATCAATCGTAAAGGTGCACAAACCCCTTGGTGTGAATTTAGTTGAGTGACTCATTTCCTCCTAAATTCTTCAAGGTGAAGCTTTGCATCATTATTGGTATTAGAGAAAATGTCTTTAGATTGTGTGAAGTTACATTTTCTATATATCTAATCAAGATTCATCAGTAGGGTCAAGAAAGATGGTGACCCATGCAAAGTTAGCAAAGAAGGTTGAGGAGAAAGAGGAGCTCAATTAGAAAGACAATATATAAGTCTAGGGGATATTGGTAGAATTAACAAATAAGTTGGAACGCATGAATATGTGGTTGAGAAGAAAGAAATGGAAGAAGAAGAAGAAAAAGCCCCAGATGATGATGATGTTGAGTTATCTAAAACTTAGAAGTCATTCATTAAATTATTTGAAGGCTTTCAGAGGAAAAGCTATTGAGTTACCTATATTTACAAGTAAGATGGATAATATCTAGCAATTTTAGAATGGATTGAAACTTTAGAGAAGTATTTTGAATGTAAGAATATTTCAAAATCATAGCAAGTCAATTTATCTATGTCTAGGATCTAGGATGAAGGGAACAAACCTTAGATGGTGGAATTTTCTACAAGAAGAAAGGGTAAACGAAGACAAGAAGAAATTTTTTTCATGGAAGAAGATGATGTCTATTGTGAGAGAGGCTTATCTCCTTGAATATTATAAAGTTTAGTTACACCAAAAGAGGCATAATATCAGAAAAAGAGATATGGATATCTGTACTTATACAGAGGAATTCCACAAGTTGAGTTTAAGATCAAAATTGGCAAAACTTGGGAGTGTCAAGGTAGCAAGATACCTAAATGGAATGCAAATGAACATACAAGAGGAGTTGCAGTTGTTGAGTCCTAACATTGTAGCTAAGTGTTATTAACTAGTTTTGAAAGTGGAGGAGAAAATCAAAAGAAGACAAGAGAATAGCAACAAAAGTAGAGGAAGATAGTCATTTAGAGGAAGAGGCACATTTTGAGGAAGAAGCCCAAATTTTTAGCCACAAACTGAAAAATATAATGAACCAACTAGGTTTGATAATTTTAGGGGTAGAAGACAAAATTTTAGCAGAAGATAACTATGAAGAATGAATGGAACAATAGGATATTATACTTGTAACCAAGAAAGTTACATGGCACACAAATGTGCAAAAAAGACAAGCTCTAGTACTCATGGAGAAAGGAGAATACACCTTACACAAGAAGTTGATTCAAAAAATGATTTAGACACTTAAGGTTATCAAAAGAGAGGAGAACCTCTCATGATGAGAGGAAAATTTCTAAAGATTCCTATAAAAGAAGAACCACCACAAAGGAAGCCCATTTTGAGAACTAATTGAACATTAGAGGAAAAAATTTTAAGGTATTGGTAGACTCTGGTTCCACAAACATTTTACAGCTCTTGAAATGGTGGAGAAGTTAAAATTATCAAGAACACCTCATCCATATCCTTACAAAGTTTGTTGGATGAATAAAGGACAAAAAACTATAGTGGAAGAACAAGCTTCAGTTGAATTTCAGATTGGAGCATACAAAGACAAATTGTTGTTTGATATTGTTAATATGGATGCATGCCACTTACCTTTTTGTAGTCCATGGCAATAAGATCTCAAGGCACAAAATGAGGGAGTGAAAAACACTTGCACCATTAAAAAGAATGGAAAGATGATTGAATTAATACCTCCAACTGAACCAAGTTGAGAAGAAGAAAAAGCTACATAAGCTAAGATCATGGTAATGGGTAAGAAAGAATTCTTAAACAAAGTGAAAGGAATGAAGTGTTTATGTTTTGCATTGATTCAAGTACTCAAAGATAAATCATAGAATGATGCTGAAAATCAGATTGAGGAAGAAAAATCAGAAATGCAAAGTTCGAATTTGAAGGTGGAAGTGGCAAAAAAGAAGACACAAAAGGTAGTGTAAGAAGTTAAACTAACTCTGGACAAGTAGAAGGAAACCATAGCTGATGGAATGCCTAGAAGTCTCCCACCTATGTGAGAAATCAGTCATTACACTGATCTCATACTAGGTTGAACAATACCCAACAAGGATGTATACAAGCTAACAACACAACTAAATGAAGAAATGACAAGGAAAATTGACGAATTAATTGAAGCTGGTTTGATTGGAAAAAGTCTAAGTTCATGTTCATTACTTGCAGTCCTAGCACCAAAGAAAGAAGGAGCATGGAGACTTTGCATAGATTTGAGGGTATTGAACAAAATCAGCATAAGGTATATATTTCCAATGCCTAAGATATAAGGTTTTCTTGATTGTTTGGGTAAAGCAAGATACTTTCAAAAAATATATTTAAAAAGTGGATATCATCAAATAACAATTAGGCCAAGAGATGAACGAAAAAAAACATTAAGAAAAATGAAGGATTATATGAATGAAAGGTAATGCCATTTGGATTTTCTAATTCTCAACATCACAAAAGTGGAGAATTTCAATCATATAGACTTGGTGCTAAGGCAAATGCAATAAGAAAAGTTGATGATTAATTTGGAGAAATGTAGTTTTATGCAAGAAGAATTGACATACCTTATATTTGTAATCTGAAAGGAACACTCAAGATTGATCAATATTCAAGGCAACTAAAATTCTTTCATTTTCAATTCCTAAGACTATTGTAGTAGTTGGAATTTTTTATGGTTTAGCCACTTCCTATAGAAATTTTATTAGGAATTTCAGCTTAATTTTTGCACCTATTTCGAATGCTATAAAGGGAGGATAAACATGTAATTTTTTTTAGACAATAGAAGATAATGAATCCTTTGAACTTCTTAAGAATTAAGTAGCTCAAAAATTAGTCCTCACATTTCCTAATTTTAGTAAAGTCTTTCAAATACAATGTGATGCAAGCAACATAGAAGTAAGAGGTGTACTTAGTCAAGAGGGTAGACCTATAGCCTTCTTTAGTCAGAAACTCAATGAAGCTAAAAAAAATATTCTTCTTATGATTTGGAAATGTATGGCCTTGTCCAATCCTTGAGGAAATGGAGACACTATTTGCTACCCTAAAAATTCATTATATACACAAATAACTAGGCCCTTAGTTTCACAAATAGTCAAGAGAAATTAAATCATAGACATATGAAATGGGTGGAGACATTGCAAGTGTTTACTTTTTATATAAATAATAAAATGGGAGTTGCAAATAAAGTTGTTGATGCTTTAAGTAGAAGATTCTTAGCCACATCATAAATTAAGTTGGAAAGTATAGGAGTTTCAAATCTAAAAGATATGTATGCTACTGATGCAGATTTCAAAGAGATTTATCAAGCATGCACTAATTTGGATGATAGATACAATCATGAGTATGCATATTTTCTAATTCAATAAGTGTTACTATTTAAAGGAAGACAACTTTGGATACCAAAATGCTCAATGAGAAATAACATCATACAAGAGAAACACAATGGAGCACCAAATAAGACTTTAGAACTATTTGTAGACATTACTTTTGGCCAAAACTATAGAAATATGTGATAAATTTTGTGGAAGAATGCACCATTTGTTAGAAAAGGAAAAGAAAAAGTACTAATGCTAGATTATATCAGCACCTACTTATTCCTTCAAGAACATGGGAAAGTATTAGTATGGATTTTTTATCAGATTAAAAATAAATCAAAAGTGGTATGATAGTGTTTTTTTTGTCATAGATAAATTTAGTAAAATGGCACATTTCTTACCATGCAAATCTACTAAAGATGTTTCATACACAATAGATCTCTTCTTCAAAGAGATAGTTTTAATTCATGGATTACCACTGAATATTGTATTAGATAGAGATGGTAGATTTGTAGGTCATTTTTGGAGAACTCTTTGGAAGAAACATGACACAAACTTATCTTTCTCATCTACATATCATTGATAAACCGATGGTAAAACAAAAGTTCGTTGGGAAACTTGTTAAGATGTCATAAAAAATAACATGGAGAAAAATAGGATTCTATACTTGGTCAAGATGAATTGTCATACAATGAAAGAGTGAATAGAAGTACAATAAAATCTCCATTTCAGATTGTGTATGGTAAACACTCAAGACAAATTCTTAAACTTAAAGAACTTCTAAACGCTTTTCCTAGTAGTTCACATAGTGAAGAATTTGCTTAAGCTATTAAAGAGGTTCAAATCAAGTCAAATTGTAGCTGCATAATTCAAATCAGAAATAAAAAGAATTTTCTAAGAAGAAAAGAAGAGAAGTATAGTTCAAGGTGTTGGGACTCAAATTTGCATTCCCATTTTGATTACTATTCTAATCTTTTGAGTCATTTTGAGCCCCAACAAGTGCATTTAATGAATGTTTACTTGAGTATCCTTTTGAGGCCTAAGAAGTGTTTATTGTTTCTAACACTTTGAATTTAGTATTTCTATGCATCCCTTGATGTTAAATTCTCATTTTGAGTCATTTTGTGAAGTTTTGTTTTGAGCAATGTTCAGATCTGCATTTTTTCCCAAGTGTCAAGCAATGATAGGATGCCTAGACTGCAATAGAATATCTTGCACCTAGTAATGTTTCATGACTAACTAGTTTGCGGGTGTTTATTATGAATATCATAGAACCAATATTTTTATTTTTAATTCATTTCAATATGTGATGGGGACACAACCCAAGAACAGAATGGACACAATAGAAAAGGGAAATTGTATTAACTAAAAAATAAGCTAGTACATTTAGTACAGAGAAAATAAACTTCAAAACATGCCCTAAGGGCTTACAATAGTATAAATGTGGAGATAATTTCTCCTTTCAGTACCTCCTCTCAAACTCCACTCCGAACTGCCTTTTACAATGCCAAAAATCTCCTTAAATAGACCCTAGAGGGTTAAGGACTAGGAGTACATTCTAGAAAGTGCTAGTAGGCATCCACCGACCAAATAGAAGGTTCCAGAAGCTACATTAGAAGTCGACGCAAATCTAGAAGAATCCAAAAATGGTAACCGAAATTTTGGGAGGCATAACTTTTGAACCGTAGCTCTGATTGACGAATCGTTTACATTTTTGAAAAGCTCTCAAAGCGCTCTATAGCCCTATGGACAGGCTTTGCTCATCCCCCATTTTTCAGTCCTTTTTGAGGTCATTTAATGCCCCTAACCTAACTTTGAAGCATTCTTAGGAGGTCTCCACAACCCAAAAAATTGTAATAACTTTCAAACCGTGAGGCCTTTTGACCTGATTCTTTTTTTGGAATGCTCTAAACTACAATTACATTCATCTAGCCAATTTACACCTCCTAGTTCCTTGAAATGATGGCTCAATTACATACTCCTATTTTTTTGAGATTTACACGAACACTAATAGTGGAACTATGAGAGTTGGAACCTTTATTTGACCCAAATTGGTATCCAAAAATGAAAACACATGAAACAGAAACTAAGTCTAAGTATATTTTTTTGTGTGACATAGGATTGCCTTTATACCTCTGGATGCTCCTGCATTAGACACCTAGGGTAGATTGAAAGGTGACCTTGTCACTTTATGAATGTTAGAGGAAATCCCAAATGGGAAACCTTAGCTGCTGAAATCCAAGTTGAGTCCTCGATCGATCATCCTTTCCATTTGACCAAATACTCTTCATACTGCCTGTTTCTAGTACTCCTATCGACACGATGATCTAGAATGTCTTCTATCTCCTTCTTAGAAGTAGGAATCAGAAATGGCTCTAACACCAGCTCCTCATCTGCACCATCATCATGATACTTTGTTAAATCTACAATGTTGAAAATGGTACAAATGTGAATACCATCTGGTAGCTATACTTCATATGATTTTCCTGAGTCATGTTTCTTCAAAATTTTGTAGGGGCCAAATTTCTTCATTTTCAGCTTGTTGTAAGTACCGACTGGAAATCTTCATTTTCGTAACTGCACCATGACTAGATCCCCTACTTGGAATTCCTTATGTCTTCTCCTTTGATCAGCCCTAGCTTTATACTCTTGAATAATCTTTGTAATGTGTTCTTGAACCTCCTCATGTAGACGCTTGATATGTTCAGCAAATTCCTCAGCTTCAACACTTGTTCTCTCTCCTTGTTCTATCTTCCTCAATTCTGGTGCAGTCCTTGGGCTATTCCCATATACAATTTGGAATGGTGATTTTCTAGTACAACTATTTATAGTGTTATTGTAAGAAAACTCTGCTTGTGGTAGAATCAAATCCCATCCCTTGGGCTTATCCCCAACTAAACATCTCAGCAAATTGCCCAGACTTCTATTTACCACTTCTGTTTGGCCGTCAGTTTGCAGGTGATGCGTGGAACTGAATTTTAGGTCTATTCTCAACTTCTTCCAAAATGTCCTCTAGAAATACCCCACAAATTTAGTATCTCTGTCAAAAACGATACTCCTTGGAAGACCATGTAGTCTTACCACCTCTTTGAAAAACAAGTCTGCAATATGGACAACATCATGAGTTTTGTGGCATGGAATGAAATGTGCTATTTTGGAGAACCTATCAACCACCACGAATAATGAGTCATTACCCCTTTGTGTCCTTGGCAATCCAAGAACAAAATCCATACTTATGTCCTCCCATGGCCTTGATGGAACATGTAATGGCTGATATAGGCCAATATTGTGACTAAACCCCTTGGCAACTTGACAAACCTGGCAACTCTGTACAAACTTCTTCACATCCTATTAAATTTGAGGCCAAATATAATGTTCGCTAACAATGGCAATGGTCTTATCTTGACCAAAATGTCATGCCATCCCTCCACTGTGTTTCTCCTTAATCAGATTTTCCCTTATGGTACTTCTTGGAATGCACAATTGACTACCCTTGAACAACATGCCATCTTGAATCAAATAGTCTAACCACTTGGTTCTATCTACAACAACAGGTTCTTTACAAGCTTTCCATGCTTCAGCAAAATCAAGATCCTCAAGGTACAATTTCTTGAGTTCATCAAACCCAACTACTTCAACTTGCATTACTGTAAGCAACAACTGTCTCTTACTTAATGCATTTGCAACCTTGTTAGATTTTCCACTTCTATGCTTCAACACAAATGTATAGCTCTACAAGAACTCTACCCACTTCACATGCCTCTGATTAAATTTACCTTAGCTATTTAGGTACTATAATGCCTGATGATCAGTATACAAAACAAATTCCTTTGGCAATAAATAATTCCTCCATTTCTTTAAGGCCTAAACTATTGCATAGAATTCTTGATCATAAACAAAATACTTCTTCTTTGCATCATTCAATTTTTCACTAAAATATGCAATAGGCTTACCTTCTTGGCTTAATATAGCCCCAATAGCACTGCCACTGGCATCACAATCCACCTGGAAAACCTTTCTAAAATTTGGAAGTGCCAACACAGGCTGTTCTATCACCTTCTTCTTCAACAATTCAAAACTTCTTGCAGCTACTGCAGTCCATTTGAACTTTTTTCTATCCCCTCTTATTTTATTAGTCAGGGGTGCACATATGCCACTGAAATTCTTAATAAACTTCCTATAAAAACTAACCACACGATGAAATGATCTTACCTCAGTAGCAGACCTTGGAATAGACCATTCCAAGATGTCTTTTACCTTCTCTAGATCCATTTTGAGACATTTAGGTGATATAACAAACCCCAAATAGACTAACTCCCTTTTTGGAAAGATACACTTCTTCAGATTAATTAATAGTTTCTCTTCCCTTAGCATTTCAAGGACACTACGAATATGCAATAAATGTTCATCCAAAGTCTTGCTGAAAATTAAAATATCATCCAAATAAACAATAAGAAATTTTCCCAAGAACTTCTTAAGTACCTCATTCATGAGCCGCATGAAGGTGCTTGGGATGTTCGTCAATCCAAAGGGCATGACTAACCACTCATAAAGACCCTCCTTGGTCTTGAAGGCTTTTTTCCACTCATCTCCTTCTTGAATCTGTATCTGGTGATAACCACTCTTCAGATCTATCTTTGTGAAGTACTGAGCTCCACTCAAGCAGTCCATAAGATCATCCATCCTTGGCAAAGCAAACCAGTACTTGATGGTAATCCTATTTATAGCTTGAGAATCTATACACATCCTCCACTCTCCACCCTTCTTTGGTGTGAGTACTGTAGGTATTGCACATGGACTCAGGCTCTCTCAAATCAAGTCCTTCCTCAAAAACTCCTAAACCTATCTATTTAGCTCCTCTGTTTTAGTAGGAGTCATCCTATGAGTAGCCTTGTTAGGAAAACTAGCTCCTAGAATTAGATCTATCTGATGACTCATTTGCCTTACTGGTGGCAATCCATCTGGAACATTATCAGAGATAATATCTCCAAATTCCCCTAGTAAATCTGAAACTTCAAGTGGTATTTCACTACTACCTTCTTTATCTTTTCTAGGAATCAAAGCATAGCACATATGCTGATGTTTCATGCCATCTAAAAACTTCCTTCTATCAGAAAGACAAATCCTAGCACTGCTACATACCTTTTCACCTTCCTTTTTCATTGGCTTCAATTTGTGGCAAACTCCATCCTTTGTTAGAGAGTATCTGTTTACATGCCCATCATGTACTGCATGTCTATCAAACTGCCATGGTCTAACCAACAATAGATGACAAACATCCATTGAAATAACATCACAGAGAACTTCATCATGGTAACTCCCAATTTCTAATTTCACTAAACATTGTTTACTTATCAAGACCTTATGATCATCTTTTACCCAAGTAATCCGATAGGGCTGGGGATGTTTCTCCCTCTTGAGATTCAGCTTAGAGACCATCTCTTCTGATACCAAGTTATCAATGCTACCACCATCAATGATCACATCACAACATTTATCCTCACACTTGCATCTGGTACGGAGAAAACTCCTTCGTTGTCCTAGTTCAATCTCACCACTTAGTAGGACTCTTTCATTTACCAAGGTCTCTCCTCTTTCTGCATCCTCTGAATGTGATGATTGTGCATCCTCATCCACATGAGCAACCCTAGCTTGGCCCTCGACTCTCTTATCTATCCTTCCTTGTCGTTGAGGGCATTCAAAGGCACGATGACCTTCTTCATTGCAATGGAAATAGGTACCAAAAAAGCCTCCTCTTCCTTTTCCACGTCCTCTACCTCTTCCTCTCTAATTTCCAAAGTCTTGATCATGGGAGCGGTTGAAACCCTCATTCCTCTAGTTCCTTCTAGTACCCACATCTTCATTTTTCTTTTGGGTTTCATTGTGACCTCTAGATGATCTACTACTTCCCCTTCCTCCTTGACCACGTCCTCTTTGTCTTCCTTCAAACCTTTTATTTATCTTTTATTCAACTCGTAGGGCAAATTGGTATGCCTCTTCAATGCTGGTCATTCTTACCAGACTTAATTCCTCCTGGATGCTAGGTCGCAACCCACTAATATAACGAGCAACCTTCTCCTTATTTACTTTTGCATGCCCCGCTCTAATCAAGAGTTGATTAAATTCCTCTTTATATTCTTGGACTAAACTTCTTGCTTGCTTTAACCCATGCATCTTAAACAAATCAAGCTCGTAGTCCACATGAATGAACTGCTTCTTCAATTTTTCCACCATGCGATCCCATCTTGTGATCTTCTCCTTTCCTCTTCTATTTCTTTCCAATTGGACCTCTTGCCACCAGATTTTGGCATGGCCTTTTAGTTTAGCCTTTGCAAACTTAACTCTATCTGGGTCCCTGATATCCTCATACTCAAAGTATTCTTCCAGTTCATTGATCCAATCGATCAACTCATCTGGTTTCAGATTTCCTGAAAATACACCAACTTCAATTGTAGGTCTTTTCCAAAACTTAGTAATGGCCCTAAAAAGAATTTCCTCTGCATGATTTTGAACTTCCCCATCAAATTCCCCTTCTGGTCCAATTTCATCTTCTTTGTTGTCATCTTCACTTTCATCACCTATGGCCAAAATTGCTCCTCTATGGAGCTCCTACTGCAATGCTTGTACCTACCTTTGGAGGGCTCTAACCTCCTTAGGATTAATAGCTCTGGCCCTTCCACCATGCTCTCTTTGTGGAGGCATCTTCTTAACTCAAACCCACAACAACACAGTCCTAGTGCAAACTACCTCACAATCGGCACTCTGTCTACACACTCAAGAAAACTAGCTCTGATACCACTTGATGGGGACACAACCCAAGAACAAAATGGACATAATAGAAAAGGGAAATTGTATTAACTGAAAAATAAGCTAGTACATTTAGTACAAAGAAAATAAACTTCAAAACATGCCCTAAGGGCTTACAATAGTATAAATGTGGAGATAATTTCTCCTTTCAGTGCCTCCTCTTCAACTCCACTCCGAACTGCCTTTTACAATGCCAAAAATCTCCTTAAATAGACCCTAGAGGGGTAAGAACTAGGAGTACATTCTAGAAAGTGCTAGTAGGCATCCATCGACCAAATAGAAGGTTCCATAAGCTATGTTAGACGTCAATGCAAATCTAGAAGAATCTAGAAATGGTAACCAAACTTTCGGGAGGCATAACTTTTTAACCGTAGCTCCGATTGATGAACCGTTTACATTTTTGAAAAGCTCTCAAAGAACTCTATAGACCTATGGAAAAGATTCACTTGTCCCCCATTTTCAGACCTTTTCAAGGTCATTTAATGCCCCTAACCTGACTTTGAAGCATTCTTAGGAGGTCTGCACAATCCAAAAAATTGCAATTACTTTCAAACTGTGGGACCTTTTGACCTAACTCTTTTTCTGGAATGCTCTAAATTACAATTACATTCATCTAGCCAATTTACACCTCCTAGTTCACTGAAACGATGGCTCAATTACATACTCCTATTTTTTTAGGATTTACACAAACATTGATAGTGGAACTGTGAGAGTTGGAACCTTTATTTGACCCAAATGTGTATCCAAAAATGAAAACACATGAAATAGAAATTAATTCTAAGTATATTTTTTTGGATGACATAGGATTTCCCTTATACCTCTGGATGCTCCTGCATCAATATGTTTTGACTAGGATTTGAATCCCTCAAAGTCGGTTGTTTGCAGTTGTCATGCTGATGTTAATTGTCTAGAATTTTGGGAGGTCGTGTTTGACCAGTTGTAGCTTTGACCTAGTTAACCATAATGAGGAATTTAATTTTTTATTTCATTCTAGAGGTTAGAGACTTGTTATGTTCTAGATTTGAGCCTATGATGAATCTGTTTGATCATTTCTCAAATGCAATTTGTAAAGTTTTATTGGTGTCATAAAATGCAGATTGATTAGTAGCACTATTTGGGATGCCATAACTTTTCATCCATGATTTTATGAACCAAATGGATTGTACCATGACATTATAATCAAAAAATCCTATAAAAAATGCAATTTTTGAGTCTTGAAAAATCAATTTCCACACTTTCCCAGGTCCATTCTTTTTGTGAAAATTGATATCCTGCTAGTGTTCCCAATTATGCAAATCCAAGTACCTCATTTTGAGTGCTTGCCAAACGCATCCAGTTATTTTTCATGAGCCCAAATCAAAAAGTTATATTCTCCTCATGATAGTGAACTAATGCTTTTTTTTTTGTTCCTCCAAGTTTCAGTTTGACATGTTTTTGAAGTCAAAACCAAACGCATTTTATTGTTTCCTGACATGTGTGCTTGCAGGTAGTTTCACAAAGATAAATTTGACTATTAATATCTTTTGTCTAAGTGATCATCATGAGGTGAGATTTCTTAGGCTGAAATAATTTACAATAGCGAATGTAAATGTGAAGTCTTAGAGCTCAGACGGGTATCTTGGTCAGTTTTTAAGGCTAGTCAGAGGACCACTTGGTATGAGTTTGGAAGTTTACAGAAAAGGTGTAAAGTGAGTTTTAAATGATGTAATAATAATTTTTTTTGTAAAAGCCAAATCAATATAAGATTATTAGCAGATGAATTTGAAATTTGTTTCAAATTTCTTTTTTTTAGTCAAACTGACTTTGGGACCCGAATAAATTCATTAGATATCAATCTAGTGAAAATAGATTTAAGGGATAATGAATTTTTCAAGTGTTGTCTAAAGCAAGAGGAATGGAATTCATTTTCATGTCGGAAAAATTATTTGTGATGATGCCAAGTAAGTCATTTCTTAAGGATGTAATGAATGCATCTTTCCTTTCTACACTGCATGTGAGAAACTATGTTAATAAATGTTGTCTTGCTATATATAGTATTATCTTGCAAAATAAGAATGCCAAAAAATGTGAATATTAGGATTAATACAGATTGTGGAGAATGTGTGTGATTTTTCTATCCTAGTAGTGTGACTTCTATTTTGCATGCAAGAAAAAAATATTTCCTTTACACCCAAGGATGTATGAATTAGTTCAAAAAAAGGTCAAAATAAGTGGATATTCCCAAATTGATGCAACATGAAAATGTACTATGGATCATTGTTTTCTTTCTAGTTTAATGTTTGTAGGGGAGAACATTCAAACTTTTCCATCACCCATTGATTGATTCTATGTAAACTTTGATAACCATAGATGGTGTAGATAGATGAAGCCATTTTGCGAGAAAGAAGCAAAATTGGAGGAAAGGCCCATGGGTGGAGCAATGAATTAAAAGTCTAGTTATTGTTAGTTTTAATAGCTTCATAACATTCTAGATTGTATGTGTGAATGGTCTAACCACTGATACTTGTCACATAAACCCTAATGCAAAATCAAGAGTGTTGAATATTTTGAGGAGGGGGATGTTGTGTTATCAAATGATAGATAAGGAAAAATTAGGAAGTTACAGAAAAATTAGGAGAATTTTGGTGGCACAACATCATATCACTCAACTCTGAATTCATAAGAAGTTGTGATCTCATCTCTTCCCATTAAATTGATGAATTCTACAACTAAATCACCAATAGATAAAATGCATGCAGGATTGGTTCATTGTGGATATTCCTCCAACGGCCTTGACCCAACCATAGTATCCTTTCCTTTTCACATTAGTGAACATAATGTTTTAGTTATATAGATTCTTGAGAATCCCAGGAAACACAATTCCATGCAAGTGAAAGGGGCAGTTTCTGCCAAGAACCTGGACCCTAGTTAGATTTTTGATGTAGTGTAACGCAAGGGAATCCATAAAGGATATTTCCTAGCCACCAAAAAATAACCACAAAATAGAAACACAACACAAGATACACAATCTGATACCAAATGCAACTCTTTATTCATAAAATAACTCTTTACATGCAATTTGTCGAGCTGTAAGACCTTCTTAGTTAAGGCCAAATACAATAGAAATTACAATAACAGTTCTACAAGATCCCTCAAGATCTGACTCAAACACTAGCTAGTCCAGATCTACACTCTTGTAGAAACCTCCAAGATCTCATCTTGTGCTCACAAGCCACCAAGCAACCTCCTTGTGTCTAAATTGCAAGCGCTAGCTCTTCTCACAAACTCACAACTCCACCACAATACTACTGTAAACTACCTCACATTCGACACTTTATCCATAGACTTAGGAAAACTCACTCCTCTACTTCTTGTTTCTCTCCAAGCTTTGACTAAGAATAGATCACAACTTGATGCTTGATTTCTAATGCTCATATGCCTTTCTTAAATAGGAATCTACCACCCAAGATGTTACAAACACAACCAATGTGGGATGAATGGTAAATGCAACTACCTTAAAATAAATATTTAATTCTCACCAAAATACAACTAAGCACCACCATGTGACCCAACAAATATTAAATGCTTGATAAAAAAATTCTAGAATTCCACCTACAGACCTCGATAAATGGAATGAAAACCATTATTTTTATTTTTTTTATTTTTATGCAACCTATGCACCTCAAAAATATAAATTTTTCTTTTCTCTCCTTTTTTTTTCACTTTATTTTCTAATGCAAGATACTCTTGAACCAAGCTGAATGTGATAGTCGAATATGAGAAAACTCTATGTGCGGAAAGGTTCTTTTGTTTTTTGGAAAATAGTAAGAATTTTTATCCCACATTGAGGACATGGGGAAAACTTTTCATGTTTACATAGACCACAACACACTCATATAGTGTCTTAAAGACACTGAGGCCTTTGGAAGCCTACCATTATTTTTAGGGTGGGGCATGTGGATGACAAACTGGTGTGAAACCCAAAATTTTGAAATGAACCAAAGTTAAAGGGAGAAAGAGATGATGACATTAGCCAAGGTGATATGTGGTGTTAGTTTGTGAGCTTGCAACACAAGCTGCATGGTTAGGCAGTAGCCGGACGATGGTACAAAATGGTTAGCTAACCATGATTGCAACTTTCTAAGGATAAAATGTTAAGTTGAAAAAGATATATGATGTTACAAAAAAAGGTCTATTTCATAGTTTTTCATGGGTTAACTATAGTTAAGGGTTCATGGTTCTAAAGTTGTGAAATGCTTGGTTTACAAGGTCACCAGGGATAAGGTCGAGTTAAGGTTACGATCTGTGAGCTTGCAAAATTGTGAAATGTGGTAGTGGCCTAGGTGGCAACACTGAAATGTTAGTTTAAGGTAGCAAAGCCAACCAATCAATAGCTGGCAAGTGGCACCCAGTCGAAAATAATAGGAGTTTGACCCAAAATTGAAAATGGGAAAAAATGTGAAAAAAAAAAATCATTTCTAATGAGTTTCATTTAAAAATCTCTGAAATGAAAAATTTAAATTTTTTAAATTTTTATATAGTTCAGACTATATCAAAATTTTAAATATTTCATTTTGATCTCTGAACTTGAGTTGGGGCCTAGAATTTGAAACACATGCTAGAGAGGCATTTTTTATCAGAAATATACAATGCAATATACCATTGAAATTAGGAGAAGATGACATATCCATATATAGAATCAAAAAATGCATAGGTATGTAGTAGTTTGAGCTATAAGAAGATTTTTAAAATGGGGGGCATTCTCATCAAAATGTGCAAAATTCACGATTAAGCACTGAATTCAACTAGAAGGAAGAAAATGAAATTTGTTGACTCTAATTTTGGAGGAGAACATTTCCAAAAAAAATATTTTGCCTCTAAGAGTTAGTTTAGCTGGTGTTCTTACGCTCGGTATAAAATCTAATCTGACATCTTTTTTGAGTTAGATGTTTCATTCAGTCTGAAGATATTTTCAAGAATTTTGCAACAGAAAAGAAAGGATCTGATAATCAGTTATAGAAAGAAGGTAGAGAGAGATTTTTCATCTATGAATGGAGAAGTTTCAAGTGGACAAATGGAAGCATCTGATCTAATTAAAAAATTCTCATGTCTTTATATTCTTTTTTCTTCTCTTTCTTTAGGGTTGGTTCCTTTTCTTAGACATTTTTCACTATTGTGATACCACAAAGATGGTTCCAGTTAGTTTGAAATTTCTGTCATGACTATGATTCCACTATTTCTGCAACATTTCTCTCATGTAATGAACAACAAGTCATGAGAATATAGTGACAGTCTTAGTATATTCAGTAGTTTTATGATTCAATTTGATGCATCTCACTGTATTTGTTTAAAGGAAACGAACAAAAATGCAGCAACAAGTTAATCTTTAGTCTGATTTCTTGTCTCCTATTCATGTTGTTTGTTGTCTTCTGTGATATATGTACAAGGTGCATATTGTCCAGTTGCAATTCTTTTTCGATTGCATGTGTTGAAATGTTTTTCTTATGATTTAAGGAGTCATGTAAATGCTTAATTTGTCATCATAGGGTTGCAGATTTCATGAAATGATAAGTTGAGTATGGGATTCATAAAGATGTAGATGTTTGAATCACAAGGTGAATTGATAGATCTAGAAGTCGTGATTTATGAAATGTGTCAATGATTTTCAAGGATGTATGCCAATGATTTGTGGAATTGCCCAATAGATAAGGCAGCGATCAGCTATAGGATAAATATATTGTGTTTTTCATATCTTGGTTATGCTGAAATCAAATTATAATTAAATCATTTTCCCTTTCTATTCAGGAGCTAAAAAGAGTTTCCCTCAGCTAGATTATCTAGTTCATATGTCATGATTCTAGCTATTTCATGCCTATGTTGTTTGCATAAGCATTAGAAGATTAAGGGCATTATCTACTTTGTTAGATTCAAATGTATGTTTTAGCACTAGTACCATATGAATGAATTTGAGGAACACTCGTCTAGGTTTTGAAAAGCCTTATAGCTGGTGTTGGTATTTGAATAAGTATGTTGAATATGGGAATTAACTTCCCCTAGATGTATTTTGTTCCTATCACTAGGTTTTTGAAACATGACATTTTGAGACAACAACACAAGGTTGGTAATTTAGTGTGGGTATATATGAAGAAAGAAAGATTACCTAAAACAAATCATACTAAATTATTACCTAAGAGGGTTGGTCCTTATCAAATCTTAGAAAAGTATGGACATAATACATACAAGATTTAGTTACTTCTAGAAATTGGTATTTCACCCATATTTAATGTTTATGATCTTACACCATACAAAGGTTCAAAAACACAACCAACACATGAGGATTCAGTAATAGAAAATTTGCAGCAAGAACCCAAACTAGCACCACCTCAATTGGAGAAGATGCTCGATACGAAGGTAAAGAAGACTCAAAGGAGATAATATACCCAATATTTAGTCAAATAGAAGAAAAAACATATAATATAAGCTATTTGGATAGAGGAGAAACAAATTAACAAGCATGGTTCATCACTACAATATCTCATCTCTTAAGTGGACTTGAGATTCATTCTTATGGGGAGTATGCTATAGGAGCAAAATAGATAGATTATGCTATAGGAAGTAACATGGTTAATGATGTTGTAGGAATTGTAGGAACTATGAAGAAATTTAATGTCATGTTTTAAGTGTTTTAAATTTTAATGTTTTAAATAATGTACTATGATGTGGTGGCATAAATGCGGTAATGATTCAATAAACTCTCCAAGTATAGCCACTTAGGATAAAGTGAGTTTTCATTTTATGTTGAGTTAGTTTTCTTTAAGTGTTTTTGGGGTGTGTTTAATAATTAGGTTGGCTATGTAATCGATGACTAAAGGAAGTTGGTGGTAGATTCTGATTTATGATTCCTCATGGTTCAAAAGTAGTTTTATTTTATTTCTTTTGGGTTGATGTTTCATCTCCCAATATGAGAATTGAGAAAGTATTGAAAAAGGAGATTGTGTAATTGAAAAGGTGGATCAGATACATTATAAGGAATAGGAAGAGTTGGAGTTTTTTTCTTATTTTGTGAGTCTATGAATTGGATGTGTGTGTGTGTTTTCTTCATTTTCCCTTCTAATTCATTATTCTAAATTTTGAGAACATGTCATTGATCTAATGAGTGTATAAAAAAATATCCATTGAGTTCTAAATTCAACTTTATAACTTTCAAGTTTAGTCATTTGTTTCATAAAATCAGTTTTGCAAGTTATCAAATGTAAAAACCTACTATTTTGAGGGTCACATTTGTGGATGGGAGACTATTAAACTCTCTTTGATCTACTTCTGAGATCATGGAGGTGTCATGTATTATATACTCTTTTTTTCATTATGATTTGTACTCGTGCCCACATGGAAGGTAATCTCTGAATTTGGTGAATATATAAATGTATTCATTGACATGTTAGAATCACATAACTAATATGTGATGTGGTAAGGTTCAGTATGAACCATGAAATTAAAAATATTGTTAGAGACAAAAAAATGTCATGTTCAATGATTTGTTTGTTATGAGGTTCTATATCCATGTCTGCATAAAGGTGATGTAAATCCAAAAATGGAAAGGTGTTGTTGGGTAGTCACTTTGTATTGCGTTGAAAGTTTGTGTTGTATTAGAAAAGGGATGAAGTGATCTATGTCTATCAATTTCAATAGATAAACTTAGAAGGTTTAAGTTAAGATTGTGAATGAAAGTAATGTTACTACAGGAAATTGGAGAAGTTCTTGTGGCATTTCATTTTATGAATTCATATTAAAAGAGTTAGTAGGATAACAATCTGAGGGAGTTAATAATTGATCTTGAAGGTGCATGAACCCCTTGATGTAAATTTAGTTGATTGACTAATTTCCTCCTAATTCTCCAAGGTGACGCTTTGCATCATTGAGGAACCATTGGTAAAAGCCATCAATGAATTTGGTGGGAAATTCCTAGAAGGAATCCTTTTGTTTAGTGGAAAGATGGACACTAAAATTGTGATAGAATGGATTGAGGGGATGAAAAACCACTTCGAGTATGAAGATATTAATGAAGCACAAAAGGTTAAGGAATCCAACTCTAGGCTAAGGGAATCAACACTAACATGGTGAAATTACTTTCAATAAGAGAGGGAGAAGATGGGAGGGTACAAGCACAAACTTATGTCACCTGTTTATAAAGGAAAAGGCTAACAAAAGTATAACTATTCATCTTCAATGACATAAAACTGGTAGTATTATTTAGAATTTGACTATGAAGTAAACTAATGAAAGGTGTAGAAATGGATAAAGTTTAGGATTATAATTTTTAATAATTATTTGGAATAAGAATTGATATATTTTACTAATTTTTAAAGAAAAAATTTTACACTCTGAAAAATGCTAAAAATTAGGGGTCTAGTTTCCACCACAAAACTATATGGAAATAAATTTATTTGCCTTCAATGTTAGATTATGTTATAGACAACATATATAGGTAGAACAATCAAAAGTAAAACTTGGCTTTAGACCTATGTTTTATCTTTTATAATGATTCAAATTTCAACTCACTTGAAATCAATAGTTTTCATCTCCCACCACATTTTTCAGAACAAATCTATTCTAACGAAAAGAAAAATTATTCATTCTTGAAGAGGACACTCTCCTCTAGAATGTCATGTAACTTTTATTTTATTTTTATATAATTTAATATTTTTTCCTTTCTCAAAATTGACATCTTCTCAAGTGTTATTATACGTACTTGTAGAATTTTTTAATTATAATATAGTATATCTAATTAAAATACTATAAACTCTATATGAGAATATTCTTGACTCTAAACTCTTCAAAATGGTGTTTATTTATTATTTTAAAAATATCATAATAAATAGTAAGAGCCATTGAATTCTCAAATTTTTGAAATAATTTTATTCCTTTAGTAATTGGATAAAAGCTAGTATAAAACACATATTTAATAGAGATATCGATTTGGAAAAGTGTGACACCATATATAACTTAGCTAGAATGAATTTGCCTAGATCATATGTTTGAATAAAATTGATTTTTAGATAGAAATACTCAAATTTAGTCATTCTGATAAGTCAGCATGAAAAGTGACACAACTTTGTACTTTTACCTAGGAAAGAAACCCATTGTAAATTGGAAAGCCATGGTAGCTAAGGTAAATGAAAAATATCTACCTAAATTCTAGAGGTTATTTTTGAGATTAGGGATCCAAAAAGAAGAGCCTTTTAAGGTAGCTAGGTATCTAATTGGGTTGAACTAGAACATATAAGAAGAAATCAATCTTTGGACACCTACAATAGTCCATATATGTTTCAAATTGGTAGTGGAGGTGGAAGAGAAGTATAGGAAGAAATTAGACACCAAGTTTGGAGGCAAAGGTAAAATGGGTCAGTTATGTACCAAAAGAGTCTAATAACAATAACAAACCATTTGAAGCACCCTTAAAATCAAAAGAAGGGGAAAATTTGTTGATAAGGAGGACATTTATTAAAGAATCCAGAAGAGAAGAACCAAGCCAGAGAAGAAGGCTATTTAAGGTGAACTGCAAGATGATGGAAAAATTGGGTAAGGTCACCATAGAATTAGGTTCTAGAGATAATATTGTATTAGAGGAGGTAGCTAGAAAAATGAATATACAAATAATTCCACATAATAATCCCTATAAATTTACATGGCTAAACAAGGGACGACACGTACTTGTAATTGAACAAGCATGGGTGGAATTTTCAAGAGGAAGGTATAAGTACAAGGTATTATATAACATTTTAGCAATGAGTGTATGTCATGTTCTACTAGGAAGCCCATGGAAGTTTTATAGAAAAGAAATGCATGATGGAACCACAAATCCATACTCCTTCAAGAAAGATGGTGTGATATTCATGATTCAATCCTTAATAGAAGAGGGAGAAGTGAAATCTTCAAGTCCTAATTTCCTTATGGTGGGTGAAAAAGAGTTGTTAAAGACCTTGGAGGAAGGAGAAGGAGTAGGATTTTCCTTAATATTGAAAGCCAACCAAGAAGTTGCTAACAAGGTAGAAAATACAATAGAGCTACCTAAAGAAGTGCAAATAATGCTTGATGAGTACATAGACATTGTTAGTGATGGACAACCTACTACCCTACCTTCCAAGAGACCTATTTTCCTTCAAATTTAATTTATTCTAGCAGCCACACTTTCCACCAAATTTACCTATAAAATGACCCCTCAACAAAATGAAAAAATTTCCACGAAAATCCTAATTAGGAAAAGTAGAATCCCTTGTGTTGTACCCACTATTTTAGCACCCAAAAAGTGGGGAAGTTGGGAACTTTGTATTGATTCAAGAGCCATTACTAGAATCACTATTAGGTATAGGTGTATGATTGAAGACCTAATGGACAATTTAGGGGAAGCAAGGTAATTTTCCAAAGTAGATATCAAAAGTGGCTATCACCAAATCAAAATAAGAGAAGGGGATGAGTGGAAATAACCTTCAAGACCATTGAAGGTTTATATGAATGGCTTGTAATGCCATTTGGCTTATCAAAACTCCCTCAACTTTTATGAGGCTTATTAATGAAGTATTAAAAGAATACATTGGTAAGTTTATTGTTGTTCATTTAGATGGCATATTAATTTTTAGTAAAACTAGGGAGGAGCATATTAAACATTAAAAATTATTTTTATGAAATTGAATGAAGGAGAGCTAATGATAAATTTGAAGAAGTGTGACTTCATGAAGCAGGAGCTAGTGTACCTTGGATTTGTTTTGTCTCGAAGGAACCTCAAGATGGATCAAAGTAAGGTGGATGTCATCCTAAACTATCCTACTCCCAAATTTGCAATAGAGGTGAGAATTTTTCATGGCTTTGCCCAATATTATAGGAAATTTATCAAAAAAATTAGTGTTATTTGTGCTCCTATGTTAGACACTATCAAAGGTGTAATGAAGACAAGGTTTCATTGGATTCATCAAGAAAACAATGGGTTTGAAATACTCAAGAAGAGGATAGTTACTCAACCCATTTTAATTCTACCCAGTTTTGAAAAATTCTTCATAGTGGAGTGTGATGCTAACAATGTGGCTAGGTAAAAGCACAATCCTATATCACCCTTTTGTAAAGGAAAAGGTAATAAAAGTATAACTGGACACCTTCAATGATATAAAACTACTATTATTATTTAGAATTTGAAAATAATGTAAACTAATAAAATATGTAGAAATTTATGGAGTTTAGGATTATAATTTTTAACAATTATTTGGAATAAGAATTGATATATTTTCATATTTTTTATAGAGAATTTTTTAGTTGTTGAAAAATGCTAAAAACTAGGGGTCTAGCTCCCACCACAAAAATATATGGAAATAAACTTATTTCCCTTTGATCTTATACTATGTTATAGATAACATATATATCTAGAACATTCAAAAATAAAAATTGGCTTTAGACGCATATTTTCTCTTTAATAATGATTCAAATTTCAACTTCCCTAAAATTGATAGTTTTTATCTCACACCACATTTTTCAAAACAAATATGTTTTGACTAGAATAAAAATTATACATTCTATAAGAGGGATCTCTCCTCTAGAACATTATATAAGTTTCAATTTTTTTATATATGATTTAATGTTTTTTTTTTCTTTCTCAAAATTAACATATTTTTGAGTGTTAAAATACATGCTTGTAGATTTTTTTAATTGTAATAAACTATATCTAATTAAAACACTATAAACTCTATCTTATAATATTCTTGAATTTGTGCTCTATAAAATGGTGTTTATAAGCCATTTAAAAATTATTGCAAAAAATAGTAAGAGTTATTGAAATGCCATTTTTTTGTAATAATTATATTTCTTTAGTAATTGGATACAAACTAGTATAAAACATGCATTTAAAAGACATTTCCACTTGGAAAATTGTGAGACCATATATAACTTATCTGGAATGAATTTATCAAGTTCATATATTTGAACAAAATTGATTTTTTGATAGAAATACTAAAATTTAGTCATTTTGATTAGTTAGCCTAAAAGGTGACACAACTTTGTACTTTTACCCGGCTATTGGGGTAGTCTTAAGCTAAGAAGAGAGGCCTGTGGATTTCCATAGTGAGAAGATCAATGATGAAATGATGAAGTACTCTCCCTATGACTTAGATTTATATGCTCTAGTAAAATAATTAAGAAACTAGAGGCATTATTTGCTTCTAAATAAGTTTGTGGTATATTCAAACAATCAATCCCTCAACTTCCTTAACTCTCAAGATAAGCTTAGTAGCAAACATATGAGGTGGGTGGATTACCCACAAGCATACACCTTTCACATCAAGCATAAGAAATGATTACAAAACAAGGTAGTTGATGTCTAGAGTAGGAGACTCTTCACCGTACAAGATGTTAAATTGCAGGGCATTGGTATTAACAACTTCATGGACCCATATGTTAATGATGAAGATCTTGTAGATACGTGTAAGTTATGTAAGGATTACAAGAAAAGTTTCCATGGTGAAATTTGTGATTACACTTTGAATAATTAATTTTTGTTCAAGGGGAGTCAACTATGTGTTCCTAGGGGATCAATGAGGAAGAAATTGATTCAAGAAAAACATAATGGGGAACTTAGTAGTCTTTTTTTGGTCAATAAGACTCAAGCATTAGTCACTAGATTCTAATTCTAGCCTAAGATGAAACAAGATATCAGATAGTATGTTGAATTTTGTATGTTGATAGTATGTCATAAAGAAAAATGCACATCTTCCAATTCAAGCTTTTATCAACCCCTTTCAATTCCTAGTAGACCATGAGAGTTCTTAAGTATGGACTTTGTGGTGGGCTTACCAAGGACCAAGTAAGGGTTTGACAATATTTATTTTTTAGTGGACAGATTCAATAAAATCGAACATTTTATCACTTGAAAAATGGTATCCTATTCTTTCCTAATTGCACATTTGTTATTCAAGGAGGTGATAAGAATCAATGGCTTTCCTATAAGTATTGTTGTAGACAAGGACACAAAGATCATTAGCCATTTCTTGAAAAACTTGTGGAAAAAGTTAGGCACAAATCTTTCCTTTGGATCTTCCTATCAACCTCAGATAGATGGCCAAACTAAGGTAATAAATAGAAGTATTGACAACTTGATAAGGTACTTACAAAGGAATATGACTAAGTCTGGGATCAACTAACAGGGTAGGCTGAATATGCATACATACAATCAATAGGTCAACTAGTAAAAGTCTTTCTCAAATTTTTTATGTGTTGCATCCTCGAGGGGTTTTAACCTAAGGGAGTTGAAAGAAGGTGCAAAAGGAAGTGGTTATGCTACACAATTTGCCCTATCTATGAGGGAAGTCCATGAAATAGTGAGGAAGACCCTAACTGAAAATATTGGGAAGCTCAAGCATAGGGTGGATGATAGTAAAAGAGATATATAATTCAAAGTTGGGGATCTCGTGATGGTTCATCTATAAAAGGAATGTTTGTAGAAGGGATTCCCTCATAAGATTCAGATGAGGAGGTTGGGACCTTGCACAATACTGGCTAAGTGTGGTAACAATGCCTACAAGGTAGAGCTTCCTGAAGATATTGGGTTATCACAAATTTGCAATGTTGTTGATCTAGTTAGCTACAAAGGCCTTACTATAGATGTTCATAATACATTGAAGGAAGTCATTTAAAATGTAAAAGACCTGAATTGAAGTCCCACACTACCTTAGACTAGTTAAAATGTACTTAAGTGTTTCCAAGAAAACTAGGAAAAAGACTTATTGGAGATATCTTGTAAAGTGGCATGGAAAGGATGATGCAAAGCCTACTTGGATCAAGGAAGAAAACTTCAATTAGTTGTACTTAGACTCTAGCTTGGTCAATCCAAGGATGGATTGAACTCTATTTATTTGGGGAATATGGTGCAGGAGAACCTAGGCTAAATCCTAGTCCTAGTTCTTCTATTTGGTTTTTGTCTTGTATTGACCTTAGCCAAGTTGTATAGGAATGTTTGGATGTTAAAAGGTCATGTGGGTGTTCTCCTAGATAGATTTGACTAGCCTCAATCCATTCTAAATGTTTTTGCTTGCTTTGTGTTTGGGTTTTTAGGAAGTAAGATTAGGGTTATGCATATTATACCCTAGAAGTTAGGGGAAAGTTTGGTTTTGAGTTTAATTTGTCTTCTTTAGTGTTTCTACATCCTTTTTCATAGGTTGGAGGTTATATGTTGTCATTTGGTACAAAGTTGGAAAAGATGTCACTTCTTGCAAAAGTTATCAATTGGTCAAAGTGGTCCAAATCATGTGAGTTGATGATTTGAAAGATAAATCATGCGTAGACATTATAAAGCGGCCATAGTATAACTATTTGGAATTTTCCAAGTGTCCACTATAAATTTTTCTAGAAAATGCAAAATGTTGTCGACAATTTTGCAAAGTTACATGACAACATTGTGGCAAGAAAGTTGCATGTTGTTAGGATAGAGTTTATATTTCGGACAAATCTCTGAAACCTCTAAGAAAACCATTAAAACCATGAAGGATATCCATTTTAAGGGTTGGTTATTGTACTAAGTTAATTTTAAAAGTGATTTAGCAATGAAAATATTGTTTCAAAATTGACAGTTTTTGTGTTTTTGATTGCACAAAAACTTTAATAGATTGAATGACTTTTTTTGTTATTGATCCTTGTAGTTCATGTTAATATCATGATTTTTTCTTTAGATTTCAAGTTTATAGGAGTTCATTTGGTTTTGTGAAAAATGGCTCCCCCATGAACCTTCATCATGGAATCATCAGGCCTTGAAGGATGTCGAAGTGGAGTTCTTTGAAACTTTATATAGTAAAGAAGAAATCTAGACAATCTTGGATTCCATTTTTCAAGTGATGCCCAAGGCAAGCCTTTGATGCATGTCTAGGTGATCACAATGCTAGAAAGTTGTTTTTGATAGATGGAATGCACAAGAAAGTTCAATCTAAGATTTGCAAAAGGAGGAGGGATGTAAGAAGAATCTATGTGTGAGAGGATAAGTTTCAAAGAAAATATTTTCTACGTGTCTCAATAGACCCTAGTAAGTGGTGATATGAAATTCTTGAAACATATAATTGTAGGCATAAAAGTAGCAAAGTTCTATATAGATAACTTGAGAACCTAAGAGATAAAAAAAATATTGAAGTACTTCAAAAAGGGTATTTCATATTGGTAATTATTTTTCAATCTTGTTAAGGGAAATTTGGAGTTCTAGTCCAAAAACCATGTTTGGAGGCCTAATTCAACTAGGTTGAATTAGGAGAATTTTGCTAAATTTGAAGGAATGAATAGAGAAACCTATGGAATTTGAGAATAGGGTAATATAAAAAGTCTAAAACCCCTCAAGTTGAACCCCTCAAGTTGAATCCCTCACTCAAAGTTGAAGGTAGAATGGCCATTCTTGGTGAAATTGTGAGCTTGGATAACAAGTTGGAAAGTTGCCATGATGGATTTAAGTTGTAAAAATATTGGTATAGCTAGATAGTGAAGTGTGGAGGATAAGATATCTATCCTTTTGAGGTTAGGGTAAAAAATGGAACCCCAATAGGCTAGAAGAGAAGCCTAGGTGAGCACTTAGTGAAGGAAAGGGATTGAAGCAATCTAATTTTACAAGTTTTTTTAGAAACTGTTGATGAATCTGTAGTTTTAGATTATGGGGCTTCATTTAATGCTACAACTCATAGTTCTTATTTTACTAATTATGTCCATGGGGATTTTTTGATTATTTATTTGGCAAATAATGAACCCTATCAAATTGTATGAAAGGGAAAATTTAAGATTAAGTTGTAGAATGAGAATCATTCTCTACTACATAAGGTAAGACATGTTCTGAGGCTGAGTAGGAATTTATATTCAGTAGGGCAACCTAATGATGAGGGTTGTGTAGTTACTTTTAATGAAAAAAACTAGAAAGTTTCCAAAGGTTCCTTTGTAATAGAAAAAGGTGTGCAAGAAATAGCCTTATATCTTTGTACAGGTCATACTATTCCTTCTACTTTAATTGTTTCAGAAAAAAATAAATGTTCAAGAACAATTGCAGCAGTTGAGTAGACAAAACAAAAAGTTGTTGTAGACTCTGATATAGTATTGTTGTACAATAGACTTGGGTTCATGCATGAGAAAGCTATGAAATTAACTCATTCAAAGAAGTCTTTACAAGGTCTAAAATATATCATTATGGATTTTTGTGAAAGTTGTGTGTATGGAAAGCAAAAGAGAGTGATTTTTGTGAAGAGTGGGAATGAAAAGAAAAATAATAAATTAGAGCATGTGTATACAAATATATGGGGATAGGATCAAGTATCTTCCCTTGGTAGCTCTCATTATTATGTTACATTTATTGATGATGCAATAAGAAAATTATACATTTATTTCCTTAGATAGAAATATGATGTATTAAAAACTTTTAGGAAATGGAAATGCTTGGTTGAAAGTGAGACTAGTAATAAATTAAAATGTTTCAAATCTGATAATGGTTGTGAGTATTGTATCCATGAATTTAAAGATCATTTCTCCACTAATGGTATTTATAGATATAGAACTCTTCCAATGAATCCACAGGAAAATGGAGTGGTTGTGCACATGAACTAGACAATAATGCAATGCGGAAGTACCAGGAGGTTACATAATAGGCCCCCCTTAAACATTTGGGGGAAGGCTATCAATAGTGTTGTATATTTTATTAATTATAGAGGTTCCTCTACTCGTTTGATTTGTGGTATTCCAAAGGATGCATGGACTTGTAAGTAGGTGAGTTATTCTTTTCTCAAAACATTTGGTTGTAAAACATTTGCACATATAGACTCTAAAAATAGAACTAGGATGGAAGCTAAGTTAAAGAAATGTATATCTGTTGGATATGAAATTGATGAATTCTACTATAGGCTTTGGCCTTTTGAAAATCATAAAATTGTAAGAATTAGGTATGTCATATTCAATGAGAAAGTATTGTACACAGATCTATTATAGTAGCATTAGAAGAAAGAAAAAGGTTATGTAGTGCTAGATGATACTCCAAAAGGTGATGTTCCAATAGTTCTTGATGACAACCACAAGAAAAAATACCACACACCCCAGTAAATTTGAGATGGTCAAAAAGGCTAAGTAGACTTGTAGTCATTTTTTCTCCCTCTTTGTACCCTATTTTTCTAACTGGTGTTGGTTAACGTAAATGTTATGATGAAGTTGTGCATGTTGAAAATAATTGATTGATTGTGTATTATCTTTGATTCTACACAAAATTTCATATCTTTACCAATTAGTGTATGCCAAGCTCACTTAGGCATTGAAGAGAATTTCTTGTCTCTGCCAAGCATTCTAGAGTTTGCCTAGTTTAGAAGAGGATGTCTATCGAGTTTACTTGATCATCAAAGGAAAGTTTGTAGAAGTTGAGAGTCAATCAAGCTCACTCGATTAATGAAGGAAATGTTGGATGGAACTAATGTTAACTAAGCTCACTTGGTTACCAAACAAAATTTTTGATTATGCAGTGTTAACCAAGTTCACTTCATTAACAAATGAAAATCACTTTGAGTTATTATCTACCGAGTAGGGTTAGCTAACAAAGGATATTCTTGTTTTGGCATATTGAGTTCAATTGAATTGTTTGTTTGTTCTAGCTAACTAAGAAGATGAATATTAAGTATTCTAATTTGTATTCAAGCTGAATTTACAATGTGTAATATAAATATAAGGTCAAGTTGAGGATTGCATGTATGGAACATAATACAAGATTTGATGATGCTTAGAGGAGGAAAATTAGAAGGATAAGCAGAATATCCTTCTGCAAAGATACATTCAATCAGGAAGGTTCAAGTATACAAGCAAGAATTGAGATTTGTAATAAAAAATTTAGTTGCATTGGAAATTAGGTCATATTATTGGTACTGTCTAACCATTGTAGTAGTGATCTAAATCTCTTAATAGAGTTGGCTTAGTAGCTATTTGTAAATCCTCTAACGAGGTGGTATTTCTAGTTTGATTATCTAAAGACCTCTAATAAGGCCACTTCTAGTAGAATGATTAAATCCTCTATAGGGTCACACCTAAAAATGTGTTTTTTAACCTTTAACAATGTTGACTGCTAATAGGGCTCACTTCAGAAGAGTGAAAATCAATAACTAGTTGCAATTGGTGGTTTTTCCCAAATTGGGTTTCTACATCAAATCTTGGTATCAATTGTGTTCATAGTATTTATTTCATGTGTATAAAACTAATTTAAAGTAATATTAATGATAGATAACATCTTAATAGTTTCATGACAATAATTTTCTAAGTTATTTTAGTGTTTTTCGAGTTACAACATTTACTAGTGTAAACTAAGTTCATATGTGTTTGCCGAGTTACAACAGAATACAATTGAATCAGTGTTTTGATTTGTATTGAAATCTAAGGGATATAGGATTTATTTTTGTAGTAACTAATTCATCTTTCCCCTCCTAATTATTCCTCTTATATTTCCAATAGGGCAAGTGGATACTAAGATTCTATGGGAGTTTGAAATGGAAGAAGAAATGGACTCCTTGTTGAAAAATTAGGCTTAAGATTTATGTAAGTTGCCTGTAGGTAAAATAATTTTACATAATAAATGGGTTTATAGGTTGAAAGAAGAGGAAAAGAATTTTTAAAAATGTCCATTGATTTTGATGAGATATTCTCTCATTTTATTGAAGTGACTTATATTCATATTGTTTTAAGTATTGTGGATACTAAAGATTTGCATTTGGCATAGCTTGATGTTAAAATGGCCTTTCTTCATGGTGATTGGGATGGAGAGATATATATTGCACAACGACAAGGATTTGAGGTCAAATGTAAGGAGGACTTAGTGGGTAGATTGAAGAAAAGTTTATATGGTTTGAAGCAAGAACCTTAGCAATAGTATCTAAAATTTGATAGTTTTATGCATGAGCATGGATAATGTAGGTGTCATTGACATCATTGTGTTTATTTTAAGATTTTGGATGATGCTAGATACATTTTTTAATGCTTATATGTCGATGATATGCATGTAGCTGGGTCTAACATGGATCACATTAAACTTTTAAAATAAAATTAGCATATTTAGTTTCTATGAAGGATTTTGGGGCAGAAAAATAAATCATTGCTATAAAAATTTGTAGATATGGGAAGAACTAAAAATTGACATTATCTTAGGCTAATTATATTGTGAAGGTGTTACAAGGTTTCTCTATAGAGAATGCTAAAGGTTTCAACACACCTTTACCTAGTCATTTTAGGCTGACTAAGGATATGTGTCCAAAGACACAAGAAGAGGAGGATAAGATGTCCAAGGTACCTTATGATTCAGCTATAAGAAGCTTGATGTATTCTATGGTATGCACAAGGCTAGATATTGCACATGCAGTGAGAGTTATTATCAGATATATAATTCATCAAGGAATTGAGCATTGGAATGCAATCAAATGGTTTCTCAAATATTTGAGAGGAACATCTAGTAAGTGTTTACACATTGAGGGCTTTACTAATACCTTATAAGGCTATGTTAACTAAGATTAGGTAGGGGATATTGATACTAGGAGAAGTACTATAGGCTATGTTTTTTCTATTGGTGGACCAATAGTGAGCTAGGTTTCTAGGTTATAGAAGGTGAATGCTTTATCTAGTACAGAGGTAGAGTATGTTGCTACTATAGAGGTAGCTAAGGAGATGATATGACTTCAATTCTTCTTGCAAGAATTGGGACACTAACAGAAGGATAATTTTTTGTTTACAGAAAGTTAGAGTGACATTCATTTTGTAAAGAATTATGCTCTGCATTCAAAGGAGAAACGCATACAATTGCAATATTATTTCATTTAGTTAGTTCTTGATGACAAAAACTTAAAGATGGATAAAATGTGTATAGATAATATTCCAAAAAATATGTTTACAATGACAAGGGATAAGTTAAACTCCTCTTCAACTTTGGTTGATATTCTCAATAAAATAAAATAAAAGAATAACAGAGTCCATGGTGGTTTGATCTAGTGGGACCCTCATGGAGTAACAACATTGCTATAGGATCAGTTTCTAAGTGGGAGGTTGTTGTATAGTATGGAAGATGATCAGTCCCCAAGAGGGAGATTGTTAGTTTCTGGTGAATAATTAGGAAAGTATGGTACATTCTTCATAATTCCTTACCATTTTTTGGCCAACATGTTGTAAGTAATTTTAACCCTAAAGTGGAAAAAATACTTGTATAGAATGGCATAGGGTTAGGGATTTTCCATATGGTGTGATGCAAGAATTACTTCTTCTGGTGGAATTGAGTTCTAAGGGATTACAACTTGTAATTAGGTTGGAATCATTGGCTAGTAATAATATTAGACTTGTTGTTTGGTGGATGTAACCTAGCGATTGGGTGAACCATGTTAAATCTTGGTGTCTTGTGTTATCTTCTATATGATTTTTTTTTTTTTATATTGGTTATATTTGCATGTAATAACTATTTCTATATGAGGTTAATCCTAAAAAATACCACCAAACTCACTATCCACCTGCTCTTTATAATACTCCTTTCAAAATAATAGAAATTTAATTGATCTTAGCAACTCAAAATCTTTCTATGTCCTCTTACCATGCCAATACCATATCAAAAACACTTATCAAATCTTAATACTAGATCTCTAACTTTGTACCGCAACGATCTCTCTTATCGCTTAGTCACATTTACCAAATTCACATATTATTTACTTGTTACACTCTATAGACATTACATCACAAGGAAAATAACTTTCCTTTATATGAAGTCCTCAAAATAATTAATTGATTCAGCCTTAAGGCTTTCAAAATTAATTACAATAGGAACTCATTAAGATAGAACACGACAATATATCTTTTTCATAATTACAAAATATTGTTGGCTCATAGTCTTCATAAGTTCTCATACATGCAACCTCAAACTTCATGCATTTGAAGATGTCATCACCAAGTTGTCTTTCGTCTCTATCTAAATTCTCTTATTTAGATTGTAGCCCTATTAGGAGATTTAATCCAAACACAATAAATCATTTCTCAAGAATTATGTCAGCAAAATATCATCTATAAGTCATAAATAATTGCTACCGGTCTTTGACTTTCTATATCACATTTTATCCAAGTCATCATGGTACATTGCAGAATATGTCCTTAACTAAAATTGACTTTGTCTTCAATACTTAATTTGTACAACCTGAATCTATGTCTACTACTTTGCCAATCTTCTCAATATGTTGACATCAATGACAAACATAGTCATGAATGGAGGATAGAATCATGGTGTCAATCTCTTCAATCCTCTAACAATGCTAAAATACCACCACATCGAATATCATTAGAATTCATGATTGCAATCTTCCCCTTTGGAATTGATGGAAATATATATGAAAAAATTTGAGTTCCAAGAATACTAAATTCAACTCTAATACTCTTCTATTGCTGATCTCATATTTTAAAATCCTCTTCATCAATCAAATCTGAAACTCTAATGAAAAATTGTTTCTCCCCATTTGATATACACACTATAACATTTGAGGTCATATTGTGATGAGAATTTGTGATGAGGTGTAATTTGTTCTCATTTTCATGTTTTTTTTTTTCAATTATCCCTGACATCACCACAATAATTACATCAAACTCATAATTGTGGTGCATGCATTATTTTAAACAAAAAAAATTAAACACAACATAAATCATTCCTCATTTATTTTGATTATGGAGAGCTATGCGTGAAAGAGGTGGAGAGCTCCAAATGAGGCTAGAGAGCTATGAACATTGCCATGCCTTTGTGATTGGTGCATTTCACTATTGTACCCTTATGATCTTTGAATTTTGTTTTCATTCCCTTGCAACTCTATGATTTCATTGTCATGTCATGCCCTTGTATGGCACAAATCACTCCCCATTTATTTTAATTGTTTAGACCTATGCATGAAAGTGGTGGAGAGCTCCAAACAAGGGTGGAGAGCTATGAATGCTATCATGCCCTTATAATTGGTGCATTCTATTGTTGTGCCCTTGCAATCTCTACATTTCATTTTCATGCCCTTGCAACTTTGTAATTTCATTGTCATGATGTTCTCTTTTGATCTATGTGCCCTTTCTCTACAATTTTCTTCAAGAGTGAGAAAAGGTACTTATGTAAATCTTCTTTTCTTTTTCTTGTAAACATGTATGTCTTTATATTTCTTTCTAAACATGTACCTCTTTATATATTTAAAGAGATCTTTCTTAAGGTCCTTATTACATATTAGCTTACAATAGAAAAATTGATCTAGTTGCATACATATTCCAAAATTAAAAAAAAAACTCACTCAAGCCATGCTAAATGAATTGTTCCAAGATCCTATACAAAAATCATGCAGACCATGAAAAATAGGTACAGTTCACAAGTAATTTTACAAAAACATATCATAACAGATATTTTTAGAAAGAAACAAGCCATCAACTAGTCTTTATATATATATATATATATATATATATAAAGAGATCTTTCTCAAGGTTCTTATTAAATATTAACACAACAAAAAATTAATCTAGTTAAAAACATATTAAAAAATCCAACTAATAAAACAATAAAACTCACTCAACTCATGTTGAGTGACTTACCCCAAAAATCTTGCACAAAACTAATGTAGATTGCAAAAATTGGGCAAAGTTTGCAAGAAATTTTGCAAAAACATATCATAGTAGATATTTTAAGAAAGAAATAAACCATAACCTAGTTAAATATGTCTAGTTCTTGATTAGCTAGGTTGATTACAAATTTCTATAGAACTATCATCAGATTGGGTACAAGAAAATGAACAATCAGTTATTTGCAACTAGTAGGATCAAATATAGTTTCTCAAGGTGATAAAATTGCATATGTAGATGCATCACTTGCATGCTAGTCATGAAGTTCATTCCCCAACTTATAACAAATGGTTGTATATAAAGGCTCCATACACTAGCCCAAAAATGGAAGCCAAGGATGTAACCAGGAATATATTGGCACACTCTCCCTGCGAGGATCCCTAGTATCTATTATTGTTTTTAATTTAGGCATTGTATATGATCCATAATGTTATGAAGTATTGAATCTGGTAGTAACTTCTCCCATGTCTCTAGAAAATGTAAAATAGGTCCAGGTCCCCTTGGCTCTCAAGAATTTGTAGAAGCTATTCTCACTGATGGAAGAATAACTTTATTAAAGAGTTGAGTGAAAGGAGTTGAAGAAGCAAGTTCTACTTCTATGTAAATGCCATAATCATGAGGCTTATTCCCTTTTAGAAGCTTTTTCTATAGTAAAATTTCATATAAACCATGCAAAGGATCTTGAAGTGGTTCACAACCTTAAAACACTCTTATAAGAAATTGCAAAGCAAATGTTGATGCAATGCATGACAAATTGCACAACCTATAGTATTTATATATAGATAGAGATACTTTTCAAGGTACTTATTACATATTAGCATAATAGAAAAATTGCTCCATCTTCATGTACATATTCTAGAATCTAAATAATAAAACAATAAAAATCATTTAACCCATGCTAAGTGACTTAGCTCAAGGTCCTATGCAAAAAAAATGCAGATGACAAAAAATTATGAGAGTTCACAAGAAATTTTACAAAAACATATCATAGAAGATATTTTTTTGAAAGAAACAAGCCATAACATAGCTAAATTGGTCTAGTTTCTAATCAGCTAGGTTGATAAAAAAAATTCCTATATTACTGTCATCAAATTAGGTACAATAAAATGAACAACTAGTTGTTCCCAAGTTGCAGGATGAAATATAATTTTTCAAGGTGGTAAAATTGCATATGTAGATGCATCACTTTCATGTTAGGCATGAAGTGCATTCCCCAACTTATAATAAATGGGTTGATATAAAGGCTCTACATACTGGCCCAACAATGGAAGCCAAGAATGTAACCAGGCATGTATTGGCACACTCTCCTTGCAAGGATCTCAAGTATCTATTGTTATTGTTGATTTGGGCATCTTATACGATCTAGAATGTTATGAAGTAATGAATCTTGTAGTTACTTCTCCCATGTCTCCATAAAATGTAGCATAGTTTCAAGGTCCCTTGGCCCCCAGGAATTTGTAGCAACTATTATCACTATTGGAAGAATAACTCTAGTGCAAAGTTGAAGAAGAAAGTTTTGCTTCTGTGTAAATGCCATAATCATGAGGCTCATTCCCTTGTAGAATTTGCAACACAAGCTGCAACACAAATATGTATATAAGAAAAATGGAGAGATCTTATAGATTTTTTCAAAGAGTTGAAGGAAAGGAAAAAGGGTTTGATTCACAATTAATGAGAAAAGAAAAAAAGATCACTAATCATGATGGGAATCTATCATTACACTTCATTATCAATTATCATGGCAATATAGAGCTAAAAGAGACAATAAAGAATTCTGAATCATATTTGATAATCCATAATAAGATAATAAAATGTGTAAAAAACACCTAAAAAGAATTTTGAATACAGAACAGATGTAATGCAAGAAGAAGTTGCAACACAAATCACAAGGCTCATTTTCTTGTAAAATAACAATTTTGTTGAACACTTATAGACTCTTAGAAAATGCATTCTTGTTTTCTATTACCATTTATGGGATTCCCTTGAACAAATCAAAATGAAGAGGTATAAATACACCAAAATTTTCTTTTAAAACCATATGTGCAGATATAAACATTCAGTACAATATGTTCAATTATTTTTCAGCTATACACATTAATCACAAAAATTTATTCTTTTAAAACTAAATGTTATCATCATAGTTGTCATATTATATATGGATGTACAATCTTGGTGCAATAAGATGAGGTTTTATCTAATATATTGTAATGTTTCCACTCAAAAGATATCCAGATTGAATTTTGATTTTAGAGGCATGATATTCCATAAGTAGGTTATCGGCTGCATTACTTATTCAATCTCATTACAATTTATTTTTTTCCCTTATTTAGTTAAAGTTCTTATTTTATTTGTCTCCCATAAGTTCTCTTTATTCTTGTTAGATTCATTCCCTAATGACTTCATCATTTTAATGCTTAATACTATCCTAGACATATGAAAGTTATCTTAAGTTTTAGATAACTCATTCTACTACTCACTATTTAATCTTTCTTGTATAATATTTCATTTTATTACTTCTTGTTCCACTTTGATTGTCTATTTCTTCTTTCAATTTACTTTATATATGTATATGTTTGTTCCTACTTGATCCCCTTAATATGCACACTCATAACCTATGTGTCTATTGAAATTTACTTTAAAATAAAGGACCATCTTAAATTATACTTTTTTGATAATGTAGCAATCTATTGCAATTACAAGGGCTTGTCTAATGGGAAACCATCATTTGAATGACATTGTTGTCACATGTCGTCATAATTGCAATAGAAACTACCAACGAATGGTTGTCACTCCAATGATGTTTTCATCAGAAAACCTCATCATTGCAACATCCCTTCTATTGGATGCCTATCAGGTCTACAACAATGTAGTCAAAACTACAACAACTATCTAAAAATGTAAGGCATTTTACTTTAATGATAAATTTTCAAACATAAGACTGCATGAAGAAGAAGTCTTCATTTGTATTTTTTCAAATGATGATGGATTTTTTTGTTATCATTGTGACAAACACCCTAGCTATTGCAATTTATGATAGCAAAAGTTTGGCACCCATCCGATGAGGGCCAATTTCTATTACTCTCACTCAGGCAATGGCTGGTTATCATAATTGCAATGGCTTGTTGTCACAATTTAGGCCCAAATATAGTAGTGACTTCTACCCCATTCTATATAATCATATTTCTCTCTTATTTACATCAATATTTTATTCATAAATATCCCCTATTCATAGGATATATTTTTCATGCATTACTTCTCCTCCATTGACATCAATGAGAAAGGAATCGTTATGTCAATCATCTACTCAATGTCTTAAATCATCTTAAGTGTTCGAAGAAACTATTGATTACCAACTACTGAGATTCCTTCATGGTGCTACTCAATCATAGATACTCCTTTATAGAGGAAGTATTAGTATTAAATCTACATTAAAAATAGTGCTTTGTACAAGTGGAAAGATGCAATCTCTACATTGTCTACTTTGAATTAGGTAGGGCCATAACCCCAAGCATACCTTGTAAATAACCAAATGTACACTTAGGAAAAAGGTTTGTAAAAATATCTCCAATTATCTCCTCTTTATTAACATACTCTAATCTCATCTCTTTTTTTGCTACCTTGTCTCTCAAAATATGATAATTAATCTATACATACTTTGTCTAGGAATGTAACTCGTTACCTTTAGACATATTTAATGTACCTATGTTATCATAATGTATGATAATAGCTTTTGAAAACTCTATCTTGATGTCCTTCAACATCTATTTAATCCACAACATTTAATTACAATTGTCTCTTGCTACTAAATACTCTTCCTCTATTGTACTTTTTGAAGTACAATCTGGTTTGTTTCTTAACCAAGAAATCATTCTTTCTATGAGAAAATTTTTTCTACCACTTGTACTCTTTCTTTCATCCATATTGTCTACCAAGTGTGCATTAGTATAAGCACATAGAGTAAATTCATTTGATCTATCATACCATAACCCAAAATTAGGTTTACCATTCAAATATATCAATATCCTCTTTATTGCTATATAATGTGATTCTTTAGAATCGACATGAAATATTTATATTATACCAAATGCATTGTATATATCTAGTCTTGTGTGAGTTATATATTGCAAACCTCTATTCATGGATGTGTTCTTCTTTTGATCAACTATAGGTGTTTCTTCTTTGCTAGATACCTTGTGACTAGTTATTGTAGGTGTACCAATAGACTTAAAAAATTTCAAGTCAAATCTCTTGAACAAGTATTTCAAAGACCCAGTCCATGACAATAAAATTTATCATTATTTTTTTCAATTGGTAAACCAAAAAAATATTTCATCTCACCAATAACACTCATCTAAATTTCAATCATCATTTAATCAAAAAAATTTGTCACTTGCTTTATCATCACCTCAAAAAATTATATCATCCAAAATATCACAATAGTCAACAAACCACTCTTAGTTTCTTTCAAATAACTTACTATCTAGAGTACCTATAGAAAAACATAATCTTTCCAAATACTTTTCCAACATCTCATACTAGATTCTAGATGCTTTCTTTCATGCTTACTATGATTTCTTTAACTTGTATACGATAGCTCATTCTTTTGTCAAAATACATCTTTCATGCTTCTCAATGTTGACTTAACATCCATCTAATACATTGTAAACTTCATCTTTTCTACATAAACCAAGAACATTCTCACTGCTTAAATTCTTGCAATAGGTGCAATTTTTTCTTTATATTCTATAGCTTCTTTCTCTGAATATCTATTGCAGATAAGTCTAGTTTTATTTCTCCCAACCTCACCTTGTTCATTCATTTTATTTCTAAAATCCTACTTAGTCCCTATAATTATTTTTCCTTTGTTCTAGGGGTCAATTCCCATGTCTCATTCTTCACAATATGATCTAGTTATTCCTTTACTGTTTGAATCTAATGATCATTCTTACAAGATTCATCTTTACTTTTAGGTTCAACTTGAGAAATAAAACATAATTCTTCATGTAGTCAATTTCTTTTGATAACTCCTCTATCTATCCTTCATATAATCTGATCAACACATGGTGAATCTTTGTCAAATTCTTTTTTGGTATTGGTGTCACTACCTAAACTATTACTCTAGTCCAGGTTTAGATCTTGGTTCCTCTATCTATTCTACAACTAGAATATCATTATGAAAAACATTTTTTGTCTAGAAAAATATCAAAATTTTCTTCGATAGGCTTAGGATTAGCTTCATTTTCAAAATTACAATCAAGCATTCTCTCTTGATCTCCAAACTTTTTAGCCACTTTACATTGGCTCTTTCAAGAATAGTTCTATTCTCTAATTGAAATGTATATAAGCTTTTATTTTCAATGAATAAGCAACGAACATGTACCTTAATTTCTTCTTGAATAAAATGTATCAATGCCACCATCTCTCTTGATATAAAATCTACTTCTAAAAAATCTAAAATATTTCATTGATGGTGCATGCCCAAACCATAATTCATAAGGTGTATTGTTTATACCTTTTCTAATCTACACTATGCTCATTGAAAATACTTTTTTATTAGATACTTCTCTCCAAAATCTCTTTGATACATAATTCTCAAACATCATAGCTCTTGTTGCATTGGTTAAAGACCCATTTCTTCTCACAACAATTATATTCTACTAAGGAGTTGTAGGGATAGATAGTTGTCTCTTAATACCACGTTCACTTCATAAAATGTATTAAACTCATTTGAAGTAAATTTTCCACCTCTATAAGATCTGAAAAATTTAATCTTCAATCCAAACCCATTCTCAACTCTATTGCTCAACAACTTAAATTTCTCAAATTCTTTAGACCTTTCTCTAAGGATAACTACCTGTGTCATCCTAGTAAAGTGATCAACAATAATCATGAAGCAGTTTTCATCGTAGAATCCTCTTATCTTTGTGGGACCACTCAAATCTATGTGAACTATATCCAATTTTTTTGTTGTAGAAAAAATCTTTCTAGGAAAAGAAAATTTATTTTTCTTAGCCATAACACATTTCTTGCACACAACATTAGTAGATTTCACAATTTTTTATAAATCCTTACAAAAAAGGTAATAGTTTATGTTACAAGCTAGAGTTTTCATTACACCAAAAGATTGGATTGTTAGTGCCCAATACTACCACTATACTTATAGAGCATAGGAGACAATTAAGCCATGTCACAAATCCTGAGGGAAATGGCTGGTAGTTAAACTAACAATTCCCCCCTCAGTGTTACAGCTTCAAACCTGTGACCAAGCTCTGATACCACTTGTTACAAGAGAGAGTTGTCATTGCACCAAAAGATTGACATGTTAATACCCTATACAACCACTAGACGTATACAACATAAGAGGTGGTTAAGCCATGCCACAAATCTTGAAGGGGAAGGCTAACTATTAATCCAACACTTTATTTCACAATAATGTCAAAATTTATATGAAAAAACCTTCTATGCCACAAATAATTATTATCAACTTTAGCAACCAAACATGTCATTCCTATATAATTTAGTTGATACAAAATTCCTTTGGATCTTACCAACTATCCAACAATCAATAGGTTATGTTTTAATCCATCAACAAAGAAAACACCATCTATGTTAGTTTTCAAATCAAGAGTAGTAGATCTTATTCCCTTGATATGGAAATCTCCATTGTTACCAACTCTTCTAATTCCTCCATCATGGTTTTTGAACTTAACCTTTTTTTTCATATCAGCAATAATATGATGTGAACAACCAAGTTATCTATGATCTAGTCATATTTCTTCTCAATTTGTGACACTAGGGCTTTCTCATCTCTAACTTATTTCTAAGCATTTTCTTCTTTTATAGCTACAAAGACTAACTCATCATCACTCTCACCCTTTCTTAGATTAATTATCATCATTTTAATACATAAATTTTCTAAGCATTCTAGACTTGAAATTATTCTTGTGATTCTTTACTCTCTTGGGAAATTTGCATGAAAAATAGCCATACTCATTACAAGTCCAACGTCTAAATATTTTCTTACCATTTGGTTATCTCTAAATACAAGTAAGGAAATTTCTTCTTCAATCTTTTCCTTCTTCAAATATAGATCTACTACTACTAGCATATTCTCCATAGGTTCTTGCAGTCTTGAAAAGGAAGGGTTTCCATTATTTATGCAATAAAAGGATTCTAAATCAAGAAACTCAATGTTCTATTCTATAGATAATTCAAATAACTCACTGATGAACTCCATATTTTGAATATAAAACTTAGAAATTTCATTTCTTAAATGAGCCCCCATTGATCTCCATAAGTTGTTAAGCTTATCCTTCAAGAATGTGATGCTCTGACACCAATTAGTAGAAAGAAAAATCCACCAAGATAAATGAGAGGGGGGGAGGGGTGAATTAGTTATCTGATCAATGAAACTTTTATCAACCTTATTTAACCTTGGGCATGTAATGAATATAAACATCAACCATATGAAGATACACATACACAATAACATTAGATATGTTAACTAGGGAATCCCTTGATAAGAGGGAAAACCCCAGAGGGGATGGTACCCACAAAATGATGTATTAATATAAAAAAATTTTGCAAGAGGATAGAATTAGTTAGGAGCCAATAAAATACATTCAACACATATCAATCCATATTAGCAGACTTTGAATCCCTCTAAGGAGACTCCAACCTTGTTAGGAGTTGTTCCAACCCTGTTAGGAATTGTAGAATGAAGAAGGACCTGCTATCAAAAAAAATTTAGGGGAAAGATCACCATAATAATTTTCCAACTTGTCACTATATTATTCCTCTTAGAATAATAGATAATACAACTGATGTCAGTAGCTTGAACTCTTGCTTGGTCCTCTTATCATGCCAATAATACACCAAAAAATATTCCTAGTTCTTAAAACCAGATCTCAAACTTTGCATCATAATGATCCCTTTGATCACTTATTCACATGTACTAAATTCGCATATCATTTACTCCTTAAGATCTATAGACATTACATCACAAGGAAAGTGACTTTCCTTTACACCAAGTTGTGAAAAAAATCATTGGGTTGGCCTTGAGGATTTTCCAATTAATAACAATAGGACCTCATCAATATAGCACACTACAAAACAACTTTTTCATAATTATAAAATAATGTCAACTCATAATATTCACAACTTCTTACACATGCAACCTTAGTCTTTAAGAACTTTTTGTAACGCCCTGCCAAGGGATCCAAAAGAATTAACCTAAATTTTTACTAAGTTTTCCAAACAATTTTTTTTTTTAAACAAGAAAGATAAACCATGAGAAAGACAGAAAATATTTTCTAACCATATTGAAGATTCCTAAGGGAGAGATCAACCATCATAGATTATATTCTATTCTCAACTCAGATGAAACAACTTGCATGCCTGAATTCTAAATTACAAGATTGAATATTCGTTAAGACAGAATTATTCTGACAACATTAACAGACACGATGAAGATATGAAAGAGAGAGAGCATAATAGAATATACAAAATAACTAAAAGTACCTACTTGGACATTGATGCTAATTTACTATGCCTCATAAATATGTAGAAATTCCCTTCCAACATTCATAGTCCTTCCAAAAACTGAACCCCCAAGTGACTAGGAGTGCCAAAAGATAAAGACCCCTCAAGAAGCACATAGAATTTTCACTATTATCTAAAGCATGTAGAAGCACATGAGCATGTAGAATCATGTAGAAGCATATGAGCCTGTTGAAGCATATGAGCTTGTCTATACACACTAGGAGAGCCTATATATAAAGGCCTCTAAGATACATCTAGAATATGTCTAGAAGGAAGTAGGAGATAAGCATGACAACTAAGGACATAACTTCTATGATAAGAAGATAAACATGATGAGGTGTCTAGAATGTTGTAGACACCATGTGCTTAATAATGCACTAACTCCTAAGTGTAGACAACATGTGCCTAATTAGAGTGCAAACTGCTATGTTGTCAACATGACAACTCACAAGACTTTTCATACTTCTATGTGAATAAATATTAAAATAATGCGCATTAATTTATTTAATTAAATTTCTTTATTCAATATTCACTTGACTTTTTTTTTAAATTAATTTTTTAATTTTAAATCTCATGCACTCACTTTATTAAATTCACTTGTTTTATCTAAATATATTTTAATCACATGCACGAATCATGTGATCTAGAATCTTTTAATAATTTTATTTTTTTTCCACTTTTAAATTTATTTTCAAAACTTAATTGATAAAATATTTATTAACTTAAATAATAATATTATTTAGCATTTATTTAAAAATGTACTCTAAACATATTAGTATTAAATTAAGTAAATATTATCACATTCCAAATCAAACTTATAACTTTTATCTTCAAATTTAATTCTTTTTATTTAATTAATTTCCCAAATAATTAAATATTAAAATATCATAATAATTTTCCATTTAATTAAATCATTAATTAAATATTTTAATTAGACTTAATTCATACAAAATTCACGAAGAAGGAGTTTGGCAATGATAGCAAAAATGCGAACTAGGGCAGGCATTACACTTTCTAATGTCATTGTTAAGTTTTCTATTGTCTCTATCTATCTTTTCTTGTCTAGATTCTATCCATGTTAGGAGATATAATCTGAACACTAGAAACCACTTCTTAGGTACTCTATTTTTAAACTATTTTCTATGAATCATAATCCATTTATAATAGTCTTTGATTTTTTGCACCCGCTCTTAGCCAAGTCATCATGGCACACTAGAAAATATTTAGTCAACTATGCTTGACTTCATCTTCAATACTCAATTTTTATGACCTCAATCTCTATCTTCTACCATTTCAATCTTCTTATTATGTGATCATCAATGAAAAAAATAGTCTTTGACTTTTTGCACCCGCTCTTAGCCAAGTTATCATGGCACACTAGAAAACATTTAGTCAACTATGCTTGACTTCATCTTCAATACTCAGTATGTATGACCTCAATCTCTATCTTCTATCATGTCAATCTTCTTATTATGCTTGACTTCATCTTCAATACTCAATCTGTATGACCTCAATCTCTATCTTCTACCATGTCAATCTTCTTATTATGTGATCATCAATGAAAAAATTAGTCATGAATGTAACACATAATAATTATATCAATCTCTTCAATGCTCCAGGAATGCTAGAATAATCTCCCATAGAAATATCATTAGCATTCATGCTAACACACTCAACTCATTTGATTCCTCTTGAACAACTTGACAAACACTTTATTACTTGGTGAAATTTAGTTTTCTTGGCAATAACTACTACTCAGCAACACATGATTATATACATCCTCATTACATAGTTTAGCCTATTTAGAGTATCTATATCGTAGTGATGAAAAACCACCTCTTCCTTTTGAATGACTAAGTGTTTTTCACTAATTGACAATACTAGACTATCTTTAGTGTAAAAAATATTCCCCTTTTTCTTTAGTGGAAAGAAACTTTATTATATTCAAAACTTGACATTCTAAATCTTCAAAATATGTACCCCCCACCCCCCTGCCTGTAGAATGTAATCCATACCTATAGTTTGATCTATTTATGCATACTCTTATACTTGTATATTCAAAATCTTATTCAAAACTTTTTATTTGTGCATACTGAGCATCAAACTAACTAATTCCTTATTACTCAAAAAACATGTTGGCATTAAGTTATGTTTTTCATTACTAACAAAACTTATTCATAATTCTATATGATTACTGAGTTCATCATTCAATCTCCAGTGTTTTCCAAGCATTTAATGGTTGCCAAGTAAGTTTAGTAGTTCAGTAGTTCACACTGAGCATTTTAGAGGTTACTGAGTGAAAATAGATAGTGTGCAGTCTAGCGGTTATCACCGAGCAGTTATTTGTTACCAAGCTTCACAATATTTACCGAGTGATCAGTTCCTGTGATGTGAAGCCAATGTTAACTGAGTGATGGGATGAGTAGTGTTTACTAAGTGTAGGAAAGGTAAACATAGTATTCAGTTTCTACCAAGTGACGCTATATCTAACGAGTCTCCAATGTTCATCAAGTTCAAAACTACATTGAGTGATTAGTATGGACCATGTCCTTAGTTCTACCAAATGAAAGACAATGTTGAGTAATGCAGTGGATGTCAAGTATCAGAAGGTCACCTAGTTAGCTTTTAGAACCCAAGCTTCTACATTTGGTCTGACTCAATAATATTTGTGTTTACTTGTGTTTTGGTGGACCTTCTAATTATGAGAATTTGGATGGTGTGTATGTAATGCATTATATCATACCCAAGTATAAAGAAGTTGTAATGTTTTGAGAAGAGTGAATACAAATTTGAATCAACAGCAGAAGAAGGTATTCAACCAGGTCAAATAAGGAGCAATCAAGTCAAATCTATCACAAAGAGGTGATCAAAATTTCAAGGATCTAATTTAAAAATTAGTTGTAAGTTAGATGCACTAATTCATCCTAATAGGTGAATCAAATTCAAATCCTTTAATAGGGTAGACTTAATAGTCTTGTCTTTAAATCTCTTAATAGAGTGAATACTTCATTGTATGTTTGTAAAACCTCTAAAAACATGGACCTAGAAGTCCTAATTGTTCCTAATAGGGTAGATCATCAGAAGTGATCATTGTAAGCTTCAACAGGCCAACTTTATACTACAGTATTGAAGTTTTGTGGGTATCATCCCCACCCTAGTTTTACTTTATATTTGGAAGTTTTCTAGGTCACCAAATATTGTGTTCATGTGCCATGGATGTTTATCTTTCATTTTATCATGCATGCAGTAGATTAGATCAATTAATGGTGAATGGATTATGTTGTTAATTGCTGAAATTTTAAAAAGTTTTGAAGTTACTGATTCAACCCTCCCCTCTTAGTAACCTAGCTATTCTTGATTATTTCCATCAATTGGTATCAGAGCATTATGGTTTTGAGGATAAAGTTTGACAACTTGAGTAAAAATAAAGGACAATGGAGATATTCAAACTTGACAAAGCTATTGACAATGAGAAGCTAAATCTAGAGATGGCCATAGCTCAACTTAAGGAAGCAAAAGAGCATCTTTCCCAATCCTTAAAAAGAAGGAAGGAACTTGCAAAGTAGATGAATGATCACCAATATGTTGAAGAAAATATTGAAGACTTTTTCCCTTCAAGTAGTTCAGATGAAGCAAATGAGGCAATCAAAGAACTCCTACAAAAGAATGGTTCCCTGTAAGAAGAGGTAAGAAAATTGAAAAGAGAACAAGAAATATAGTCAACAAGATTGTGCAAAATTTTGGAACAAAGAAATAAGGCAAGTGAATACTTGGAGGCAAGGAACAATGAAACTCAAAGTCAATCCCTTCAACAAGAAAGTCTTATCAATCAGCTCTCTAATGCAAATGAGGATATCATGAGTCTGAGATTTGAAAATGAAAGGTCAAGGAATGATTTAAGCACTAAAAGAAAAATCAATGAAATATTGAAGGTTGATCTAAATTATGGAAATGAATCAACAAAGTGAGCAGAATCTTTATAGGAAAAAGGGTAAAGCAATACTTGGATACAAAGAAGAAGGTGAATCCTCCAAACAAAGTGCTCAAAGGAATCAAAGACCTACTTGCAATCACTATGGTAAGATAGGTCATACATCAAAAAATTGTTGGAGCAATGGAAAGAAAAAATTCAATGGAAAATACTACAATTGCAATTAGCATGGTCACAAAGCTAATGAATGCAAGGAGAAACCAAAGTTTGAAGGCAAATGTCACAAATGCAAGAAACAAGGTCACAAGGCATCTGAATGTAGATCTAAACCATTCAATATAGCTCAATAATTTGTAAAGGAAATATTTGGCTTGGACTACGATACTTTTTGTAGATGGCATTACTATGGAGAATATGGACACATTGGCATAAACTATGCAAGGCATCACTTGAGAAAGAAGGCTACTACAATAAGATGTTACAGATGCACTGAACTTTGTGATATAGCTAAGAATTGCATGAATATAGGTAGAGTTGAAAATAAAAAGATAGCTATAGTTGATAACATCAAGAAGGAGATGAGATAGCAGTGGATTCCCAAATCTACCAAGCAAGCCAGTTCAAGTGATGATGGTCATGTCACTCAAGAAGTGGGTGACTCAACCATTTCCAATTAAGTTTTTAAGGAAGAACTAGAACTATATCTTCAAGTTGTCTCTTTAAAAATTCCAATGGAAGGAAGAAAAAGATCCAAAATAGTATTTTTGATACAGAGGGATCACAAAATTTTCGCATCAATATTCATCAAGCGAGGTTGGGAGTAACAAAGTTTTGTTTGGTCACCGAGTTACAATGTTCTACCAAGTTATCTGCATAGATAGTGGATGAAAACCTGCTAAGCACTATGTCATTATGGCTCTCATCATGTCGAGCATTAATGGAAGAACTTTCATCAAAAGGGAAGAATTTTGACTTCATGTTCTTCACTAATTTAGTATATCTAGGTTAGAGCAATTTTCAGAGCATCCAAGCAATCTTAAGCATAATTTATAGAAATTTTTTTGAAGAAGTTTTCTCAAGTCTACCAAGGGATCATGGCATCCACCAATAGCAGCAGTGAGGCAAAGAAAGATTCTGAGATGTTGGTGTGAGGTGTCAAATGGAAGGCTCCAAACTTCAAACTGATGCCAACAATTGTAGAATCACTTGACCCTAATGGAGCCCATTCACAAATTCCACCAAAGGTACTCATTATAAATGATATTCATACTCATTTCAAATGTGTTGTGCAAGAAATTGGAACCTTAGAGATGGATAGTGCCCTAAGAGAATTGTGTGTGGATGGAACCTTTAAGCCTGAGCATAAACATTTAGAGGAGAAAGGCTTGACCCACATTCCACACCTGCCAAGAAACTTCCAAATCAAATGGATTAGGTATATATTCAGCAAGGTGCATAATGGTCTATTGTGGTTAGAGCAACCAGTCTTGATAAGGAAGAAGATGATCCACATAATCACAGGTCTCCCTATGATCAATAAGGTCAAAGTTACCAAAACCCTAGGTCAGGATGAGCTACAAAAGAAAACCCTTACCAAGTGGGATAGTAGAGGACTAAACATCAATAATGAAGTTGATGTGGAACTTAGGTTTGGTATTCACATTATTACAAATAAGATATAAAACTCTAGTCAAATGAATAGTATGCCATGTGAGGCTATGAAATTAGCATATAAAGTTGTTAAGAAGAATTTAGAATTTGATTTAGTAGACTTAATGTTGAAATAGTTGAACAAGAACATGGAAAGTATTAGGACATCAAAGAATAATTAGTGTAAATTTGGTTCTTTGTTAACTTGTTTGTTCTTTTATGTACAAAAGTTTTCCCCTCCAAAGGATCAGTGGTATGGAGAAAATATACTCTAGTTTTGTACCAAATAAATGAGTTTATTGTAGAAATGGGTGACAATTTTGACAGTATAATGGAAAATTATTTTGAAGCTTTCAAGGAAAAGATGAATAACAGGTTTTGGATTCCACCAAAACTTGTTGAAGATTACAAGGATGATGTTTGTTTCATGGTTGACTATGATAGAGTATACATTCAGGAAATTAGGCCAAGAATTTTATGGGTGAAACCTCTTCCGTAAGAGGTTAATATTGATGAAACAAAGGAGATAATTGAAGCCTTGGTGAATGATCCTGTAGATCCAATGGTACCTATCTTTGGAACTTATGACGAAGCAAAGGCTAGAATAGAGCTTGAGATCAAGCTCCCATAGCCAATAAACAAAGGTAAGAGGAGGATTTCAAAACTAAAAATTGCTAGTGCCCCTCTCATGCTTACCAAGGGAAAAGGAAAGGAAGAAGAAGAATCTAATGATGAAGAGAAGGAATCAGAAAAGGAGGAAGAGCCTATAAGAAAGAAAGGTAGGGTGATTATCACCAAGCTAGCCAAGGCCTCTACAATTGTGTTTACAAGATGATCTAAGAAGAAAGGAGGAAGTGAGATTAAGTTCAATAAGCCCCCATCACCTTCCAAGAAATATTGAGGCAATTAGAAGAAAGTGCAGGTATCACAAATTTTAAAGCTTTAAAGTATGAAACAAGAACTAATGTAGAAAAGATGCAGATTGAGGAGCTAGTGCTGACAGAGATGGGAAAGAAAAAATATTCCCTAGATCAAATTGGTCATCATATTTCCAATGAATTATTAGGAAGGTTAAAACCAAGATGTGAATTAGTTGTACAAACAACAAAGGATATATATGAGCAATCTTTGAAATAGTTGCTACTGAATCTTACCAATGCTAAGGTTAAGAAAGAAATGAAGGAAAATGAAGGTAAGATGATGATTAGATTTCATACTTGTTTGATTTTGGTGAAAGATATTGAGCATGTAATAAAGGATGCTACATCTATGTGGAAAAATGTTTATCATATGCATAAGCCTAGTTAAGATCCAATGGAAATAAATGATGATGATGATAGTGACAATGCAGAAGATAATACACCTTGTGTGACTATAGATGCTGAGTATTATCAAGCATTGAAGGATGGTGAAGAAGAGAAAGACGAATAAGCTGAAGATGAAGATAAGGAAAAAGAAGATGAAGAAAGTGATCTAGTAATGATAGTTGCACAAGTTATAGCATCCCTTCCTCACTCTCCAGCAAAAATTGCTACATCATCTAGCATGGAGAGAACTTCAACAAGTGTGATTTCAACTACAATAGATACATCATCTACTCAATCACTATTTGCTCCCTCTCAGCTCCAAGTGTCACTAATGGAAGTGTCTACCACATCATCTACCGAGTTGTAGACCTCCTCTTCTTCAACTACTGAGTTAGGGATAGTAGAATTATGTACAACATCCAATTCTACAATTTTGTCTACTTTGATTTTGCATGTTCCTATAAGTGATTTAGTTGTAAATTCTTCTATCAATCCTCCTATTTTATGTACTCTAGTCAGTGTTCCACCTGCAATTACATCAATTTGGGGTAGCACATCAATTTTGGATTCTCTTAGTACTCCTGTTAGTATTCCATTAGTAGGCCCTATACAAGTTTTCACAGCAAGCCCTACTATTTATACCATTATTTCTATTTCAAAATCCAAAGTAGTAATGTCAGAAGTAGAAAGAAGGAAACCAATTAAACTTCTACTTAGTGGAAAAGAAATTGATGATATATACTTAGACAAGAAAATTGAAATTCCTAAGTTAGATCTTGATAATGCCGCTATGGAACAAATGAGATTGGTCAACCAACTTTCGGAACAAAAGGCCAGATAGAAGTAGTTAAGAGAAGAAAGGGACAAAGAGTTCAAGAGCGTAGAAAGTGCAAAGAATATTTTGATAGAGGCTATAGGTGTAGATGTTGATTCATCTTTAAAAAAATTATTATAGTTAGAGGAAGCAGTAAATAAATTCAATGAGGAATCTACTAGTCAAAAAAAACTGATAAAAAATGGTTGAGGAAAAGTTTGATAATAAAGTTCTTGAGCACATTACTATTCATCAGGTAGAGCTTTCCTCAATTTTGGAAAATCTTGAAAATTCTTTTATAAATGTAGCATATCTTTTTGTCAAGCTTTGTGATGTCACTGAGTACACAAAGGAAATCAAAGAAAAATTGAATATGATTGATGATGATCTAAAGACTAGTGCCCAAAAGTTGCAACTTGACCTTAGCTCAAGTTCTGCACATCACATGAAGGTCAGATTTCTTTTAGGCATGTAGACTAAATTGTCGAGAGAGGAAGCAAGGATTAGGTCTACATTATTGGACATCCAAAACATGATCTTCCAATCATGGACTCAATGTAGAAGCATATTTCATATTCAAAAATATTGATACATGATAATAATTTTTCAATTATAGATCATATGATTGAACTCTCAGCAGAAATTCAATTTTGGTTGCTAGATTCATAATATTATCTGCAATGGATAAGTGATGGTCCTTCACAATATCCTTAATAGTTTGTATGCACCTTTGCATGAATTCCATGTATGAGGTAACAACCTTTCTTGACTTTCATCCACCTCATTTCTTATATAGCACTCTTCTTGTAAAATTTTTGTTTTCTTCCCTTGTTAGAATTTTATTTGTTAATAGTAAACTAAGGTGGAGCTAGAATCTATGCTCAACTCTTTGCTATCTTTCTATAATTTTGCATCTATTTTATCCATTTTTTTCCCTTATAGACTTAAAATAAGAGAGAATATCATCATACTACTTTGGAAAAAATGTATTTACATTTGTGGTTAATTGTTCTAGCTCATTGATAATAGCAGAGATATGAACTTTTTTCATTGCTATCTCACTAGATACTTTTTCCATCACTCTATTTTCATACTTCCTCTCTTCTCTTTGCATAAACTTCTCTTGAATATCAATATCAAATTCATTGAATATTTCAATAATTTTAATCAATGGCTCAACAATTAGATAATTTTCATTCGGTGGAAATCATCCATAATAACCAAATAAAGAAAAATGTCTTTGATGTCATATAGTACTTGCCATTTTTAATGTTCTCTTCTTAGCTCAACTTGCTTGGCCTTTCTTGTAAATAGTTAACTTAGTATTATCATCTACTCCTAACTCAAATTAGATTTATCCCTATCAGTGATAGAAATTTATTCATCTAGAGTGACATGTTTACTTGTTATGGCTTGAGGTGAATATTTCACCTTCTTTTTTAACTTCTCACTCTTGGAATCTGGTGTGGCAGAGCTTGACACAACCAGTTGCAAACCTTGAGTTTGTAATCCTAGATTCAACTTATGCCACTCAATAGTCACCTCTTCTTTCTCTTTAAACTTATCACCTCACTTCTTCTCTTCTAATCATACTAGTGTACCCATCTACTATATAGGTTCAACTATTCTTTTCTCTTCTTTATTCTTTTGGAGCTCATCAGTCGAGCTTGGTTGTCCTTCCTATTTTATTCCCTCAATCCGAGGTCTTGAGGCAGTTGGTCTTACACATATAGAAGCTTGATATACTTGATCATTGTGACTCTTATATTCTTTCTAAATTTTAACTTTTCCCTCAAGGGTTTCATTTGTCTATGTAGGCACTTGTGTAATTCCTCCTATATTGAGCAACACACTCTATTGCTAGGAATCAAAAACTTGTACATTACCTTAGCTATCAACTTAACTTAATCTAGTAATAGGAGTAGATGAAATTTCAACTAGTTGAGTAGTTACCTATGTTTCAATCTTTGGGTAATTCTTTACTTGCACTAATTCAAGGTTAGGGTCCATCAACATTGCATAAGATGGATACTGCATTGACTTGATCTGAACTAGACCTATAATTTTCCACACTAGATCAATCATGAAAGTCTTAATAGGACTAGTTGTTGGTTCATCATCCATAATGATAGTATTTTTCTGCCCCTCATTTCGCTAGACCAATTGGTTGAAAGTATCAACAAGATTATCTTGTCTATCATCAATGTCTTATGTGTTGTCTAGTGAACTACATTTTCTTGTTCATCCTTAGGAATTACACCATAAATATTTCTCCATGTTATCTTGGTCTCTTCAAAAAATAAATCTATATTTTTATTTTCAGAATCATGAATTCTCTCCTCTTTGGTACGAATCTATTACAATATTCTCTAAAAGATAAAAAAATCTAACCCTCATCTAATTATGTCATAACATAAGCTAGTTTAATTTGTCTTATTTTCCTTTCTGTGGATAGTGTAAATTTCAACTTTCCATTAGTCTTATTATACAATTCTTTATGAATAATTTTTCCTAGCTCTACAAGTGTATACCTAAAATTTATCATCATACCAATTACAATCTCTTCTACTTTAATCTTATCTTCCTTAATTTATCATATTTTATCAATTAAAAACAAGGTAATACTATGGTGCTTCTATGATTCTCACATGCCTCATTGATTTTTTGGGGCTTGTGAGTTTGAATTAACTCAAGTCATTGGACTCAATCTTCTCTTCTTAATTCTCCTAATCATCCTTCTACACAATGAGCTTTCTCTTTGGTCTCTTTTCATGTTTACTGAGCTCAACTTCATTAGTGATTGTATTTCTCTTTATTGAGATCTTTATTTGAATAGGCCTGATTATCTTCGTGTTGCCCCAATTTTCGTCGTGCACCCATGTTCTCAAAGCGGAAGATTTTAAAAAAAATTAACGTCTTAGTCAGGTCTGGTCTTGTTTGAGTCTAGGTCTAAGTCATCCCTAGGATAGGCTATCTTTGTTAGGTTTCCTTGCCACTGCCTTCTTCCTCTAAGCTGGGTGGGTTGTTTTTAAAAGTCTCTTCATATTGGGTAGGTTATAGATCGCAACCGGGCAAGGATAGTGTGTTCCTATTGATGATATTTTCTAGTAGAAGAATGATTGGGAATTATAGTTACTAGGCATTCATAAAAAATCAGAGAAGATTCTTCGTATAGATGATGCAGTGACAGAGATGATGTGAGGAGTTATTCTTGAAATCCTTCAATGGCATTGGGTCTAAGTATGGTGATTGACAGGCTAAGCAGAATGAGTTATGAAACATGGAAGTCATGTTACTTTGTTGAATAGTTTACTGCTAATATAATGATGAGAGTTCCTTTTCTTTTCATTCTGATGGATTGCATGTTATGAGAAAATAGCCAAGCTCTTTGCATTAGTTATGCAAAAGGTAGGAGAGGGTGTTGCTACAGTGGATTGGAAAGGATTATAATGCTTGTAGATAAACTCTCAAAATATTTACAGGCTTCTTGCCGAGGATAGGTGATTGTTTTGTTTAGAGTACAATGCCAGAACTGGAAGTTTTAAGTACATCTTCTAATGTAGAGGTAGCATTCTGAAAACTATAGTAGGTACATGTCATACAATCAATGATTATTAAAAAATGGAACTTCTAGCACTAGTTATAGATGATTGTGGTACCAAGAAATTCAAATTGTTTTAGTTTATTTTGCAATTAATATAACAGAGTCATCACATATGTTACATTGCTCATTCTCGAACACATATTGAACAAAACTAGGTGCTGCAATGCTTACGATGATAAAAAAAATAGTAACAATTTAGTGCAAAATTATATTAAAATTGAGGGACTCTATTTAACAGCGAGCATGAAGACGTCTTTCAAAGTAGTGACATGGGCAATGTGATATAATTTCATGATTACAACAGTGGGTTGTGGAAGAAATCAGAAAAAATAATTAAAAGCAATAAATACGCATTTGAGGAAGCTTTATTTCAAGTTCGGGCATGCCTTTTATATTCAACAGAGCTGAACTTGTGCTCACCTAATACGTTTCTATAGTTAATTAAAGATTATGTTTTGCATTATTTGAAGGCATAAGTTGATTCTCTGATCTTTCACAATCCCAACGGTGAAAACGACACTTAATTTAGAGTTGAAACAAAAAAAAGCTATGGCGCGGTGGAATTTTTCATTCTGGCTACTCCATGGCGGGATTCGCACCTGGCGAGTGAAAAATTTGAAAGCTTTAAAAAAGCACTGGCACTGAGCTTTGTTTTCAGGCAATGTTTATTATTATTTAAATGTTCTAAGTGGCATGTGCTTTAAATTAAAATAAGACTCAAGCAATTAAATTTGACTTGCAGAAGTACATTCAACGACTATTCCATTGTGGAAATCACACCAAGTGCGTGCATTTCCTACAAAGAAGCCTTTGCCACTGGCGAGTATGACACTGACTTAGTTCGATTTCTGCCAAACAACCATTTCAGGCCTTGATTGAAGTAACGGTTTTACAAACAGTGGCGAACTTGATAGTTCTTGATAACCAATATTGTGTATCATGATTTGTATGCCATCGGTTGGAATGGATCGATTCTTTGTAATGATAATCATAGCTTATGTATTTGGCTATGTTCTTCTAGTTAGGAAATCATGTCGAATGATATGAAATTCAATTTGGCATGAAGAAACAGGTGCATGGGAACTTAGCACAAAGATTTAATATCATGAAGGAATTGTATATCATTCCTAAGCTAATGGCAGCATTTTATCAGCAGGATTATCACTGTGATCATGATTATTTTGGTTTTACACAGAGTGAAAACCGAGAAGGAATTGGGTAGAGTAAAGTGTCATAACAAACATTTCAAAGATGGATCACGGGCACATTCTTTTATCTTTTGAGATTTATCGACACATAAATCGGCTAGCAAGAGGTCAACAGCGACAAGGAAAATCTTCCAGATGCTGATGAAGGTGGTGATAATGGGCAAGAACAAAATTTAAAAAAAAAACATATAATCCCAATGTTGCTGTACATATTTTTCATGATCATTGAGATAGCTGAATGGTATAGAAAAGAAACTTTGGCAATGCTAGTTCTATTATAATTGTAAGACTTCAAGTGTTTATAATACATCTTCAACTTGATGTCGAGTAGTTTGATAATTATAAACTCAATCATATGAATTAGATAGATGTCTATTCAGATCTTCTTCTCGAGTAAGGTTAGATGAAGAGACAAAGTCATTTTGGTTCCCCTTATTGTATCTTCGTAAGTCCTTGGCTTTAGACCTTTCAAATTTTGGAATTTGAAACACTTCACATTCTCATGAAGGTCATATGTTGTAATCTCTATAGAAACTGTTGAAAGAGGATATATAGGAGTCAAAAAAATTTGGGAGGCATGAGAGGAGGTTGCAGAGACAATCATACTTGATGCCATTTCTTTACTGTCCATGTGCTTCCTTTTTCTGCATATACTTAGAGAGCTGGAGTAGAGGAGAGGGCACTTTTAATTTTTTCATTTTCATTCATACATCATAGATTGGTATTCAATTTTTGTAACAGATTTGGCTATAGATTGCAAGCAAATACAATTAAAGTATTGTGTTTGTTGTGTTTAAAACAAGAAAAGTTTTTTTATGAATCAGATTATCTAGGCATCAGTTTTTTTTAAAATTACTTTCAATTAGAGTATTGTTATGGTCAATTTTGAGCACTTTCTTGCATTCTTAGTCAAGTGGTGATTGGGTGGTAGATCAGAGTACTGTCATTTGATCCTATTGCAAAGATTTGGATGTTTAATCTTCATTTTAATCTCATATTGTTGCATTTGCAAAACTAATAGCATTCTTGCAATACCAATGTCAAAAAGTCATAGGATGTATGAGTTCTCAAAGTTGGCTAAGGTTTAGGATCTAAAATCTACCTGAGTTAGTCCTATATAGGATTAGCTTGGTTTTCCTCTGCTGTTCTCTAGTTAAGAACATACCCTGTAGTAGGAATTAGGAATTAAAACAAAATTCATTGAATATTATTCACATAGGAAGCTATATCTACCAATTCAGAGAAAAGCCAACAATCACAGAGTGGCTTTTCAACTATTGTATTCAAATATTGTTCCTAATTTGGGCATTAAGAGCCATTTTCATAAGAAGCAAGAAAGGAAAAATCTATTTACCAACACTTTAAAATACCTTTCTTATAATGCTCAATAACTACCCTTTATGGTGCAGGTGTAGGATTTTTTACAACCTTTTTAAGGCTCTTCTTTACATTAGGCTCAACAATGACAATTTTTTTGCCTCTTCCAGCCCATGGCTCAATAGCTACTATCTACTTTCCCTTTTAATCATCATTTCTTATTTTACCCACTCTTTTCTCTTCAGTAATTTACAAATACATCACTTTCTAGACTCCTTCTCCCAAGACTTTCTCAAGGTACTCAATAATAGTCTTTCTCTTCTTATTCATCTTAGGTGCACTAATTTGAATAGTGATCATCACCTTTTTTGTCTCATAGCTTCAAAATGGCCCAACATCCTTATCTACTACCTCAACCAATAGGCTTGTAATAGTTGTAGTTCCTTCATCAATATTAACCTCGTAAGGTAGAGGTCTCAACTGTGCAACTCTAGATAGAATTGCTTGTGCATATGTAAAATATTTTTCTACAAAGAAAAATATATCATCATAATATTTAGTAACTAGGGATTGTGGTATCCTAGACCTATTCTTCACTTTTTGCCTAAATTCTTCAAAATATCCATCCATAATAAATTCAAAGTTGTCACCTATCTGACTTATAAATTTATCAATTAATAGGTCTTGTCTTATCCCAGACAATATCTCAAATGATGGTAAACATGTTTTGTACATAAAATAAAATATAAACTATCTGATATTTAAACATACATAAATTATTCTTTGGTTTCCTTACACTTTCCAAATTCTCTGCTAATTATGTAAGTTGGAGGTTTGCTAGGTCATAATTGTGATCTTTCTTAACAATTTTCTATCCCATGTTCATTGCAACACATGGTATGCTATATGAGTAGCTTGAATAATAAGTTTTTTGTGCAATGACTTTGACACAAAATTATATCACTACATCTTGAATGGTAGATATTTTCATTCCTCTATTGTTACATTTAGCTAGTGTAATTGCTTCAATTTCATCTCTTCCTTGGCAGTGAATGGTCTTAACCATATTTGTAATAGGGTATCATGTAACATGGTGAATAATATATATATTTTTTTCACTAGTGCATTCTCAAACCATAACTTCATGTCATGCACATGGCTCAAAATGACTTTGATCTATTCCCTCTTGACATTACTTAAGAAATTTAGAACCTAAGTTTACTCTTTCTTGAAAATAATCTTATGCTCTTCCTCCAGTTGTTCATTCTCATACATAGCCTATCTTGTGCACACAACATGATCTTGCTTTATGAATCACGATTACCCTTGGTGGAATAGATGGTAGGGCACCTAGAGAATCACCTTTCATTGTAATTTTATGATAAGATTTGAATTTAATTGGGGGACATGCATCATTGCTAACTAATTGAGTGTTACTAACTTGTAATTCCATCTTCTTCTTAGCTATGGATAAACTTTCTTCCATTTTATTGATCTAGGGTTTGAACACAAAATTCTACATGGCTTGGCCTTTATAATTTGTTCATAAGTCACATCAAATGTTGATGGAATAACTTTAGATCATTTACAAGCTTGCTTAAACTACCTTTGATTTTCTTGGACTCTTCTATTCTTGAAATCTTGAATGCTCTGTGATCAAAATAACTCATAAGGTTGATTACATTGTGTAGAAATTTAAATTTAGGGAGTCATCAACACTCCATACATATAGTGGGTGGACTAAAGTTATCTTGACCATTAATTTAAATCTTGGTAAACATACTTCAAACCTTCTATTTACTCATTTGATGACTCACCTTAGTCATAACTGACATTTTGGCTTGATCTCTTTAGGACTAAAAAACTAACACTTGATCATCTCCATATTTTTAACTCAATACAAACATACATTACCAAATTCAAATCTCACAACTTTCCTTGTAGCTTTATTAACATGTTTCTTTTGAATTTTATGCATATGATCATAAGAAAAAGTGTATGATTTAGGAATTCTAAATACAATTCATACACACCTCTTTAGTTAGTTTGAGGTGGGGGAATCAGCATATCCATTGGATTTATTGATCACAACTTCATCATTTGAATTGTTTCCTTCTTTGATTTTCTTTCTTTAGGTCTAATTCACGTTTGGATTCTCACATATTCAATATTGAACTTTTCTTTGATATTATTCTCTTCAACATTAGGTGCTAGTGCTTAGTTTATACAATCTCTTCTTTTTAGACTGGCCTTCCAATAGTTAAAACACGCTAACCCCCAAAATTCCTCTAGTTTCACAATCTTCCTCTAAGATGCATCCTTGTATAATATACTACAATGTGTCCATTCTTTCTACAAAATTGACAATTGAACCAAGTATTATAATCCCAATTTATGGCATTACCTTACCTAGGTACTTTTCCTAGACCTTAGCTGTACAATTATTATTTTCTTTAGATCTACAATCTTATGCCTTATCACCATAGTTCTAACATGTGTGACAATAGCCTTCAAATCTAAATGTAGATTGTGTCTCTCTGGTCTCTGATCTACATTTATGTGCTTTATAAAAATGATTGTAATATTTTAAATAATTACCATTGAATTTGGGTTTAGGATTTTTCTTACTAGTTTTTCTCATGCAAGCATTTGTCATATGATTTATTTTTCCCTAGTTCTAGCATGTAGGCTTCTTGTTCTTGCATTCCTTTATTCTCCATACTTTGATGACTCACCTTTCTTGGTAGATAATATGAAGTCAATATAACTTAATCCATTAGTGTCATGAGGTCTTCTTTGTTCTATTAGTTTTGCATCAACTTGTCTTGTAGCCTCTCTATATCTATTTATTTTCACATGATTACTTTCTCAATTATTAATTTAGATTTCAGTTGATTGTTCTTGGATATTAGATTTGCAATTTCTTATACCTTCCTAGAAATTTCATTATTGGCACTTAGTAACTGATTGGCCATGTGAAATTTATTGTGAGTCGGCCTTTGTACAAAAATGATTCTCTCATCAAGAATTGTAGCCCTCTTCCTTTTGTCTTCCTCATCCATTACCTATTATTCTTCATCATTTTTCTTTTGTTCAATCAGTTCACATAACCTTACTAGTTGTTTTTCATGTTCTCTTTTAAGCACTCTTACATATAAATTTAGTATGTTGTTCTTCTCTAATAGATCTACTATTATTGAATTAGTTTTACTCAATCTACCTTCATCATATAAGTTCTCAATCCTTTCTTCTTTGTATTGTGTATCATTATGTGGAATTTTCATAGCCTTCCTTCTCTTTCTAGATTTCTTCAATTCCTCCATTGTATCCTTGAATTTCTCAAATGCAATCTACTAATCAACCTTTTGATTTGCAATAGCCTTTTCCAACTTGTAGCCTTCCATATCCAAGTTCTTTGAATCTCAAATGGTTCAACTTCAACCTTAGAGAATAGATATATAATTGGGAAAGTAAGATTGTGAGAGGAGGGGTGGGGGATGGGGGTCATTGAATTAGGATCTATAAAAATTTTACCACTTCAAACATAAACTTTGTTCATACATAATTAACCACACATATCTCTACCTTATTCTAAAATTTTATATGCAACATCATATATCAATATGTAATATCACATCTAGCATTTAATAACATGAATAAAATTTGTAAGAAATAAAAAAAATAGATAACATAATGATTTGGTAATGTAGAAACCCTCCAAAATGAAGCTACAATTATGATGGGAATGACCCACAAAATCTTCACTACTACAGAAATAAGGTGTGCCTATTAAGGCTACAAAGTTGGATCACTTTTGATGATCTACCCTATGAAAGGTATTTTTTGTTAAGTTCTTAGAAGACTATTAAGTCTACCTTGATTAAATTATTACATAATTAAGTGAAAACTTTTTTAGGAGATTTATGTAGGCTTGTAAAGAATTAATCAAAAATACCTATTAAAATGTATCAGTGCCTCAATCTTTTGGTATGCACTCTGAATGCTGATGACAAATATTCTCTATGCAATTGGATATCACCTCTCTATGATAGATTTTCAATGTCTTCTCTCTGTACTGCTTGATCGCCTTACTATTTCTAAACACTTAATTCAACTAAATTTACAGTTAGCTTCACATTTAAATATATAACTCACAACTAGAAAGACCTAGGTCTAAAACCCTCTTTAAATAATTTTTCAATGAAGCTTCTAGATAATGATTACCTAGTCCTAGTTTTTTGATTAGTTGATCTCCTCAGAAAGGGATTGATGATCCTTAATTATATGTGTAATTAACACCTTGAGTAATTCATCAATCTTTAAAAACTCTTCCAACTCATCAAAAATTATTTACAACAATATATGTGCCATTCCAAAGATTTATACAAAAATTTGTTAGTCAACACTATTAGCTTCCTAATGGGTGGTGCATGCTAATTCTTTATGTTGTCCCTTGGCTTCAACTATGTTGATCCCTCATTGAAAGTTTTTACCTTTGTATCACCCATCTCATATGTTTCCTTGAAAACAACTTTGCAACCACTAGATTACTTGGTGACACTTGGTTTTTCAGGCACTAACTAATGCTTGGAACAAACTCAATATATATGTCTTCTTTATGTAGTTTAACATTTACAGAGTATCTCAATTGTAGTGATGTCTGACCAACTCTATCTTGAAAATTAAGAAGGTTTTTTCACTAACTTGTAATAGAAGATTTTCTTTATGGTAAACAACCCTATCATGTAGGGCCTATTTTCTTCATTAGATAAAATTTGTGTTTTTTCTTTTTTAGTATATTTCCTTCAATGGATGTGACCTTGTTAGGATTCAAATAAAATAGAATTAGTAGATATAAATCCTTGTTAGTAGAATTTGAATTACTATAATGAAGTTCAATCCATATTAGTGGTTGTGCCAACTCTAGTAGGAGCTGAAAGGAGGACACCTAAATCCACATTTCAAATAGCCTCTAACTTTCTTTAAAAAATAATCTTTAGGATAACATATCCTAATTCATGGAATGATTAAACAAAAACTATTTTCTAATAAACTTTCTTTGAATCTCATATTAAATTCTCAACAATAAAACTCTACTCTTATTAAACATAATTTCCCCTAAGATCACATAAATAATAACTATCCACACTAGATGACACATACATCTTACCACAAGGAAACAAATTTTCCTTTAAACTAAGTTTTAATAAATAAATAATTTTTCCTTAAGGCTTTCATAAATTACAATTAATAAATTACAAATTACACTTCTGAAAATGATATTAACAAAAGTTGGTTTCCTACGAAAAATATGTTGAATTGTCTTCACAAAATCTCATAGAATAAACATGTAATTCCAAATAATTCACCATACCATCTGAACTTGTAATCTACCATATTTTAAGCCTATTGAATGAGTCCTACCCTCACTAAGAAGATACAATATAATTTACTTAAATAATCTAGCAAAAACTATCTTGGAATATTCTCCACAAAAAAAATTCTAACTCTCACAAATCTTCATAAATCTTTCTTAGAACATAGATATAGTATTTGGATAGGCTCCTAAATATACCTTCAAGTAAGTGTTACACAATTATCTCACCATAAACCTCACCAAATTATTGTTTATCTACAACCATTGATGAATTATCTATAAAATAGATTTTTTGACATGAATGTAAAGAACCATCATGAAAGTAATAAAAAGGTACTCAATGATGTATGAGCATCTTGGGTCAACGATAAGTCTTTTATCAATAAGAAAAAAAATCCTCCTCTAGATTTTTATTTGAGGATTATTTTTTTCTACTCATGGTATCAATTTTTGCACAATTGACATCTTATTGTAGACCCATTGTTCATCCTTACCCTAAGTGTACATAACCTAATGTCCATTGTGCTTGGAGTTTTGTGCCCCTTTCTCTACCTTCTTGTTTAACTTAGCATGCTATTAAGTTTAATTCTATATAGTTTCTAATGATGATGTGGTATATTTTACAGGTAAAGGACATCTCTTGGATCTTATGTGGACCTATTCCTAAGAGAAATAATTCTATTTTGATCTTTAGGTAGTATTTTTGTTCTGCACTCTAAGGAAGGACCTATTTTTTCATTAAATTGTTGACATGCTAACTTATGGTCTTTCTAGATATATAAGAACATGGATTATATTTAGGAAGGGATTATCATAATGTTTTAGGAGGTAGGAAATTATGAGGTAGAAGAAAGTCCCAATATTTGTAGCTTTGATATCTAATGTTGTAATCCATTATATTGGCCACAACTTGAAAGGCCTTATGTATCTAGTGACAATGATACAAATGATACAGATGTTGAATAAATAGAAGCACTACTAGAAAAAAAGATTCCATAGAGGTAAAGGTGTGTTCAAAGGTAAGTTACCCATCATTTGTTTCAATTGCAATGAGGTTGGTCATATTGCTACAAGATGTACATAGAAGAAGACATGCTATATTGCTGAGGAGGAAACAAAGGATGATTTTGATGAACATGATGATGAAGTAGTGTATGTTACAATGAAGGAAAAATCTAATGAAGATGAGGCAACTATACTTGTGACTTGTTTGAAAAAAAATGATAGATGGATCACTGATAGTGGATGCTCACATCACATGACTGGAGACAAAAGTAAGTTCATTACCTTAAATTGTTATGATGCAGATAGTCTAAGATTTGGTAATGATGTACCATGTTTGATAAAAGGAAAAGGCTCTATCAAACTCACAGATAAGATCTCATGTGAAAATTCTTACTATGTTGAAGGACTAAACTATAACTTGTTGAGTGTGTTACAATTGAATAATTTGTGATGGAAGGTTAAATTTGAAAACAAGATTGCTAAGATATATGACACAAATGGGAAACTGATTGGATTCAATACACAAATTTCATAATCTCAGGCAGTATACTATGTTAGTGATCGAGTATGAGCATAAGTTTTATTAGCTCATGTCTTTTTCAAGATTTAGTGAAAATTTAGCTTAGTTGACACATCACTTTATTAGGAGTTTGAATAATCGTATAATTGGGGGTGTTAAGGTATTTGAGCCAAAAACCCTCAAGGATGCAGTACATCAAGCTATCCTTGTTGAGCAGAGTGTCAACCTTGGTCAAGGAGGTTTTGTAGGAGTGCCAGTAGCATCAGGATCTAAGGAAACTACAATTTAGGTGGTAACAAGAAGCCTTCTTTTTCTAAGGGGAAACAGTATCAGCAACAGTCTCAGCAGACGCAGTAGCAGAAGGGATTGAACTTTCAAGCTCAAGGTGGTGGTAGAGGTTATAACTCCAAGAACAACTACAATACTCAGTGCAATAAACAAAATCAGTCCAACCAACCAGCTCAGAGCAGTCAGTCCTTTGTTAGCAGGAACAACCATCAACAATCAAATGCACCACCTATGGGTAAAGGATCTGGCAGAAATAAAGAATGTTTTTCATGTGGATAGATTGGAAATTATGTATCTCAATGTCCACAATGAGCACCTCAGTTTTTAGGACCCAGGCCTACAGCTTCAAAGCCTACAATTGGTGATGCAGATAGAGCTCATAGAGTATTTGCAGCAGTAGACCACCATCAGGCAAATCATCAGGGAATAGTAGTTGAGACCACAGGTGCTATTTGAGGTATATCTCTTTTAGTATTGTTTGATTCAGGAGCTACAAATTCATTTATTTCACCATTTATAGTTTTTAACTGTAAGTTGCATGTGGTGAAGCAAAATTATGGTTGGCAAGTGGAACTAGCCTCAGGTATTATGGTCTCCATAGATTTTGTAGTTCATAAGTGTGGTCTTAGTTTAGAAGGTTTTGATACTGTAGTTGACCTTCGAGTCATACCCCTTGGTTCTTATGATGTAGTCTTGGGTATGGACTGGCTTGGATCTTATAGAGCTAGTATAGATTACAGGAAGAAGATTATAATGTGCCAAGATGACCAACGGAATGATGTGAAGATAGTTAGGATACCAAGGCCTATATCTTTGCAGATGATTTATGCTATGCAAATGAAGTGAAGTTTCTGTAAAGGATGTCAAATATTTGTTGTTATGGTAAATGATCTTGATGAGGAAGATCCCATGAGGAAGACTTTAGATCATCTAATTTTACAGGAGTACACAGATGTCTTTCCAAGTGAGATTCTAGGCATGCCTCCAAAGAGGGACATCAATTTTAGTATTGACCTGATTCCTAGAGCAGAGCCTATCTCTAAAGCTCCTTATCATATGACTACACAAGAATTGGGTGAGTTACATCTTCAGCTAGAGGAACTTCTAGCCAAAGGGAGCATTTGACCTAGTGTATCACCATGGGGAGCTCCAATGCTCTTTGTGAAGAAGAAAGATAGTTCTTTGCACCTTTGTATTGACTACAGACAGTCAAATAAGGTGACTATTAAGAACAAGTATCCTCTGCCTAGGATTGATGACTTGTTTGATCAGATCAAGGGAGCTATAATATTCTCCAAGATTGACCTCAAGTCAGGATACCACCAGCTTCACATTAAGGAAGCCGATATTCACAAGACCACCTTTTGAACTCGCTATGGGCATTATGAGTTTATAGTGGTACCTTTTGGGTTGACTAATGCTCCATCAATTTTCATGAGTTTGATGAATGGTGTGTTTCGATCTTATCTGGACAGGTTTTTACTTGTGTTTCTTGATGATATATTGATATATTCTAAGACTTAGAAGGAGCATGAGGAGCATTCGCAATTGGTTTAATAGTGTTTAACAGATAATTAGCTTTATGCCAATGCAGCTAAGTGCAAATTCTTCAAATTGGAGATTCTGTATTTAGGGCATGCCATTTTAGGTGATGGTATTTTAGTGGACCTTGCAAAGATTTAGGCAATAATAGATTGGCCTACACTGACTAATATGTCAAAGATTCATAGTTTTATGGGTCTAGCTTGTTATTATCACATATTTGTCGAAAAGTTCTCTAGGATAGCGCATCCTATCACTTCTCTTCAAAGGAAAGGAAAGAAGTTCATGTGGATGAAGAAATGTGAGGAAGCATTTCAGAAGCTCAAGGAGCTTTTGACTAGTTCATCGATCTTAGCCATACCTGATCCAGAAGGTGATTTCATGGTGTGTACAGATGCTTCCCTAGAAGGGATTGGGGCAATGTTGATCCAGAATGAATGGGTGATTGCATATGAGTCACACAAGCTCAAGGATCATGAACTAAATTATCCTACACATGACCTTGAGTTAGTAGTAGTAGTTCATGCTTTGACAAGGTGGAGACATTTCTTGTTGGGGCATAGATTTGAGCTACATAGTGATCATTACAATCTTCAGTACATTTTCACTCATCCTAATTTGAATGCTCGCCAGAGACGATGGATGGAATTTCTATGCAAGTATGATTTTTAGGTTAAGTAAATTCAAGGAAAGGAGAATGTGGAGGTAGATGCTTTGAGTCATAGGAGACATGTTATATCATCTATGACTCTTAGTGTGGATTTGAGGAGTCGAATTCTTCAGGCACTTCCTACAGACTTTTGGTATCAGGAACTGTGTAGAGAGATAGATTCAAGAAGACCTTTGGAGGGTAAGTTTGCAGGCTATGCTCAAGAGTTAGATGGTCTTCTGAGACATTTGGGGAGGATTTGAGTGCCATTACTAGATGAGCTTCACACCTTGATCCTAGCAGAGGCCCATCATACACCTTACTCAGCACATCCAAGTGTCAAGAAGATGCATGTTGATTTGAGACGTTGGTTCTTTTGGTCTAGGATGAAGTGAGAAATTGTTGATTATGTGGCTACATGTCTTGAGTGTCAGAGTGTGAATGTAGAACACCAGCACCCAGTTGGACTTTTGCAACCGAATCTCATTCCTTCTTGGAAGTGGGATATCATCTCCATGGATTTCATAGTAGGATTACCTATGACAGTTCGTCGTCATGATGCTATAATGGTCACCATTGATCGGTTGACTAAGGTGGCACATTTTTCACCGATCAGGTCTTCCTACATAGAAACTTTTGTAGCCAATGTCTTCATGCATGAAATTGTAAGATTATATGGCATTCCTAGAAAGATTATTTTCGACAGGGATCCTATATTTACATTTGCATTTTGGACATCGTTGCAGCATGAGCTTGGAGCTCAATTGAATTTCAGTTCGGCATATCATCCAGAGACAGATGGTCAAATAAAGAGGGTGAATTAGGTTTTGGAGGATATGTTAAGGATGTATGTGATGGATAGGCAGATGCATTAGGAGGACTATCTCTACCTAGTGGAGTTTTCTTACAACAACGAGTATCACAATTCTATTGGCATGGTACCATTTCAAGCATTATATGGACATCCTTGTTGTACACCATTGAGTTGGGACAATCTTGAGGATCACATCCTATTGGGTCTTGAGATGCTTCGTGATATGGAGCAACAGGTAGTGCATATCTTTGAGCATTTGACTACGGCACAGAATAGGAAAAAAAAGTATGTTGATGCTCATAGGACAGATAAGCATTTTTCTATGGGAGATAAGGTTTTCTTGAGAGTGTATTTGCGAAAGAGTTTGATCTAATACGAAAAGGGTTCTAAGCTAGCACCTTGGTTTGTGGGACCATTTGAGATTCTAGAGAAGATTGGCCTGGTTGCTTACTGCCTTGCTCTACTGCCCAGCCTAGCTCGCATTCACGATGTTTTCCATGCTTCAGTACTTAGGTAGTATATTCCTGATATTGTACATGTTCTTGATTGGAATGTGTTGCAGGTAGAGGACAGGCAGCTAGCTTTGGAGCTAGTTCATATTCTAGAGTAGTGGGAGTTGACCCTCACGGGTCAAACCATCGAATAGCTAAGGGTCCAATGGCACCCTACTGATGATTCTTCAGCTACATGGGAGGATGTAGCGAGATTGCGGGAGTTATATCCCTACTTGTTTGTAGGCTTCTAGGAGTAAGCCTAACCCAATGGGGGGGGTGGATGTAGTGCCTACCCTTGTTCACATCTTTCTAGACACATTGTTGTTATTATTATCAGACTATGCTAGACTAGTTTTATGTTGATGGATTAGTGGTATTTTTTTGAGATTATCAAACATTATGTTATGGATTCAGTTGATATATGATGAGATCATTTAGACTTTACATTTCATGTATGCATGATGATCATTACATTGCTTTTAGTTATTGATGATGATTAGTCAGATTATTTATTATCTTATGTGTTTTATTATGGATACTTACCCCATACTTGCATGTGTATGGTGTGCGTGCTTGCTCTTATTATATGGTGTTTCTGATATGGTTAAGGAAGGAAGTTGTAGTCACCTACTAGTCGGGATCTACACGATCCACCACTTCTTGCCATTGCCTGTTTAGCATAGCATTATATATTTTGTATGTACATGCATGGTTTTTATGCAGGTTGTAGGTACTAGGTATCGACTTCCCTGAATTGCCAGGATGAGCATACCCTATTACACTTTCTCAATGATAAGAGAAGGGAGATAAATTCTCAAGTCCAAATACTAAACCCTTAAACCATTTGTCCTAGTGAGGTAGGACAAGTATCTAGATATTTTTCCCACCGAATGTGTCAGATGACATAATTCATGATTTTTAACCCTATAGATTGATTTTGTGTGAATTGTTCTATGATAGGTTTTTATATTTTATCTTGGAGGTCTATGGTGAATTTTCTATTAATTAAGTCTTAAAAAAATAGATTTGACTAATAAATTAATTATTTCGAGAAAATTAATATAATATAATGATCTTTGATATTTTGATTATAATTAATTAAATGAGAATTAATTGAAAAAAAGAATTAAATAAAAGAAAATTAGAAATTAAAAACTAATAATAATTATAAAATAATAATAATAAATTTTATAAAATTTAAATAGAAGTTATAAAAAATTAAATAAGGAGTTATAAGCTTGCCTAGGAGTTAACGCACCTTTTTATTTCTCATATGTCAACAACATGGGGTTTAGTGCACCAATTAAGCACATGGTGTCTACAACCTAATTACTAATCTAGAAGGTTGGAATAGACTCATGCTTAGTTGTCTGCACCTTCTAGTTTTTTCTAGAGACATTCTAGGTGCTTCTTGAGAAGCCTTTATATTCAGGCATTCCTAGAAGCTTAGATAGCATTTGGAGAGCATTTTTGAGCATTGGAGGACTTAGGAACTTTGAAGAAGGGAGGAGCTTTCTCTACAGGTTTTCTAAGGAAGAGTGAATTAGCATCAGAATTTGAGCAGACTCTTGTGATTTTTCTTATGCTATTTCCGCATCTTGCACTTCCTATCTTCTTCATCTCTTCCATATGTTTTCTGACAAATTCCATATTTTGGTTGTTTGCATTCTCAATATGGTTAGTTAAAATTTATTTGAGAAAACACCTTATATGCATAGATCTGAAGAGAACACGAGGCTAGGGTTTAAATTATAGTCAAATCTATTAGCAAACTTATTGAGTAAATTTGGAGAGAAAAATATTTGATTGTTTCATTTAAATTGAAAACCTTTAGAAAACTGTATTGATATGAACATGCTAATTCAGATCTACAAATAAATAAATAAATATATATATATATATATATATGTATATATATATATTGGAGGACCGAATGTCTAATCGCATTGCGATTTACGTTTTTGAAAAAAATGTTATAAATTTTTATAAATAAATAAAAATGATTTGCATATAATAGGTGGGCAGGGAGGACCGAGCCCGTACCCCCACCTCTGCGTTATGGCAGTGGCCTGCGACACTACTAGCACAGGCTCTGCGACCACTGTCATAGGCCTGCGACAACAAACCCGCATGGTACCTCCGTTTGCGGTGGCATTTTTAACATATGCGATATCGACTTTGATAATACGCATTTTGTGATTCGTTTTTTATTTTTATAAATGTTGATATTATTAATATATATATGTATATAAGTATATATGTATATATACTTATGAATAATTATTATTATATTTAAAAGGTTAAATTAATGGGTCATTCTTTTAAAAGATAAATGATTTAAAATATTTTGTCAAATATTATTTAAAAAGGAAAGATATTAATAAGTTATCTTAATTAAACTTAGTTTAATTAAGGTTAAATCGAAGATTTAGTTATGCAATTTATTGAATTTATTATTGGAACTCGATAGGAGTCAATTTTGAACAATGTTTATATAAACAATATAATTAGAAAATTGAGTCTAATGGTTTTGGGAGAGAAACTTTTTAAACAAATACATGGGTTCGGAAAAATGTACAAATGTTTCTCCATTCATTATCTAAAACTCGAAACAAAAACAAAAACCTCTACACTCTATTCAAGTATGTAATTTTAGCAAAACTAAAACATGTGCTTGCGTTGTGTTTTCTATATGCTATTTGTTTTGTGTTTTTGGTTGACTAGTGTTGACCAGTTATAGGACATCTACTAGAGGCTTCGGGGGTTTATGATTGTGATGTCGTGATGATGTCTTACTTTCAATCTTTATAAACCCAACTATGGTTATGTGATGGAATGCTCTATGTAATGTTTGTAATTATTGATTGTATAGTTGAGTCTCTTATGTATGAGACACTTGACCTAATCATTTTTGAGTCATTGATTAGTTATCCTTGGGATATTTTCTAGTCGCCATGATGGGACTAAAATGTTATTTTATGATGTCATGTTATGACATGTTTTGACTCAACCACTTTGGAGTCTTCGATCAGTATGATTTGAGATATATTTTGGTGATTGGGAACCAATGGATGCTTTTGATTATCAGTGATGCTTCTGTTGCCAATAGAGAGCTGTTGTGGTCATGATTTTCTATTGATGCTTGCTCATGGAGATTTGATGCTTTTATTGTGCATATTTTATGTTCTGATTATGGATTATCTTTTATGATTTTGAGATTTATGATTCTACGAGCTTAGGGTAGTTTATCTACTTGTAGTGTCGAGAAGTGGTTTGCAATGGGGGTCGGGACCCTAAGAGGCTACCAAGGTAACTCATTGTAAGTTTTTTAATAAGTGAGAACATTCACACCTAACACTAACTAAATGAACCTAAAAAGATAATTGTTTTGTTCTCACCCATGCCTCGAGTGCTTGTAAAAACTAGGATGGGAGTAGAGAGAATGCATGGTTGCAACCTTGCATTCCATAGTATGCCTTGTCACTATGAGAGGATACTAGTGGTCACATGAGGATTAGTAGGGACCCGTGGAGTTTAGCTAACTACCAGGGTAACTTCTACATGATATATGCGATGCCATTTTTCCGCTTGCATAGTAGGTTCCTACATGTCTTTGTGTGCCTCTAGGAATTAGATGTTGGTTTTGTGATTGGAACCTTGAGTTAGTATACTTCTAGAATTCCAAGACTTAGAGAGTATTCTTATGTTATGTGATTTTGATAGCTTGTTTGGGACTTGAGATTATCTCCTTAGCACGGTGGGAGTGGACCACTTAGGTACCACATGGTCAAATGGTAGTTTTTTTCCACTCTTATCATTTGAGATCCATTGAGACATCATGGCTAATGCGTCCTTCATGATGGTGGATATGTATCCTTTCACTGATGATCAGCATATGTTAGATGATGTTATCTTATGCTTATATTTGCATGTTAGATTACTTTCTGCATATGATATAGTATATGTTAGGAGTGACATTCCTACTATGTTAACACCAATGATCCCCTTGGTGATTTGGAATGTTATGCATGGAGGGATGGCTAGGACCCATGATGGTCTAATGATGCTATTTATGGTTGGGAGGAACTGTGCACTTCTTTATTATGTTTGATCTTTATGATGGATGTATTTATCTTCTATGATGGTGTATCATGTGATTATCTTTACTTTGATGTATCATGGATTAGAATAGGATGATGTACCTTATTTCACATATGTATATTCTTTTAAGCTTTTCATACCCTGTGACATGTACAGTGAATGATTGAGCATTTAGAAATGTAATGTATAAACATTGGACTTATCATTATTATTTCATGTGGTTTTTGTATTAGATGGATTCAATAATGTTAGTTAATTTAGATGTAATTCAATGTTAAGGGATCCTTAAAGAATGTAACCTGTTGTGTATGTTATGTTTAATTTTAGATGGACATTGCTATTGCTTTTGTTATTGTGTATAAGTTATATGTGGTATTTACTTTCATGTTAAAAAAATAAAAATAAAAAGCTACCAAACTTAGTGAAATTCTAGGTTAATTCTTTGGATCCCTTGGCAGGGCATTATAGATAATGACATCAATTGGTACATTAAGACAAAGAAACAAAAAGGTATTTTGTTATCTGAAATATTTGTTGATGATAACATATTTGGAGGACAAGATGCTTTGTGTAAGGATTTTGCAAATTAGATGAAGAGAAAATTTGCAATGTCTATCTTTGGAGAGATCAATTTTTTTGTGGGGATGCAAATCTATTAGATGAATTATGGTATATACATCACTCATTAAAAGTATGTTAAGGAAATATTGAATACTTTTGAATTAGAGGATTCCAAACCTGTAAGTACACCTATGCTAACAGGACATAAAAGTTGTCAAAGAATGATGATTCTATTGAGGTGAACCAAACATTATATAGGTCTATGACTAGAAAATTGCAATATCTTATACATAGAAGACTTGATATTGTATTATTTTGTAGGAATAGTTGAAAGATTCTATGCTAATCCTAGGGAGAATCATCTAATGGCTATGAAGAGAATAATGAGATATCTAAAAAGAATAGAAGAATTTTCTCTATATTACAAGAAAAGTGAAAAGTTTGAATTGAGAGCCTACACTAAGGTTGATTGGGTTGGAAACATTGATGACACAAAGAACACTATTGGAGGAGCATTTTTCTTAGGCAAGAGACTAATTACATGGACTAGTAAGAGACAAAGTTGTATTTCACAATCTACTGCTGAAACTAAGTATGTTGTTGCTGCTGTAAATTTCATAAACATTGTATGGATTAAAAAATCACTTAAAGGAATGAAGGAAGAATTCACAGAACCGATGATACTTTATTGTGATAATACAAGTGGTATTAATATATCAAAGAATCCAATGATGCACACAAAAATAAAACAATTTGCAATCAAGTAACATTACTTGAGAGAGTTAGTTCAAAATAAAGATGTGAAGATTGAATATGTCAACACAAAGGAGCAAATTGTTAATATCTTCAGAAAACCATTACCTAAGGATTATCATGAGTATCTAAGAGGTAAACTAGGGGTGATACCCCTATCAAAGGCTATCTAAGTAACTAGAGGAGTGCCTTGCATCAAATAAGGTAATATTCACATGTTACACATTGATGTTGAGGACCTTACTTTAAGAGATACCTAAAGTAATCATAGAGCTGAAACTTCAAATCAATCACAAGCAAGGTGATAGAGGGAGAAATAGAAGAAACTACAAAAGCTTATATCTGCATGTTTCAAGATGGCAAGTTTTTGGGTATGTCTTTGGCATTGTTGTCAAAGAGGGAGAAAGTAAATTAAAAATTGATCATCATTAGAGGGAGAAAGTATATCAGAGGTAGATATCAAGAGATTATTGTTAGAAAGCTGGAAAGTGTTACTAATCTTAGAGGGAGATCAAATAATTGCCAATGTTACTGATTAGAAGAGGACACATAAAGAAGATGGAGAAGAATGTAAGAAAGAGGAGAAAGTATAATCTACCTAGTAAGATGGAGATACAAGAAGGAACTAAGAGGGAGTTATAAGAAAGATTTTTTTAACCAAATTAGAAGATGGAAGTTGTTGATAGAGGGAGAAATTTTGATGCAAATTTTCTTTTTGGTATTGTGTTATTATTTTAATGTATCCAATTTGGTTGAACAAGATGTTCATCATTTGATTGACATGGTTGATTAGTTTGGTTTTCCATCAATGCCAAAGATGGAGATTATTGAGATTTGATTGAAAAGGTCATTGGTGAAGAAAGATTATTAAAAGAAGGAGATTGTTGAAGAAGACTATGTGTTTCAATTATTGTTTTGTCTCTAATGTAAAACTTAATAGTTTCTAGTAAAATAACTACTTATAAGATTGAAGTACTATCACTTAGTTGATTGATGAAGAGGATTTGATCAATACGATGTAACAAAAGCACCTAGAGGAAAGGTTGAGTTATTATTATGTAATGAAGTACAAGGATCAATTAAGAAAGTGATGACATGATGTATTGATAATCTACTTAAGGTTACAAATGCTGGCTACACTTAGAGAGTTTAGAATAGCAAGTTACACAAAGTTTTTCTATCAAGCTTGACTGAGTGGATAGTAGGTGCCAAGAAAATTTAGTAGAAGTCGAGCATAAAGTTAGTTGGAGCTGAGTAAAAGAAAATTCTAGAGGATGCCGAGAAAGATAGTTAATGTTGAGCAAAGTTTAGTTGATGTCGAGCATCAATAAACTTTAGTTGATGCCAAGTGATTTTATAGAGGATGTTGAGCAACACAACATGTGTCAAGCATCAAAAGGTTGATAATGTTGAGCTACTGCATTATGTTAAAGATTGAAGATTCACCAAATCTAAGTTGACAAGTTTGTTTTCTTGAAACTTGTGAACTAGGAGGAAGATAAGGTTGATGAGTTGGTGGCACATAATTTAATGTAAACCATTTTTAGATGAATCTAAATAGATCCTAAAGGAGTTTCTATAAGTGATACAAGATATGAGGTAGATACATTATATCCCACTTAATCCATCCATACCCAAAATTGGATGATGGAGAATGAGCAAAAAAATATCCTAGTTTCTTATTTATAGGAATGTTTTTTCATGATGATAAGTTCTCATGTTAGATAACCTAAGGAAGAGAAGGAGTTAAGGGTTTTTCTTCATCAAGTGACCTAAGAGAAGAGTCTGTAATGGAATGTTAAGCAAGAAGGCTTAAGGAGATGAATTCTTGAAGGGTGAATAAGCTATCAAAGCTAAATATTATGAAGGCGAAGCGGAATGGAGGATAGAATAAAGATTTGTAATCTACAAGAGAAGTTGTAATTTGTATTTGATCAAAGCTCTAAAGTTACTCTCTAACAATTGTATCAGTCTAGGATAAATCCTTTGGATTAAGATTGACCTAACAGTCATTTGTAAATCCTTTAACCAGGTGGCATTCTAAGTAAATGGCTTAAAGTCCTCTAACAATGCTCACTTCTAATAGGATGATTGAAATCCCTTAACTGGGTCACATTTAATAGTGTGTATTGTAACCTCTAATAGGGTTGGCCTTTCACAAGGAATCACTTCATAAGAGTGAATAGGAGGAGCATGTTACTGGTGGTTTTTTTCAAATTGGGTTTCTACATAAATCATTGTGTCAAGTGTGTTGACGAATCTATTATGTTTTATGCTTTACATTTCTACATATTGATTTGACAATAACATAAAAAATTCAATGATTAGATAATCCAGTAGGATGCATGCATGGATTTGAATATTTTATGGAAAAGTTTTATTTATTCATCTGGACCTTGGATAACTAATTCAAACTTCCCCGCTCTCAGTTATTCTAAAGTATTCCAACACTTTTATTGTACTGCAATATTGAACAATGTTCTCACCTTTTTGCATTCTAATGTCATAAAAATTTCCTCTTAAACTTTCAAATTTGGCTCTAAAAACTTTTTTTTTATCTCCTCCATAAATTATTTTTATAGCATCCCACATCTTCTTTGCAATGTTACAATATTTGATGTTATAAAACTTTGAGTAACTTAGGGAAGATAAAATCTTTAACATTGCCTAATTATATTCTTTATTTTTTATTCGCACCATCATCAATTAGAGATCTAATAGGATCATCATGCTCAGTGGTGATGGTAGATTATGCATGGTCTCCAAGACCTCCTAGATGTAGTTTCATCAAAATATTCCTTGTAGGAAATTTTTCCTTGTTTACTTTTGGCACCTCCATTTTATACATTTTCATCTTTGGCTCTTAGTACCTTCAAACTATTCCTCTCAAGCATTGGTGTTCTAATACCAATTACTAGAATTCTTTAGAATAATCGGAGGGGGTTTGAATCATTTATCTAAGGTCCAAATGTACAAAAATAACTTTTAAGTGCTAATTAGATCCATATCTATAAAATCCTAACATCCATGCATTCATTAGATAATAAAATATCTAAACTCATTAGATTATTGTCCTAGGTTAGAAGAATTTTGCAGAAATGTAAACATGAAATACCATAAGAACATTCATACAATTTGAAACAAGGATTGTATGTAGAAACCCAATTTGAACAAAAACTAGGTAACATGCTACAAATTCTCACTCTCTAAAGTGATGCCCTATGAAAGGCCAACCTTGTTAAAGGTTACAATACACACTATTAAATGTGACCTAGTTAAAGGATATCAATCTCCCTATTAGGAATAAGCCTTGTTAGAGGAATCTAAACCATTCCATTAGAATATCACCCAATTAAAGGATTTACAAATGACTGTTAGGTCAACCTTAATCCAAAGGATTTTATCCACACTGGTATAGTTATTAGAAAGTAACAATAGGACTTGATTTGATAAAAACTTACAACTCACTTGCAAATTACAAATCTCTATTTCAAGTCATCGATTCTTCTTGTCACTCATACTCTTTAACTTTGATAGTTTGTACACCTTTCAAGAATTTATCCCCTTAAGAATTCTTACTTTGTATACCAATTGTAGTCTCCTCTATTCATCCACTAGATGAAGCTTTTCCCTAGACTCCAAGTTATATTCCTTAGGTTCTTGCACATGACAACATTTTCTTCTCACTAGAAAATTCTATAAATATAGAATTTAGATCTTTTTCCACTTAATCATAATCATTCAGTTTAGGATTAGGTAGGATTCAATGAATCTATCCACTTTTCCATTTGGTTCCTCTAGAAACTTTCTCTATGATCTTCCTTGGATTCACCTCAAAATAGTTTACCTTGAGTTTTTTGCCACTAGCTCATCATACTTATCTTCCATATACTTCACATAATTCAAGAAATCAAATTAGTCAACACAAACTCATCAAATTTTGATTTAATATTGTTTTTTGTCACTTGGAATCTATTCTATTATATTGCTCAACCAACACTAATTCACTAGACAAAGACTAAATTTTATTGATACTTAGCACCAACTAAACTTTACTTTGCATATACTAATATTCAATCGACTTGCACTATTTTTCTTCTTTGCTTAGAACCTATATATTTTCACTATGCTTCGGTTGATTTCTACTCGGCTTGTACTGATTGATGGGCAAGGCTTGGAAGACACTTTTAATACTTGATCTTCTTTTAGTCTTTGCTTGTGTAATCTTTCATTTTAGACTTTAAGTAGATAAATGATGCACTATAGGATCAATGCCTTACTTGGTCTTAGTGCTCCTTTTATACACCAAATATCTCAACCTTTTGCTACATTCTCTTATTATCTCCTCTTTTCAAATCCTCTTCATCAATCAACTAAATGATAGGTTTTAGACCAAAATGAAATTTTATCACCACTAGGTAATGGGTTTGACATTATTTACAAAATAATGACTGTTCTATTACAGGTTTTGCACTTCAAAACAATCTATTTTCAACATGTTCAAATCAATAGATCATAGTAAAATGAAGGAAATATTGTATGATAAATCACAATCCCAAAGAATATTTAGAGACAAATTTGAAGAGTGATGATCAATATAAGTATATAGATATCACATAGAAAACTCCTTTGGGGGTAAGCAAGGGTACTTAGATAATATTATGATTTGAAGTATTGAATATATTCATTTGACACAAGAATATATCTAGAGTCTACTAACCATCATAGTCATAATAGCTTGTATATCTATCTAGGTATATATGTGTGCACCCATAGGTACTCAGATAAATATATCAAAAATATCATAATATAAGTCACACAATTACCTTGGAGCTTGACAAAGATATAATTTCAAAAGAATACAAACATAAAATCATGAATTAAAGAGCTAGAAATGATCTCCCATCTATTTTCCATATACTTGTGCTTATCAAAATTTTGAGTGGAAACATGCCCAAATTTTAGGGACAAAATAAATAGGCTCGACTTGACAAAAACTTATATAAGAATCATAAAGATATCCTCTATACAACTTGTGAGCATTGGACAAGTAAAGTTGCCCCTAATGAAAGAGTAGGTGTGTACCCTATAATAAAATTATATACAAAGGAATTCTTTAATTTTAACTACCTTAGAGAGAAATAAAGCATTTTAGTATTACCATCAAATAAAAATTTAAAATCTAGGTAAAAAACATGAATTATCTTTTAAGCCTATCCCTAAAAATAGGCCCAAGATACAAATATAATAAAAATGTTCTAGTAAATTTACAATACAAAATGTAAATCATAACTCAAATATTCAAGATATTCTACAATCAATATAAATTCAATCCTTTTATATTTCCAAATGATAGAACAAAAAATTTTAAGCCCTTACACAAATTCATAACTATTATGAGATACTCTATTTGCAAATCTAACTTTTCTAAACCATCAGACTAAAGTTTATATAAGACTTATAAATTAAGTAATATTAATCAAAAAATAATTTGTGACCATGATATTTCTTAAGTAGCAATTTTTAGATTTATACAAATGTTTTTTTTTTAAAGAAAAAAATGTAATAAGGAATTGATTATTTTTTATGGAAACTCATATCAAAATTCTAAAATTTAAAATAAGTATGAATCTTGCTCCAAAATAACCAATTTAAATTATATTTTTAAAATGAAATTGAGTTCTTATCCAGAAATAATAAATTTAAAATTCTTAAGAGAGGGTCTATTTGGTATTTCAAAATAATCAATAAATATGTTATAATTATTTTATTTATTTATTTGTTTATCGACAAATGGCGAAGCCTAGATTAATTATTAATATTTTTTGGAATTAATTATTATTATATGTTAAGAAAAGGTAAATTTGAACCTAAGACCTCCCACATGAGAGAATCACAAGTTCTCATTGAATTGTAGGCTTCTACCTATTATAGTTATTATGTTATATTATTTGTAAATGAAAAAATTTAAAAGACAAAATTCAAATTAAAAGTTTCAATATTCTAATATAACAAAAAATATGTATACATATTTTAGAACTTATAATTAGAAAACATACATATGAAAAAGAAAGAGACATATTCAACCTTCAACAAAATTCGAACACCATGAAGAGTTTTCAGAAAATAAATTTCTATAATAAATTTTAATAGATCTATTTATTTAAATATTTAAAATAACAAACCTTGAAATTGCCTATAACATTAAAATAAATTTATATATAAATATTAGAAATTAAATTCTAGCAAAAAACTTAATAAGTTAATAAACTTTCTTGAAACAATTTTTTAAAAAATATATATTTTTTAAAAGGTTAAATTAGAAAGATAAATAAGACATACCCTACATAATAAAATTTAAAAGCCATGTGACTTCTTTTATTTAACTTTAAATTTAAGAAGACTAGAAAATATACCTACTTAAAATGGATGCATACAATCAAAGGAGAAAAAAGTGATATTTGAAATGAATAGGGAATTTTTTTAGAGATAACTAGGCTTGATTAATTTAAATAAAGAAATAAATAAATTACATTACAAAATGACAAAATTTGATTATAATAAATGTTTAAAGAAACCTTATTGAAAAATATATATATATATATATATATATACACACACACACACACACACGAGTGCCTTAGATATAAGGACGTAGCAATTGCAGTGACAAAGAATGCACATATGAACAGAGAATAAAAGGCAAAAAAAAAAAAAAAAACAAGGTTCGCAGGGAATATGTCATGAACTATGCAAATCAATGCTCATGCTTAACAAAAGATTTATCCGATAGTCTTTTTTCATATATATATATATATATATATATATATATATTTATATTTAACGGAGAATAGTGCATATAGAAATAAAAATAATTGTACAATTAGGAGAAACTTACAAGTTTGAAAAGACTAATTATTAAAGGATGTTGGGGTGGAATCTGATTCTCACAACAAGCAATCTATGTTGTGAAAATTAACACTATTCTAGCCACTAATTATTAATCTCCTATCATAAATTATTATTAAACTATCAAGAATAAATTCATAGCTAATATTAAAAAATAACACAATTGCAACTTCACCAATAAAATATGGAAAGAAATTGAGAACACAATATTTTCAAACAAATTGTCCCTAGAAAAACCCTTAAGGGAAAACTAGTTCTGTAGATGTAAAATATATTAACCTCAGCAAGTCAAGAGATACAAAATTCCTTGCCTCTCGCTAGAAAAATTTAGGCAACCTCCTAATTTTTCTTGTTAATATTCCCCACTGCTATCCCTAATGCTATTACTATGCCTTTGGTAATACTACAAGACTATTCACTATCACTGCAAACTCATTTGCTAACATTTCAAAGGATTCTACAATTTCTTCTTGTGTTCCTCTATTTTTTTGTCCAAACGCCTACATTGACCCCCTTTTATACTACTCAACTAAGAGGTTTCTAGTTGCTTCTTGATCAAGAAAACCTAACTAAGAAGTTTCTAGTTGCTTCTTAACTAAAACAATCTAACCAACAGGTTACTAATGGCTTCTAGGAGTCAATTAATTAACAAATATTTGGTTTAATTTTAACAATTATTTTCTATTTAATCACATATAAACAAATAGTTGTCCAAGATACCTAAAACTAACACTCCCTGTTAGTGAGGAAGTTGTTTTCCATGAAACCTAACTTATCTCTGAAGAAGATGAATTTTTCCTTCCCTAATGCCTTAGTTAGAATGTCTGTTACCTACTCCTCTATACCTATATGTACTGTAGCTGAACAACTACCCATTGTACACAATACCTTATGAAGCAATATATGATGTCTATATGTTTAGACCTGTCATGAAATACTGGATTCTAAGACAACTTGATGCAACTCTGATTATCGCAGTCTATCACAATAGTCTCAAACTTTTGACCAAACAAGGCTACTAACAACTTCTAATTCCATATAGCTTCACATGTCACCATGCTATCTACTATGTTCGTTTGTTGAACTTAGAGCCACAAATTTTTATTTCCTATTGAACCAACATACAACTCTTGATTCCAAACTAAAACAACACCACAAAGTGCTCCTTTTGTCCATTGTACTTCCTGCCCAATTTACATTAGTATAGCCAATCAACCTGATACCCTCACTTCAAGCATATCTGATGCCATACTCAATTGTACCATGCAAGTAATGTAGTACATTCTTGGCCATTATCTAATGCATTTTCTTTGGTTTAACCATGAACTAACTAAGAGAGTTTATTGCAAATGCTATATCTAGCCTAGTGTTGACCAAATAAATAAGTGAACCAATCAAGTATTTGTATAAGATGGGATCTACATCCTTCTCCTTAGATGTATCTACCTTCCTTTGATTTGTGATTGTGGGTGTAGACATGGCTTTACAATCCTCCATCATGAATCTCTTCAAGATTTTAATGCAATATTTACCTTGACCAAGGAAAATCTCTCCATTTGTCTACAACAACTTCATGCCTAGAAAGTAATGCATAAGTCCTAAATCCTTCATCTCAAACTCTTCTGCAAGTTCCCTCTTATAGTCTTCTATGAGCCCTATTGAATTCATAAGAAACAAGACATCCGCATAAAGAATAATAATGAGAATCTCACCACCAACCACCAAGTAGTAGAGGTCAGCATCCACTTCACTCTTCACAAAGCCCATTTCTTGCAAGTAGGTGTGAATGCACTCATACAATGCTCTAGGATCCTTCTTGAATCTATACAATTCTCTCTTCAATTTGCACATGTGGGTCTCATTTTGTGTGCTACAAAGCCTTCTAGTTGCTCTATTTATATCTCCTCCTTTAACTCATCATTTTCTTGACATCCGTTTGATGGATCTTCCATCCCATCTATGCTACAAATGAGATCACAACTCATATAAAAGTATACCTTGCCACTAGTGAAAGTGTCTCCTTGTAGTCTATTCCCTCCTTCTGAGTGAACCCCTTGGCCATGAACCTTGCATTGTATTTCTTGATGCTACCATCTGCACTATGTGTTATCTTATAGATCTAGCATGATCCAACAACTTCCCTATCTATAGGTCTAGGTACTACCTCCCACACATCATTTTTCATTATTGAGTTATACTCCTCAACTATAGCATCTTGCCGTACCTAATGCTCTACAACCTCTTGATAGCTGGAAGACTCACTATCTACCAACTGACTAACTAATTCCACATAGTCATTGAACTTTTTTGGTTGTCTCCATTGTCTACTACTCTTCCTAGGAGCTCCCACAAACTCTTGAGTATCACTTAGTGTCTCTTGAACCTCATGGTTCTTGTTGCCAATTGTAGAGGATGTGATATTAACCTCAAAGTCTTATAGATGCATTTCCTATTGCACCTATTGCTCCATGCTCTATGAATCTTCTTCACCTAAGCCTACGCTTGTACTAGTAACTATACTTATACTTTGCTCCCCTTGACTAGGCCTTGGAACTTCTTCTAGCTACTCACTCTAATAATCTACCAAATCTTTGGAGCTTCTAAATGCCTTGTCCTCCATGAACTTAACATCAAGTCTAACAATAATTCCTCTTATACTAGGGATAAAAATCCTATATGCCTTTGAGGTTTCACTATACTCAACAAAGTACCCCCTCTCTGTAGTCTGATCTAATTTGGTATGTGTATCACCTAGAATATGACAATATGCCAAACTCCCCAATATTATAAAATTTCTAACATTAGGCTTATTTCTTGTGAAAGCTTCCTATGGTGTCATCCTCCCTAGTATCTTGTGAGAAACCCTATTCTAAATGTAGACTATTTTACTACACACTTCTACCCATAAGTAGTGGGGCCTATCCTTGTCATGTAGCATAAATCTTGTCACCTATGATATAGAATTGTTCGTTCTTTCAGCAAATCAATTTTGTTTTTGATTGTAAGGAATGGTCCACTCTCTCTTGATTCCTTCCCTAGTATAGAAATCCTAGAAGTTATTTCCTTTATACTCACCTACATTATTTGACCGAAGAACATTTATCTTCTTTCTTGTCAAGTTCTGCATTAGAGCCTTTGTTAGTTTAAATAATTAATTATTATTACACTTTACTTAAGTTTAATTAGGTTAAATGAATTATTTTATTATTTATCATATAGACACCTAGGAGTATGGAGAGTTATATGAGTTGTCTTGTTGAGAACATAGGAGTTTTCATATTCATCTCAGTTGTCATGTAGACAACATAGTTGTTTGACCTCTAATTAAACACATGGTATCTACAACATCTCTTTATGAGATACACCTATGTAAGCTTATACTCTCATCATTAAACTAATTTATGTGCTCAGTAGAGGATAATCCACTCTTGGTGGACATGTGCTTAGTTTTGGGTCTTATCACTTTGCTGACTCCTAGTAATTCTAGATGCCTTTATATATAGGCACTTCTCATGTGTATGTACTCATATGATATTCTCATTATTGTTATTTTGATCATCCATTATTTTCCCATAATGTACTAGTGTTTCAGCTCCTTGATCTTGGTTTTATTTTACCCTAAGGCAAATTCTTATATAGTATCAGAGCAATAAGAGTTCTCTTCACATAGCCATTGCAGACCATTTTTGCTTCACCTCTTAGAGGACCACAATTTAGATCTAGAGTATTTGTAGTTATTGGAAGCATCTAGAGCCAAAGCAGACCTCACCATTGTGTCTGGAGTGTCGATTCAGTGAATTTGGACTATAAATTTGTCTATCCTAGGCCATAGTCAAAATCGAGGCAATTTTTTTTTGCAAACCAAAACCCAAAGGCTCGACTTGTGAATTTGGTATGATCTTTTAGACCTCTACAATTTGATTTTTAGATCTACATATTTTAATTTGCATCTTTTTGTTTTTTTAGATTTGCAATTTTTTTGATTTTGTATTTGCAAATTTTTTTTGGCCATCAGCCCTGCAGGATTGGATTTTTTGCAGGCATACTAGGTAGTCAAATCACAATAACCCATGGTCAACATACTTCACATTATACTCAGCATCCCACAATCTAGTGGCTTCTTCCTAACTAGGTTGACACAACCATAACTAATGTTTACATCATAACTAGATCTAATATCACACAAACTGGCAACAACATTTAGCACATGATGGATCAATAACCTGGTGGGATCCAAGTCACTTAACAGTTTGCAACTTATTTCTTTTAAATAGTATGGTGCCCTTTTGTTTGGTGAATATGGGACTAAAGTCCCACACCTACTATTGGCTTGCCCTACACTTGAGACTGCGACCTTCCACCGATAAATCAACTTCGACAAGCTCCCTAATGGCACTACCCCTCTTTCACCACTACTTCTCCAAACCCTCTGCCAACCTTTGTTGGCCACTGCAGTTTCCAAGTTAGTGCCATGTGATCTACCATGACTACCACTCTAAAGTTTCCATGTGTCCTCTATGCATCAGCAATGTAGATCTCCCAGCCCCATCAGTGACATGTCATCTACCACATCGGCAACACCAACACAGATCACCGTTAGCTAACACATCAGCACCCCCTACCAAGTCATTGGTAATGTAATTGCCATGTCTACTTTGCCACATCGACTACCACATTAGTAGTCTATATAGTACACACTACATAGTAAACCTGGCTAGCCTTTTTTTGTTGACATCACCATTTCACTATCATAAATTTGATGGTTATTTGGCTGTCACTAGTAAGGAAAATTGCACTATTATGACAACCATTTGGATATCAAATTTAACCTCACTATTTTCTAAGTAGAGCCATCTCAATATGTAGTATTGATTTGATAGTCCAATTTTGGGAGGCCATATTTCAGTCATTCGGACTCCAAATCAAGTGTAATTTTTTTTTATTTAGGCTAAAATTTCTTGAACTTTTTAGTGGGGCAATTATTTTCTAATTTTGGTGCACAAATTTGTTAAAAAAATCATTTTTTGGTTAATTTACCTATCCAATCTTACATTTTGCAATTTCAAATGCTCAGTACGGGCTCATCTGGACACATTTTCAGGTTTCATTTTTTTTGAAAGTGCATAATTTATTGTCTACTTCCAAATCTACAATTATATTATAGGCTTATGTGGATAGAAACACCACTTTTATAAATAGGTACTTTTATCCATTGTCTTGCTTTGATCAAACTTCCAAATTATTGTATATCTGAGCTACATTGCTAGGTACCAAATTTGAACTCCAAAAGGAGGTTGTAAACAACAAAATTAGAAGTCCACTTTTGTCCATTTTGACAAGTGACATATTGTAAATGCACTACATATAAAGTGCCTAAAGCATTCACTTGGGAGAGGGTTCTTTGATTCAATGGAAAGTGGGGGTGTGTTATTGGAATTTACAAGTAGGAAGATTTACTTTTGAGAAGGGGCGTGGTGGGGGGGGGGGGGGTGGTGAATCAGAAGTAATAATTTTGACCTCTAAAACTTTTAACTAAGATCAATCACATGCATCTAACATATCTATATAACATGAAAGTAAACACATAAATGAAAATAGATAACACAAGATTTGTTCAACCAAAAACCATCCAAAATGAGAAGGTAAAACTAGGGTGGGGATGACACCCATAACTTATCACTATAGCAATATGTAACTAGTTAAGATTACAAAGTTTGACCACCATCAATGGTCTACCCTGTGAAAGGCTTACCCTATTAAAGACTTTACACCTAGTTAAAAGTGACCTAGTTAAAGGATTTACAAACACTCACTTGGAATGTTACCCTGTTAAAGGATTTGCATCCCTGTTAAGAATTTTCAATATGGCTACTAAACCAACCTATCATCATAGGATTTTCATTCTCCTAATAAAGTGGTTAGAAATTATAGTAGAATGTCTTGACCTGATGACTTACAATCTTTCATTGTTGATTCTTGATCCTTGTTCTACTCAATCTGATCTAATCCTTCTTGATCTGATATAACTCTATTCATAGTGCTCATGCTATGTTCTAATCAACTTGATTCTATAGTGTTACTCTTCCTCTAAGTCCTTTCACCCCTTTTTGTTCATTCAAAACTTGACTACCATTCTTTCATGCATTCCAAAATGACCTCTTACTCACTTCCACACAATACTAAATTATGGGGTTTTGAGCTCCTTATAAAGGCTTCAAGACTAGGGTTAGGTATGAATCTATGAACGAGATACATCCATCTTTCCTGCTCAATTATTTACACTTTTCTTATTGGTTGCATGCTTTCTCCATTTTTCTAATTGGTTGCATGTTGATTACATAGGGAATGTAATAGATTCAATCTTATCTTTTAGATCCTTTTAAATTCATCTTGAGTTGGCCCAAAAATGGTTTACATTTGAATTTGTGAAGGAACAAACTCATATGTTGATTCTGTGTTACTAAACACTTATTGATTATTTATGCTTGGCACATATAGGGTTTCTATCTTGCTCAGCTCCTATGGTAACTCTGTCTTGGTTGACACCTATACTAGCTCTACATCTATTATCACTTGGCATCAACTGTTACTCAACACTTGAAACTTGCTCGACACCTGTTGAACTTTTGGCTCAACACATACTGTAGCTCGACATCTATATTATACCTAGCATCAACCTTTAAATTTTCTTAAGTGTGTTGACACTCATATATCAAAACCAATCTAAGACCAACAATCTCCCCCTTTGACATGAGTGTCAAACAAACTGAAGTAAGAATTATGAATCTGATCTCTATGAGTACAATCTACATTGTGTTCCACATATGTACAAAACTTCAAAAACTTGTTCAATTTTTTTTGTAGAAGACTATATACCTCAGAAACTTGTAACTCCCCCTAAGCTGATGTGCCTTTTCTATATCCAAAATCCCCTCATGCTAGATTTGTCTAATGTTATTTCTGTGCTCTACCTAAGAATTCTACTTTGTTCTATTTTTGTCTGCTCTATTTTTGTCTACTCTATTTTTACTCTCCCTTTCATTCATCTTTTCTTGTAGTTTTTGTATCCTTTTCTCTTTATCTCCTTACCTCTCCTTAAAACTTGAAATTTTATTATCTCCCACTTTTTGGGGTATCTCCCCCTTTGGGTCTCATTTATTATTATTGTATCCCCTAATTTATTAAGTCTCCCTCTTTTTGACACTTATGTCAAAGGGTTCTATTAATGAATTAAATATTTGCCCAAGAAAGATTTATTTACCTCCATAATGATCTTCATAGTAGCATCCCAATTTTCTAATGCAATTTCCAGTGCTTTAAGCTTGATGGCTTTCTTTTTTGCAAGGTGTACCAAGCCTTCTAATGTAGAAAGATTGGGAACTTCCTTAAAGACATTCTCCACATAGGCCATCTCTTTGTGCAAAGCTTCCATGTGAGGGGTTATGGTAGACTGTATCTATATCAACTTGGCCTTGTTGTTAGCCTCATCTACTATGAGTACAACTAATTCCTTTTGTGTGTGAAACATTGTAGCAAAATGCTTCTCACTTTGAGTTGGATCCTTTGGTAGCTGCATGTTAGATAGCTTGAGGTTCATTTCCAAGCTCAATATTCTCTAGTTTGTTTCTTGTGTGAAGCATGAGGAATCACACAATTTGGAGTATAGTGAGAATATATTCTCAAGTACTACTTTCACCTTTTTAGCCAGTTCTACTTGAGGAAGTGTTATTTCACCATATATTTTCTCATTTACCTTCATTTGGAATTTCTTCTTAGACCATTCAAGCACTTTAGCGTTGGTATCTAAGTCTTCATTCTACACCTAGTCCACTATGTTGGATAATTGCCCCATGATGGGATTTGTCTCATTAGGTACTTGCAAGCTAAATGCATTAAGAAATATGTCTGCGATTTCAATCAGTGCTTGCCTTTGCCTATACTCATTCCTAAATATCACTTAATTTTTCTTCTTCTCTAGTGCCTCTTGTACTTCATTGGTCTATTCTATGTTCATTATTTTATAGTCATAGCTTGGTATGACTATCTCCTCATCAAGTGCAGGGTCTCCATAGTGATGTATCCTAGCTACCTTGGTGAAGCTTGAGACTAATGTTGATATTTACAATGGTACTACATCAATGCTCGGTTGCTGCATTATTCCTGTGAGAGTCCATATAGTAGGAAAATTAACTAATGTTTGTATTGCCTCATGTACTTTCTCCCTAGGGGTCTTCTCCTTTTTCTTGTCTTCTTCAGTTTTTCCTTGATCAATTATAGTGATCAAAGGAGGTGCACCTTGAATTTGTATGGTACAAGAAGAGGTATCCTTCTATCCTATTTTCTCCTTTGCTTGCTCGTCGGTAGTTGAAGTTACTGTGACTGTGGAATCAACCTTGGCAAATGCATCTTGTGCTAGTTGCTCTTGTGGTTTTCCACTTGCAGCTATTGGAGTTTGTGAAGGTGGTTCTTGTGGATTCACCTTCTCCTTGGTTATCTCAGCTACTACCTTCTATAATTCTAATACATTCACCAAGGCTGGATTGGTACACAATTGTGCTTGCAAAGTAATCTAGTGAATCATCTTTTTAAGATCCTTTGTAGTCAATGGGTTGATGTTCTGACTAGAGGTGTTAGAAACATCCTTCACAATTATTGTCTCTGCAGGTGTAGGTGTTGTATGTGGAGGACTATGTGGTGGTAGTTTTGTGTCTTGCACACTTTATTCCTATTGTTGCTCTTCATCTATTGTCATCTCAGCTTTTTGTTTTTCCTTATCCATTGTAACTTCCTCCTATTATTTCTCTCCTTCTTCCTCCTTCTCATTTTCCTCTTCTTCCTCATCATTATTCATTTCTTCAAAGGGATCTTCTTGTCCTTCTTTCACTATAGTCATCCCATAAATCAATTTCCACATTTGTGTGGACTTTTTCACAACATCCTCTATTTTAATTTGCAATATGCTGAATGCTTTGTATTTGGGCACAAATTTACTCCAATGTTTCTTACTTACCTTGCTTATTTGACCTTATGTAAGGTCAGACATTACACAAGCCAATGTTGACTCTCTTATTTCTTTCTCCATATTTAGGAAATAATGCCATTTATTCTCTACAATGAAGTATAGATCCTTAGGCATAGCATTATCCAATTCAAGTGCAGTGTTTTGGAACTTGGCCATCATGGTGTAAATTGACTCTTCCACTATATTCTACTCTTCTCTTGTGAGCTTATTAAAATCAGTGCCTTTAAGCCTTGACAAGTCTGCATTATCCCTAATATTGTCACAAATATTTTTCCAAATCTGATTTAGTGGTGTGACTTACAACTCCAAATTGCTCATATCATTAGTCCTCTCTTAATCTGATTATGGAGGTGCCACATATTTTCTCCTCTTTTTCTCTACTAGCCTTGCCTACTCTACAACTTTCTTCTTTTCCTATTTCTTGGCTACCTTTGTTGTAGTCCTTATATTTTTCCTTGTGATGGGTTTTGTTGGGCTTGGCTTGGTTGTTTTCTTCTTGCCTTTAGGCTCTATAGTAGACTAATTTTTTGCTTTCTGCTTTTTGGGCTCTACTTCTTGCTTGACACCTTCTTCTTCTTCAACATCTTCACCCATGCCTTGGGTTAGTGCTAGTGGTCCTTGCCCCTATTCCTCTTCTTGCTCTTCTTGCTCTTCTTGTTCTTCATCTTCTTCTTCATCTACCTCTATTGTGTCTTCTCCAAATTTTTCTTTGAGCTTCTTTCCTAGTTTATCCTTTTTCTTCAGTGTAGAAGCAGTCTTCAGGTCGATATCAACCTTGGATATCACTACATCATATGTGCCAAAATTTTGGGTATCTTTATCCACTTACTCTACAAGTAGTGTTTTTATTGTTGTAGATGCTTGATCAATATATATCTCATACCCAAGTTGCCTAAGCCATCTTACCCTTGGTATGGCTACTTAATGTAAGTGTAGTCAATATTGACAACAAAAAAAATATCATTTATGTGCTGCTCCACCAGTGAGATTGGAATCCTATGTCTCTATTTCATTGAATTCTTGAAATCTTCAAAATAGCTAGTCATTAATGTCTCAAAATTTTCCCCCATTTGTTCAATGTATTCATTCACCTAGGCTATGATCGAGCTGTTTGTTTTCCAGATAACCTTTCCAAAAGATGGTAATTCATTTTGTACATAGAAAAATATACATATCAAAATTGCTCCAAATTTACATTGGGGTCTCTTTTTTCTTCTTATAGCTCCAAAATTTTTATTGATCTATTATAGCTACAGTTCTGCTAGATCATAAGTATGATCCTTTTTAACAAGTTTGTAGCCAACATCTATTATAATGCATGGAACACTATTGAGTCTAGTAGATTGGTAAAACTTGTGGGAAATGACGTCATAGACAAATCAATAAGAGGATCCTTAATGGTATCTATGGTCATGCCTCTCTTGTTCCATTTAGCTCTAGTATTCTTCTCAATAGCATCTTTGGAGTCACTCCTTAGGGTTTTAGGCTGATCTAGAGTTGGATATCCTATTACCCTGTGAAAAATCCTTTTTGATATCTTAACTAGTCCATCTTCTAACCACAAACTACCATCATGAATCCTACTCAACACAATTATGATCCATTCAGTCTTAAAAACAATAGGGAACTTGAGGGCATAGGTTAAGCCCTTCTTCTCAACAATTTGAAATTCTTTCTTCAAGACTCCATTCTCACATCATCTATCATATGCCTCCCTAATTTCCATGTCTCCAATGGCACCTATTTTGTAGTTATAACATCTCCAAACATCTTGCACCATTACTACCTTAGGAGGAATTATAGATAGGGCTCTAACTGGGTCATTCTTATAGGAAACTTTAGGGATAGGTTGAAAATTAGGTTTCTTAACTTCATTTGACACTAACTAAACCTCAAATGGTTCTTTCTCCAAGGGTTTTCTAGAATTGGAGCCCATTTGTGCAATCTAGGGTTTAAACATGAAGAAATTTTGAAATTGCATAGCTCAACACAAGTATAAATACATTGAAATTATGTTGAATCTATGTAGAAATCTACTCAATTGCTTGGAACACTGCTTGGAAACCATCTAGCTCTCTTCTCATATTTTTCTCTTTTCTCGAGATGGTGAAAAATGATTCAAAATGCAAACATATATGCTTGTTTCATAGAATTTAATACTTAGTGCATTTATAGCTGTCCACTTGGCTCTTTAAGCAATTCTGATTTACTTGGCTTCCATTGGTTTTCAAACACTTGGGATATATTGGAGTTCCCTTTACTCAACTTCAATTAGAGTTTCCCTTTACTCGAAAGCCTCTACTAACTTGACTACAACTAATCACTTGGCTTCTACTAACTCTGGTAGATAACTCAGCATGCATTAGGATTCTACTTGGCATTTAAAAGCAACTTGGCCACACTTGAAATTTTAAATTCGCATCTCTATTCATGGTAATCTTTCATTTTAGTAATTAATTTTCTAAGAGCTAATGTATGATAAAACTTTAAATATCAATCCCACATAGCTTATTTTCCTTAGTTGGATGAACTGTGACCACTTGGCCTTTTAGGTGAAGTGATCCCTCCATTGGATGTGCTACTTCCATCTTTCTTCTTTCATGTTTTATTCATCTCTTCTTTGATGTGTTCAACATCTACCTTTCCTTTTCCTTTGTTGAACTCTTTCTTGGATTCATTTGACCTTCTTGCACAATTCTTGCTGATATGACTAGTCTTTAAACAACTGAAGCGTGTAGTTTGACTCAACCATCTATTGTAGTTTTCACTGAAATCTGTTATGCAATTTTTAGGGATGTCTGCATATTCTTGATAGTAATGATAGCTATGCCTAGTGTTGTAGTCCTAATTGAATAAATATCCATGATTTTTGGTCTTTATTGATTGGTTTTGTGTCTACATAGGCTTTGATCTTCACTCAAAAGCTTTATGTCCATACTTCTTGCAATTGTAGTAGTCAAATTCAAATCTTGGTGTTCTAATGGTTCTAGTCCTGCAATCATGTGCATGATGTACTTTCTTGTTGCACTTGTGACAATGACCCATTTTTTTAGGTCTTTTATGCTCATTGGCATTCTTTCTCCTACACACATTAGAGGTATGTCCTTTTTTTACTACAAAAATGACAAGTAGGTTTAGTGTTCTTACCTTTGTCCCTTCTTTATTCTGCAGTCTTCGATGACTCTTTTTTTTCAGTGCTAGTGTATCCTAGTCTTGAAGTATCATTGTTGGCTCTTGGTCATTTCAGTAGTTGTTCAAAGTACTTAATAGCTTAATTAGGTTTGTTTAGTCTCTTTGCAATTTGCTTCTCTCTTTTTAGATCATTTTGCACTTCTTCATCTTGCATCTTTAGTGTGGAGATCTCAATCTCCTTGACATTTAGTTCATAATGTGCATTCATCATTTGGCTTAGGGTATCTAGTGTAAGGAAACTCAGGTGCAAAAATAGCTTCCTACACTAATCTCATAAGGAAAGTATGATCCAAATCCTATTAAAATCTTCTACACTTATAGATTCAATATCATGTAAACAACAATATTGCAGTCAATCATGCATATAAAAAATAGACAGAGAAGGAACACATAGCAAAAGGATTTGTCGGTGGGGAAAAACCTCTCGGTAAAACAACCCCACCCCTTCAGAACCTGCACAATGTATTATCTTCAACACAAGGTTACAATACACTTGCAATGCAAGTTCAACATCAACAATAGAAGACTCCAGTAGCTACTAGCAGTACCAATAATACACCTTTTTCCCATCGCATCTTTTCACAACCCTAAAAAATGCTTATAACATGTGCTTCACTTTAGGGCTACTCCCAAAGGTAAACCATATTAGGATTTTACCATTCTCTGAGAAAATAGGAACCCCACTATTGGGGTAGAGTGTATAGTACTCAAATATCTTAGTTGCCACATGTGTTCACCTATCATTGAATCTTCCTAACATAGCTCTTACATATCATAGGAATCCGTCATAACCGTTTTAGTCATGATCTCCTTACACACAATTCAATATGTCGACACATCAACATTATTTGCAAGAAATACAATTTACAAAGAAAATAATAAGAATAGAAATTATAGAAGGTTGAGACATCTTATTCCTAACATTCTCCCACTTGTCAAACAGCTTGTAAGAGCAACAGGAACATAACAGAAACTAATTTCTATAGGCTGAAAGGCTCATAGACTCCGAACACCATCTGAACTTCTTAGTGCCCACTAGTTTTGTTAATGCATCTGCAACATTCTTCACAGTATCTACCTTTTCCAAATTTACTTTTCCATCTTCCACCATATCTCTCACAAAGTGATATTCCACATCAATGTGCTTCGTTCTGGCATGGAAAGTTGAATTCTTTGTAAGGCAAATAGCACTCTGACTATCACACCAAATAGTAATCTATTCTGCATCAACACCAACATCATAACACAATCTCTTAAGCTAAATGGCTTCCTTACAAGCATGAGTAGCAGCCATGTACTCATCTTCTGTAGTGGAAAAAGAAACCATAGGTTGACGCTTGCTCATCCAACTGATGGCACCACCAAACATAGTGAACACATAAGCACTGGTGGATCTCCTGTGGTCAATATCACTTGCCCAATCTGAATCCACAAACCCATGAGTAAAAACTAAATGCTGAGATCCAAAAGAGTTACCATGACAACATATGGAGTAATTTGATGTACCCCTCAAATATCTGAATACTCGCTTAACTGCATCCCAATGTATCCATCCAGGATTAGCCATAAATTGACTTAGGACTCCCACTGCTTGGGCAATGTCTAGTCTAGTACAAACCATAGCATATATATGAATGCTGACTACACTAGCATAAGGTACTCTAGTCATGTCCTCCACCTCACTAGGAGATTTTGGACAATCATCTATGAATAACTTTGTTCCCACAGGAATAGGAACACATAGTGGTCTACAATCTGCCATGTTGAACCTGTCCAACACAAACTTCACATACTTACTCTGACTCAACCAAAGTTTTCTATTAGACCTGTCTCTACTGATTTCCATACCCAAGATGTACCTAGCTTCCCCAAGATCTTTCATCTCAAACTGTGCTAACAACTAAGATTTAAAATTAGAAATCATACCCTTACCCTTCCCAAACAGCAACATATCATCAAAATATAATGCAACAATAAGAAGGCGATCATTTTCAATTCTGAAATAAACACAATGATCTGATTTCGATCTTACAAATCTAATTGACAACACAAAGGCATCAAACTTAAGGTACCACATCCTAGGAGATTACTTCAAACCATATAGAGATTTCTTTAATCTGCAAACTAAGGATTCTTTACCTTTAACAATGTAGTGCTCAGGCTATGACCTATAAATGTCTTCCTCCAAATCACCATGAAGGAAAGCTATCTTCACATCCATCTGTTCTATCTCTAAATCATATGATGCAGCAAGAGATAATAGAAATCTAATGGATGTCAACTTTGCAACAGGAGAGAATATTTCACCATAATCTATTCCCTCTACCTGTGAATACCCCTTTGCAACCAATCTAGCTTTGTACCTTTCAACAGTGCCATCTGCACAAAATTTCTTCTTGAACACCCATTTACAACGAATAGATTTTCTCCCTTTAGGAAAAGGTACAAGGTCCCATGTTTTTTTTCCTCTAATGAAGCCATCTCATCATCCATAGCCTCAATCTAGGAACTTTCATCTTCCATGCCCAAAGCCTCTTTCACAGATCTAGGCTCATCAGTGTTAGTAACCAAAGCAAAAGCACAACTGGAATTTAACATAGAATAACCAAACCTTTCTAGTTTCTTTCTTTCTCTTGTGGATCTCCTCAAGGGCTGAGGTTGAGGTTGTTCTTCCTCTTCTTCTGAACTATCAGAGCTGCAAAAGCTCTCCTCATCATTAGACCCAACATGGTCTCTCTATTTAGTCTTCTCAAGGGTAGGAGGCAACTGAACAACATCTTTTTCCTTTTCTTTTTCATCTTGTTGTAGCACAGTAGGAGAATATGCTAGCTCTCTAAAAATAAAATTTCTACTATACAACACCTTACTAGTCATAGGATTCCAAAGCTTGTATCCTTTCACACTAGCACTATATCCAATGAAAATACATTTAACAACTTTATTTTCCAACTTAGATCTTTTCTCCATTGGAAAATGTGCATAAGCTTCACAACCAAAAACATGAAGATGTCTAATTGAAGGCTTCTTACCAGACCACACCTCCATGGGTGTCTTACGAACAAGGGCTTATGTAGGAGATCTATTAACCAAATAGCAAGTAGTGGCCACAGCTTCAGCCCAAAACCTTTGTTCTAAACCAGCTCCACTAAGCATACTCCTAGCCTTATCCATCAGTGTCTTGCTCATTCTCTTTGCAACTCCATTTTGCTGTGGGTTATACAGAGTTGTTTTATGCCTCTCGATACCTTGTTCTTTACAGAACTATTCAAACTCTGCTGAGAAAAACTCACCACCATTGTCAGTTCTCACACACTTAATCTTCTTACTAGTCTGATTCTCTACAAGGGCTTTAAATTCCTTGAATTGACTAAAGACTTGTGTCTTACTTTTAAGAAAATAAATCCATGTCCTTCTATTGTAATCATCTATGAAAGGTACAAAAAATACAAACTTGGAGATTGAAGGAACTTTTACAGGACCAAATACATCAAAATGAATAAGATCCAAAACATTAGAAGATTTTTAAGAACTAGAGTAAAACTAAACACAATTTTGTTTACCATATACACAGTGTTCATAGAAGTCAAACTCGAGATTGCAATCATTTAACCCCTCAATGAGATTTTTATTTTTCAGGTTTCTGAGACCCTTCTCACCAATGTGGGCAAATCTCATATGCCACAACATTGTCTTTTCTAAAAGAAGCTTTCCTTACAAAGTGTTTGCACCCTTAAGTACACTTGTTGCACTACCATCAGAACCACTAACCACAGTCTTCTTTATTGCTCATTCAGATGGTGGGGATGAAGTGATAGCTGCTCTCTTCTTTGAAACAAAAGAACTATTACATTGAGAAATGTATGCATCAAGCTAAAACAAAGTACCTCTCCTAGTACCCTTAACAAGCACCATAGTTCCTCTCATCATCTTACATCCATCTTTAGAAAAAACAACTTTCACACCTACATCATTTAGCATACTTACAGATAATAGGTTTCGTGCCAAACCTGGAATGTGCATAACTGCATTGATTCCCTTTACTCATCCATTAGAAAATTTGGTAGTGACCCTTCTGCATCCAACTATCTTTAGGTGAAAGTCATCACCCAAGTACACCTTTCCACCATCGAACTCTTCATGTTTTGAGAACTAGTTTTGATGAGAGGTCATGTGAAAAGATGCACCCGAGTCAACCAACCACACATCATCAGATGCATGGGCTGCCAAGGCTATGATGAATGCATCACCATTTTCTTGAGATTTTTTAGAACCAGAATTAGAGGCTTTCTTCTTCTTCTTAGGATCTTTACAATCTTTATAGAAGTGCCCAATCTTATCATAGTTCCAACATTTTTCCTTGGACTTATTGGAAGTCTTTGACTTCCCACGAGATTTGGATCTACCCTTATTGTCAGACTTATTGTCATTTTTCTTTCCTCTTTCTATGGATCTCCCACGAATAGTAAGGGCTTCTTTTTATGAAATAGAAGCCTTTCTACGCATCTCCTTCAATAGCAGTGAAGAGACAACATCATCCATTTTGAAAGTGACTAACGTGCTTCTGAGAGCCATCACAAGAAGGTCCCATGAATCCAGTAAAGAACACAAAAGTGTGTAGCAATGACCCTCCTCCTCTAACTTTACACCAGCTGATGTCAACTATGCAGCTAGCAGATTAAATGCATTTAAATGATCTGTTAAGGATCCACCTTCCTCCATTCACAGAGAATACAACTTCTTCCTCAGGATCAACTTGTTCACCCAAGATTTGGCCTAATACATGGCCCCAAGTCTCTCCCACAAACTATATGCGGTTTTCTCATCTAGAACATTCAGAAGGACTGCATTGGTTAAACAGAGTCTTATGAGACCCTTAGCTTTACAGTCTTTGATATCCCAATCTAATTGAGCTATAGTTGCTGGTCTTGTAGTGCTTTTAGTCACTTCCTATAGGTCACGATCTTCCAACATGTCTTCCATCTTGAGTTTCCACAACTCAAAATTAGTGCCATTAAATTTCTCCACCTCCATTCTTCCATATGATGAACTCACCATCTCAATTTGTAAATAAGATTCAGGATGCTCTACACAAGACTCCCACTCAACTTGAGATTAGCTCAAAAAACCCTACCCAACAACTAGGATCAAAATTTGATCAAGCTCTGATACCACTTGTAAGGAAACTCAAGTGTGGAAATAGCTTCCTACACTAATCTCATAAGGAAAGTATGATGCAAATCCTATTAAAATCTTCTACACTTACAGATTCAATATCATGTAAACAACAATATTGCAGCCAACCATGCATGTAAAAAATAGATAGATAAGGAACACATAACACAAAGATTTTACGGTGGGGAAAAACCTTTCGGTAAAACAACCCCACCCCTTCCGAACCTGCACAATGTATTATCTTCAACACAAGGTTACAATACACTTGCAAGGCAAGTTCAACATCAACAAAAAAAGACTCCAATAGCTACTTGCAGTACCAACAATACACCTTTTTCACATTGAATCTCTTTGCAACCCTAAAAAATGCTTATAAAATGCACTTCACTTTAGGGCTACTCCCAATGGCAAACCATATTAGGGTTTTACCATTCTCTGAGAAAATAGGAACCCCAAAAAAATTTCCAACCACACTATTTGGGTAGAGTGTACAGTACTCAAATATCTTAGTTGCCACATGTCTTCACCTGTCATTGAGTCTTCCTAACATAGCTCTTATGTGTCATAGGAATCTGTCATAACCGTTTTAGTCATGATCTCCTTACACACAATTCAAGATGTCAACACATCAACATTATTTGCAAGAAATACAATTTACAAAGAAAATAATAAGAATAGGAATTATACAAGGTTGAGACACCTTATTCCTAACATCTAGCTACATGTTGGGAATTCTTGCAAGCTCAATTGACTTATCCTTCAATCTATTGGCAAGGATTCTCTTGTCATCTTCTATCATAGCATTATCTTCAATGGCTATTTTCTTCTATTAAGTCACTTCACAATGCATCATGGCTTGAGATTTGTGTTCAATCTTGAGAGTTCTAACATCTTCTACTTGAGCTCTATTCTTTTCCATCAAGTGTGCTATTGCTGCATCAAAATCTTCGGAATCTCCATTTGTAAATACTTTTGAGTTTTCAATCTCCTTATATTGTGTATCATTCTTAGCTATGGCAATCTCTCTTCTTCTCTTTAAGGATTTCCTTAATTCTTCACTGGCTTCTTTGAAAGAATGTAGAATGAGGTGTATCTCAATTTTTTGGTCCTCTATGTTCTTCCCAAGTTTTTAGACTTCCATTTCTAGATATTTTTCTCCAAGAAGTAAGGCTTCTCCTTGTGAGAACTTAGCTATGGTACCAATTATTGGAATTTACAAATGGGAAGATTTACTTCTCAGTGGGGGGACTTTTAACTGAGATCAATCACATGCATCTAACATATCTAATTAACATGAAAGTAAAGACATGCATGAAAATAGATAAAACAAGATTTGGTCACCCAAAAACCCTCCAAAATGAGAAGATAAAACCAGGATGGGGATGACACCCAAAACTTATCATTGTAGCAATATGTAACTAGTTCAGGTTACAATGTTTGACCACCATCAATGGTCTATGCTATTAAAGGCTTTACACCATGTTAAAGGTGACCTAGTTAAAAAATTTACAAACACTCACTTGGAATGTTACCCTGTTAAAGGATTTATAACCCTATTACAGATTTAAAATATGGCTACTAATCCAACCTATCATCATAGGATTTTCATTCTCCTAATACAATGGTTAGAAAGTATAGTAGAATGTCTTGACCTGATGACTTACAATCTTCAATTGCTAATTCCAAATCCTTGTTATGCTCAATTTGATCTAATCCTTCTTGGTCTAATATAACTTTGTTCATAGAATTGATACTTTATTTTGATCAACTTGATTCTATAGTATTACTCTTCCTTTAAGTCCTTACACCCCTTTTTCTTCCTTCAAAACTTTGCTAACATTCTTTCATGCATTCCCACATGACCTCTTACTCACTTCCACTCAATACTAAATTATTGGGTTTTGACCTCCTTATAAAGGCTTGGAGACATAAGGTTAGGTATGAATCTATGATCAAGATTCATCCATATTCTACACTCAATTCTTTACACTTTTCTTATTAGTTGCATGCTTTCTCCATTTTTTTGATTGGATGCATGTTGGATACATAGGGACTGTAATAGATTTGATCTTATCTTTTAGATCCTTCAAAATTCATCTTGAGTTGACTGAAAAATGGTATACATCTGAGTTTAGGAAGGCACAAACTCATATGTTGATTATGTTTTACTTGAATTTTATTGATTACTAATGCCTCGTACATATAGGATTTATGTCTTGCTCAACTCCTATAGTAACTCTGTCTCACTCAGTACCTATACTAGCTCAGCATCAATTATCACCTGGCATTAATTGCTACTCAGCACTTAAATAACTTGGCACATGTTAAACTTTTGGCTTGATGCATATTGTAGCTCGACATCTATATTACACTCGACATCAACCTTAGAATTTTCTTAAGTGTGTTGACCCTCAAATGTCAAAACTAATCTGAGACCAATAGTGTGCCTTATGCTCTTTATATCCTTGATATTGTGCTCTTTCTTTTGCATTATGGGTACTTTTTCTAAGTTAACTCCACATAATTATCCTACTTGGAAAGAAAAGATAAAGGAACCGTTAGTTAAATTTTTTTACTGCATTATGTAACTGGTGCAACAAAGAAACCTAATGATGATATTGATGAGTCTCATAAAGAAGATTGGGCATCAAAACAAGAAATGACCCTAGGAACCTTGTTAAAAAATATCTTAGATCTTGCCAAATATCACATTAGGAACCTTCACAATCCAATAGAAGTCTGGGATAAATTTAAAGCATTGTATGAAATAGTAGATGAAGATATGGCCACACCATTAAGGACAATCTTCTCAAATTATATCCTAGGAATTTTACACCATCAAAGATTATCTTACCCAAGTAGTGATGTATAGGGCACAATTTAAGGATTGTGGTAAACTGATCAAGGATGAAAAGTTGATCAAATATGTGATGATCATCTTCCTCCTAAATATGTAGCTTTTATTTCTAGTTACAATACTAATAAATTAGCAATAGGTAGTACCTTCACTAAGCCTTCATTCAAGTCATTTTTCAGGAATGTTGGTCTTAGAACATGAAAAGTTAGTGAGTATGGGAATTCTCTAGTCTTCCATGACCAAAGCCTTGGTAGCTCATCAAAGGAATCTAGGTGGTAAAAATTCCAACAAGTAAAAGGAGTGGAAGGCTAAGCCACAATATGAAACACAACAATATTCTTCTACAGATCAATCTTCCTACGCACAAAAATCTTCCTCACATCAAGGAAAATTTTTATCCAAAAACAATAAGAAGGGAAACAACTTCAACAAAAGGGAGAAAACTAGTTCCTATTGAAGGAAGAATGGTCATGATGAACATGATTGTAAGGATACGAATATTGATGAATTCCTAAACTTAAAGAGAAAACATAAAATTGATGTACCAAATTCTTATAAGTATTATTTATCCAGTTCAAAAGGTAAGGGACAAGCATTGGTAGTAATTACCAACAATTCTAAGGGATTCTTTATTCAAGAGCTACACATCAGATGGGTGCTTTAAGGATGCATTTTTCCTCTTTGAAACCATCACATGTACCTTATATCTATGTGGGAAATGATAGACAAGTGGAACTTGAAGGAAAAGGGAATGTTGAGCTGGATAATGGAGTTTTTGAGGATGTTATTCATGTTTGCAACCTTAGCTCCAACCTTCTTTAAATCTACCAAATAACTCACTATGAATGTGGCAAAAAAATGGAGTTCCTTCCTAATTCAGTTGTGGTGAAAAATGTAAAGGATGATTCTATGGTGGCAATTAGAAATGCTAATCATGAGACAAGACTTTATTATTTTTCTCATTTTGTGCCTAAGTCCACTTGCATTGCTTTGCTGACCAACTCAAATTTACAAAGTAAATTATGACATGGGAGGTTTGGACATCTCAATTACTGCTATGTTTAACAACTTAGCAACAAGGATATGGTCATTGGTCTACCTCAAGTCAAGTATTCAAATGGTGTATGTTTAGGTTGTGAAGGAGGAAAGCATCCCAAGGAGAAGTTTGACAAGGGGAAGTCTTGGAGGGCTACTTTTGTTCTTGAATTAGTTCATATTGAAGTAGCTGGCCCATTTCCAATGCCATCATTCAAAAGTCTCACTACATTCTCACCTTCATTGATGGCTTTTCATGCTACACTTGGGTCTTCTTTCTAGCTCATAAGAGTGAAGTGTTTGATAAGTTTATCGCCTTTAAAGCTCAAGTTGAGAAGCAATCATGGAAAGCCATCAAGATTCTTTGAATAGCTAATGGTAGGGAATATGTGGACTCAAGGCTTATAGACTACTTGATAGCTATTTTAGGTTTGTTTGTAGAGCCCTACATTGTAGATCTAGTAGATAGTATTCATGATATACATCTTCTCTTTGACGAAGATGACGAGGGAACACTCTAACTCTCTTGTCCATTCTCTACATGATCAATCTTTCAAGGTTGATATGATTATGGATCCTTATGTACAATATTTATAGGAGGTCTCTTTATCATTTGAGGAGCTAGTTGGTTCTTTGGGATGTGTTCTACATCCATCCTTGCTAGATCAAAATTTATTCTTTTCAACAATGTTGGAATGGGTAACCATTAGTATTGACACAAGAATAGTTGAGCAGTCTTTAGAGACACCATTCATCTTCAAAATTCTTTCTACACATTAGGGAAGCATCTCATATTTTCCTATGACATTGTTTCTTCCTAAGAGGAGGAATATTATTTAGCAGTCATGGATTAGCTTCTGCATTCATCTTGGAGTAGCTATGGCTAATGGCATTCTGTATTGTAGGGGGACTACCTTGTCTCCTTTCTTCTTCTACTTGTTCTCTCCTATGGGGGATGGGGGAGGGGGGAGGGGCTTTTCCTCTTATGAGGGTTTGTCCTTCTAATACTTCTTTATTGTACTTATCCCTCTTTTTGGGTGAAGTTTTCTCCCACGAGGTTATCCCTCTTTCTCCATTTTTAGAGAGATTGCATTACATTCAATAAGCTTTGTCTATAGAGCATTGCATTTGTACATGAGTACCTAACATGGCCCAGTAGTTGGGACCCATCATGCATTTCCCTAAGTTTCACTTAAGGGAGTGTTATTGTAAATAATTAATTATTATTAAACTTTACTTAAGTTTACATAGGTTAAATGCATTATTTTATTATTTATCATATAGAAACCTAGGAGTATGCATAGTTATATGAGTTGTCTTGTTGACAACATAGGATTTTGCATATTCATCTGAGTTGTCATGTAGACAACATAGATGTTCACACTCCAATTAAGCACATGATGTCTACAAAATCTCTTTATAAGATACACTGATGTAATCTTATCCTCTCATCATTACAAAAAATTCTATGCTCAATGGAGCATAATTCACTCTTGGTGGACATGTGCTTACTTGTGAGTCTTATCACTTTGTTGAATCCTAGTCATTCTAGATGCCTTTATATATAGGTACTTCTAGTGTGTATGTACACTTATGATATTCTCATTCTTGTTATTTTGATCATCCATTATTGGTCCATATTGTACTAGTGTTTGAGCTTCTTGATCTTGGTGTTATTTTTCCCTAAGGAAAATTTTTACAGCCTTGAATTCTTGAAACTAACTTAAAACCTCATCCTTGGTCTTCAAGAAGTATATCTAGGTCTTCCTAGAGAAATTGTCAATAAAAGTAACATAGTACTCATATCCTCTAATAGAATTTGTCGACACTGGTCCATAAACATCTGAATGTACTAGATAAAGAACACCTTCAGATCAGGTGTCACTCCTTGGAAAATATGCTTTTGCAAACTTTACCAACATGTGTCCCTTACATACATCATCATGCTTTGTGCTCACCTCTAGAACACCTATCACTATCTCATGAAGCAATTTGAGTGCTCCATGATGAATATGGCCCATCCTCCTATGCCATACCTATCCAAGATCTTTAGGATTAGTGATGCTCATGATTTCCTTAGGAGTATCAAACTACAACTTGTAAATATGACAACTCCTAACTCTAATAGTTATGGGTGATTTCCAATCCTTGTGCTTAATCAACACATGTGTCTTTCTAAAGAGTACATTATACCCACTATCTTGAAGAATAGATATGGAAATAAAATCCATACCTAAGCCTAGAGCATGCAACACATCATGAACTAGAATTATCATTCCATTCTCCCTTTGAAGTTGAACTGTCCCTTTCCAAACTAGGTTGAGTGTGGACAAGTTTTCCATATAGATATGGATATTGGTGTTCTCCTCCTTATAACTAGAAAAGTACTCTCTAACTCCTATAATATGAAATAATGCCCCACTATCTATATACTAGATATTCTGCAAGGTTGAGCTCACCATACAAGCTATAAGTGAAAACTCATCTTCCAGTCTATTGGAGATTTCTTCTGCACTTGATAAAGTTGCCACCTACTTCTTTTATTTCTTCCTTTTTGGGAAAACACTTGCATAGTGACCATACTTGTGAGAACCAAAGTACTTGACCTTAGAAAGGTCCTTCTTCTTCTTCTTCTCAATTTGTGATTTTGATCCTTTGCTAGATCTCTTCTTTCCTTTCCCTTCCCCCACTAGGGAAACATTTTCCTATTTCACCTCACTTTTCTAACTCTTTTTGGCCCCATTGACAAGACTTAGTCTAAAAACCTCTTGAGTGAAATCAATCCATAGTCAATCCAAACCAGATAACGTATCTCTTCCACTAACAACTTGAACAAAGACACTCCACTATTTCAAAATCCCATTTAGGGCTATTCTCACTAGCTCATAATCACTCGGACTATCTCCAATAGCTTCTAACTCATCCTTGAGAAGTTTAATCCTAGTGAAGTAACTTGTAATGTCCACTCCCTAGTTCATCTAGGTATTTTTTAGCTTCTCTCTCAGAATCATCTTCCTATTAGTGGTAGCATTTTGGTATAGATTCAAAATGGCATCCCACATCTTATTAATTGTGTCTAGCTCTGAGATATGTGGAACAATATAATCCTTAACACCATCAAGGATAATCCTCCTTTCCTTAGAATCATTTTTCTTATATGTTGTAAGCTATGTCACATTCATTGGTATAGGGACAACACTGGTAAGATAATCCTTGATGCCATTCTCTTCTAACAATAAAGAAATGTTGGCCTTCTAGACACCAAAATTCATGGCACCATCCAATCTATCCTAATCTCTTTAACCAATTGAATCCATCTCAAGGGATTGAAGAAATAATAATTTTGAAGAGATCAAAATTTCTTTCCTAGGGAAAAACTCTTCTACCCTCAACACTTTTGTGATACCAAGTGAAAATTAACACTACTAGAGCCATTGATTATTAATCTACTATTATAAATGATTATTAAACTGGCGAGAATAAATTCATAGCTAATATGAAAAAATAACACAACTACAAATTCACCAATAAAATATAGAAAGAAATTCAGAACACAAAGAACACAATATTTTTGGACAAATTGTCCCTAGGAAAACCCTTAAGTGAAAACTACTTCTATAGATGGAAAATATATTAAATTCAGGAAATCAAGAGATACAAAATTTCTTGCCTCTCACTAGTAGAATTCAAACAATCTCCTAATTTCTCCTAGTGATATTCCCAACTACTATCCCCAATGCTATCACTATGTCCTTACTAATACTACAAGATTGTTTGCTATCACTGCAAACTCATTTGCTAACACAAAAAATGATTCCACAACTTCTTGTTGTCTTCCTCCATTCTATTCTCCAAATACCTTCCTTGACCACCTTTTATACTACTTAACTATAAGGTTTCTAGTTGCTTCTTGATCAAGACAACCTGACCAAGAAGTTTCTAGTTGCTTCTTCATTAAAACAACCTAACCAATAGGTTACTAGTGGCTTCTAAAAGGAGTCAATTAATTAACAAATATTTTTTGCAACTCTAATAATTATTTTCCAATTAATCACATATGGACAAATAACTATTGAAGGTACCTAAAACTAACATACGTTACAATAATTTCAAAATAATGATTGCTCTATGAAATATGACAAATTACCAAGTAGAAATAAAGATGAAAAAAAAAGGATTTTGTAGAGAATTTTAAAAAAAATGTAGATAATTAAAATTGATATGATGATTAAGAAAAATTGTAGAGAAGAGATCTATGAATATATTATGAAGATTTTGAGTGCTTCAAGGACGACAACTAGGGTGAGCATGTCATAGCCCAAACTTCCTTGGTGTTAATTGCATGTTTTTGTTGGGCTATGCAACATCTTTGTTGTCATTGTGTGGAGAGAGGATGAGGTGTCACTATGAGGGCTAGTTTGGGTTTATTGGTGGAAGCTTAGGGTTTGGGGTCTATAGGGGTTGGGCTTTGGGTGTGTGAATAGTTGTTAACCAAAGGTAAGGAGCTTTTAGATTTGGGTTATAGGAAATCTTTGGGTTTTTGTCGTGGCACAACTAGAGATCCCCTCTTCTTAGACTTTACCCATTGATATGGAGATAGTTGATTACTCTATGTTGATTCAAATTGGGGCCAACGGCTAGGCTAATAATCTCAAAATTGGAGTTGACGCTTCTCCTTCAAAGGGTATTATTCAAATAAAAAGGTAAATGAGTGTCTAGAGAGATTAGATGATCAACCAGTATCAGTTATTCAACCTGAGTAAATTTTGGATAATGTAAAATGCTAGAGCAATCATGCACTCATTTGTATATTTTTGGGTCTTTTTCTCTCTCTTGGTATCTTGGAATCATGGGTGCATCAAATTTGGAATTTCCTAAGCATGAATAAGGTGTTTGAAGGTGGTCCATATTTCTTTAACTAGGTGGGTCTCTTTAGTAAACCCTGCCATATAGGATTTAATTCTACTAAGGAGATCCCCTCTACCTCTAGAAGTTTGGAATGAAGATATTCTCCACTCAAATTTTTTATTTCTTGGGAAACTTGTAGGTCTGGCTACACAAAATCAAGATTGTAAGGTAATCCCTTATGCACAAATTTGAGTTGAGGTTGATCTTAATAATCGACTTCTAGACTCTATGGAAATTTTTCTAGGCCCTATCTCATGGATTCAACAATTGGACTATGAAACCCCACCTTTTACATGCAGGATATATCATGAGTATGGGTGATTACAACATAAGTCCCCTTGAAATAAGTATTCTCAACCATTATTTTCTATTGCATCAGCCCCTAAGGATGATAATGAGAAGGCCCCAATACCTAATGGATCTATATACAAGGAGGATTTGTCATAGTTAAGCCTCCCAATAAAGGAAAAGGGAAGAATAGAACTTGGATGGATAGACAAAATAATGACACTTTTAACAAGGTTAATTTTCTAGATAATTTGGTGCAAGATTAAGGCATACCATTTGATCTTATCTAGAGGAGGTTGATCTCATTAGGGGACTCAAGAGGAGGAGAAGGTAAGGAATCTAACTAAGTTACTAGAAGAGAAACACATATAGTTCAAGTTCTTTTTTATGAGCCATCTTAGGAGAAGGATTGTTCTATCCTTAGGAGGAGGGCACAACCTGGGGGCTATTTAAATAAAACTTCTTCAACTCTCCTTGCCTAGAAGGGGATGCCAAGTAATACAAAAGGTACCAAAGCTACACCCACTTAAATTTTAGAGTAGAAGCCTTTTAAAAATGGGTCCTCAGAGAAGTCATCGAAGATGTAAGGAAGACTGACAAAGAGAAGGTTAAGCTGATGAAGAAGACATCAATTGAGTAAGGATTTGTGAAGCACATTAATTCCCACTTCTTTGAACCTTCTAAATGATTATTTTATCCGAATTTGAAGGATTTGAACATAATCCCTAGACAAAAGGATGTCAATAGATTGATAGACTCTCATTCTCTAGATATTTTTTTCATTGAGGAAACTAAGCTTATAGTTGATGGTTTGTATATAACTATAGACCAAAGTTGTGGCCCCAAGGTAGCTCTTGTGGAATTGCATGTCTCTAGAATCTAAGGAATGTGACACCTTTATGGCAAATTTAGAGTAGGTACTCTATCTATTTTGTTGCTTCTCACTTTGAGACTAGAGAAAGGTGCACATTTTCTAATATTTATGTTCCTAATGATTTGGTGGGAAAATCTCTTATGTGGTTATACATCACCTTTATTCATTCCTTATATCCTTTCCTTCCTTCAATTTTGGCTAGGGATTTAAATTTTGTTACTATTTTATATGAAAAGAGAAGCAAGGTATCTCGATTGGGTCCTTCTTCAAATATGCTTAGAGATAATATTAGTTTCTTGAATCTCGTTGATATTAAAACTGTCAATGGCATTTTCACCTAGAATAATAAGAGTTGGACTGAGGCTATTTCTAAAAGGATGGATAAGTTCTTAGTTTCTTGCTATTGGATGGATGTTAGATGGTCTACTAGATCAAAAGTTATTGATTGGTGAAGCTCTAATAATTGGCCTATTAAGATTTTTGTCACTCCCTTCAAGCCTGCTAAAAATCCTTCTTCCAAATTTCAGCTAATGTGGTTAAGAAATATATTTTGCAAGTTCTTGTGATAGTATTGTGGCATGAGAGTAGGTCTTCTCATGGTACTACCATGTTCTCTTTCGAGAGGAGGCTTCAACATATGAAATTTTGGCTTCAAAGGTGGAACAAACTATGTTTTGGGAATTTGAAGGACAAAACACCAGCAACTCACACTAGGCTAGACATTGTCAGTTGCTAGATTACGAGCCAAGGAATGACTATGTATTTTAGTATTATTGAGTCCTCAACATTGAAAGTGTTAGAAGAATGGGAGCTTCAGGAGGAAATCATTTCAAGGAAAAAGTCTCGAGTGGATTGGATTTAGGAGAGAGATAGGAACACTATTTTTTTCCATAATATAGTTAAAGCCCATAGATCTAGTAATTCTATCTCTTCTCTTGTCTTTGTTAATGGAGCACAACTCTCTTCCAAAGAGGATATTTCTCTAGAGACCATCAAATACTTTTCCAAACTTTTCTCAAGGGAGGAACCAATTCCAATGTTGGAGAAAAGGACCATCTTAGACTACACTCCATACCTTGATTCAAACAAAATGAATAGGAATCTCTTATAACCTATTTCGTTAGGTGAACTAGAGATTTGGTATGAAGAAAGGAAAATCCCCAGGCACAGATGGTTTTCCCATTGAATTTTTCCAAGAATTCTATGTGATTATTAAATTTGAACTTCTTAACGTGGTCCAGGAATCCCATAAGAACAAACAAATGCTCAAGTCTTTCAATGCTACCTTCTTGGCTCTCATACCCAAGATTGATGGGGTCAATAGTTTGGATAAATTTGGGCCTTTTTCTTTGTGTAATGTAACTTACAAAATTATCACCAAATTAATAGCTAAAAGGCTCAATCCTTTTTTGGCTACTTTGATCTCTAAGGAGCAAGGAGGATTTTTTGGTGTTAGATATGTCCTTAATGGGGTTGTAATTGCATTAGAGGCTATTCACTCTATGGCCACCTTCAAGGAAATTTCCATGTTCATTAAGATGGATTGGGAAAAAACATATGACCAGGTAAGCTAGGACTTTTTGAGTAGAATGCTTCATGCTTTTAGTTTTGATGTGTAATAGGTTGATTTGATTCTTAGTTGTGTGACTTCCCCCTCCTTTTATATTCTTATACATGGAGAACCTACTAAGTTATTGTATACTTCTTAAGGAATATGGCAAGGGGATCCTCTATCTCCATATCTCTTTATCATTGTGGCTAAGGGCTTCAACAAATTTATTAAATTTTAGGTTGCACAAGGGCTCATACATGGGTGGAAATAGAATAACAATCACCTAGTGTATACTCACCTCCAATTTGTGGATGATACTCGACTGATGGGATTAGCTACCATCAATGAGGCAAGCAACTTTACAAAGATTTTAGACACCTATCTAGAAGCTTTTAGGTAGAAAATTAATGAAGGTAATTCCTCCATTTATTTATTTAGTAGTCCACAACCTATCTAGCATAGGATTTTTAGGATTCTGATGATTTAGATCGACTCTCTTCCTTTGATGTACATTGGAGTCCCCTTGGCTCTAGGACCTCAACTAAAGGATTATTGGCATGACATTTTGGATAAACTCCATCATAGGGTGAACAATTGGACTCATAGGTGGCTCTCTTCCACTAGGAGAATTATTCTCTTCAAGATAGTGATTGAGGCTCTTCCCATTTACAAGTGTCTTATGTAGACTCACCCAACTAATGTTACATAATAATTTGATGCTTTATATCATCAATTTCTTTTTTAAGGTAACCTTATCTCTTCAAAGTGGAGCTTACTCAATTAGGACATTGTTTTAGATTGCTAAAGTTTTTTGTAGGTCTCGGTCAGGCGTATGGCTCTTGCTACCAAGGCTCTAGCTGCTAAGTTATACTACAGGTGGTGCAATAATTAGGATCGAGATTGGGCCAAGGTAAAAGCACAAACCTGTGTCACCATTTTGTAATAGAAAAGGCTAACAAAAGTATAACTATTCACCTTCAATGACATACAATTGGACTTATTGCTTTTAATTTGAAAATGAAGTAAACTAATGAAATGTGTTGAAATGGATGAAATTTAAGATTATAATATTTATTATTATTTGGAATGAGAACATGATATGTTTTTTAACTTTTATAGGTAATTTTTTAGTTGCTAAAAAATGTTGGAATTTAAGGGTAACTTTTATAGATAATGTGCTTTGTTCGGGTAGGATTTGTGGAATGTCCATCCTCTCATTCTATCAAGTTATCCCCATTTCTAACCTCTTTGCTATATCTTTATGGATGTAGGGTGGACTAAGGAAGCATGCTTTAACACTGTAAAATTTTGTGGCTTAAAGGATGTGGCTTGTTGGAAGGACCCACAAGAGTGGCCTTTAGTTGGTTTCATGGTGAGTTGGGCTTAACATACTAGACTCTGCTCTAGTAGGCCTTGCAACTCATCTAAAGATAAGGATATCCTTCCCTCGGGTTTGAGTCCTAAAGGAAAGTCTAGTATTTCCCAAGATTATGCTTGACTGGATAAACAATGGCATGGATTAGCAAAAATTCTTTGGTGGAAGAAGGTTTGGAATACATTTTCTTGGCCTAAGTGTAATTATTTTTTATGGCCAATGGCTCAAAATAAATGTCTTACTTGGCATAATCTTCAAAAGAGATGGTTTTAGGGGCCCTCTCTTTTTTCCCTCTAAATGCAGAATGGGGAGAGTGTCTCCCATTTATTTTTCATATGCCCCCTCTCACAAGAAATATGTCCCTTATTGAATTTTTGGAAAGGCTTTGTAGAGCCCCAATGAAAACTACTTTCCTTTAGGTGGGATGGGCTATTGGATGTACTTTCATGATATGGAATCTTTGGTTGGAGTGAAATCGAAGCATTTTTCGCAACTCAAATTTTGCACTTACTAAATTATGGTAGATGATTTGTCCAGACTTGACATGTCATATGATTGAACCTATGGAGCTTAGAGATTATAGTATAGTAAGGAATTTGGGACTATTGGAAAAGGGCATGGAATGTATAAGTGGTATGAAGGCTCATCCACTCAAGATAAAGGTTTGTAGAGTTTGGAGGTGGATATTTCCTTCAATTGGAATCCTATAAATTAATATTGATGGCTTCTCCTAATGGAACCCTCAACAAGAAAGTATTGGGGGCATAGGAAGAGGTAAGGATGGTGAAGTTATCTTTCTCTTCTCTATTTACAAAGGAGAGTATTATAATAATCTAATGGAGGCCCTTACCATTAAGTGGGTTATTCAGCAAGATGTTCCTTAGGATGGAGGAGGATTATATGTGAGTGAGATTCTCATATTATTGTCGATATGATAAAAATACAAAGTTTTGATGATGTTAACTGGAAGTATGCCTCTATTATGAGAGAAATTATGTATCCGAGTAATCATGTCAATTGGATCTCTTTTTGTCATATTCTTACAGAATGGAGTATAGTGGCTGATGTTTTGGAAAAATGGGCATCAAAGAAAGGAGTTGGTTCTAATATTATAGGAAAGGATAGGCTTCCTCCTAACTCTATTAGAATTTTGGAAAAGTTAGGGGAGAATGATAGGATTTAATTGTTATAGTGGTTGTTTCTGGTTTTGTAGGGCCTAAGGCCTTCTATATTATTTTGGCTTTGATTAAATAAAATTTTACACTTTCTTTTTAAAAAAAATACAATTGGACAGAAGGGATGTTGGATTATGTACTGAATTACTAATTTTTTATAGAAAAAACTAGCTATTATTCAAACTAGTAGATGAGATAAGACATAAAGAAATGTAACCATGATTGAGAATGGACACAATAGTTGGAGCTAATTGGAGATGATGAACATGATAAATCCATAAAAAATAATACACTCTTAGAAAGAAAAAAGGTTGGATTGATATGCAGAGAGAAGCTTCAAAAAAAATTATCTTCATTTTCTAATAAAAGCACTCAATCTAGTGACTTGCAAAGATGAAGAGGGAGGAACTCAAGAAAATGGTTGGTGTAGTTCACACTAGTTCAAAGGGTACAATGTTTAAGTAAAAAGGAGTGAATAATATTCATCATTCAAGCTAGTCTCAATTAAAGACCAATCAAGTGCATTTAGACATGAAGGAAGACACACATGTAGTTCGAGGCTATAACTTGATGTTGATGTAAAGAGAAGCACTTTACTAAGTTAAATTTATAGTATAGTCTATATTAGGAAGTTTAATAGATATTAAATCTACATTTGGAAGAACAATAAATAACAATAATCAAACTATCAAAGAAGTCTTGTGATTAGGTAAAATGTTTTGAGGGTGAACTTAAACTACCTATCTCTAAATATGTAAGATGATTTGAAAATAAAGGCATCCAAGCAATAGACTCGGGTTTGAAACTTGATAGACAGACTGAGTCTTTAAATGACACATGCTAAGAGTAACCCTCTAAAATAGATCATGATCGAAATGATACAAGAAAATGGGTTGGATGGATTGAAAGAAAAATAATTTAGAGAGCGTCAACCATGAATAAAATTTGGATCTATGAAAGAAGGGGAGGTGAACCGTCTAGTTTATCTTCCTTTTCTATAAAGAAGAAAATAAATTTAAATATTTTTTAAAAAAATTAGCATAAACATGGAATGAGCTTCATTCAATCCTTTGATAGGGAACTCTATGTCAGAAAAACTATTTCATATATGATAAACTAATATATCAAATACATGACAATTTTATGATAAGATATAACTCTAAGAGACTAAAATATAGATTAGTATTTTTACTAAATTTAAATAAATTATTTAATAAATCTTCAATAAACTAAAATAGAAATTGCAAAAAAGTTATAACAATGAAGATAGAGAAGATTTTCTCTTTTTAGCAAGCCTTCCAAAAAAACAGAGAAAAAATGGGTTAGATAATAAAAAAGAAACTCTTTAGCAACATGTGGTAGTAAGCCTTTGAAACAATGTTAGATCAAATATAGACTTATAAATTGAATTTAAAAAAAATTGCAAGAAAAAAAATTAGAAGTAAATTTTCAAGGATTTTGATGTAGGAGCATCTTGGGGTAGTTGATTATCCAACATGATTAAGGGATGTTAGTGGAGTTGAGTGGACCTTTTTGGGTCTTGGGTAATTAACTTTGATGTAGTTAATAAGTATTGTAAGCCTTTAAAGGCATTTTGTATTTAATTTTTGTTGGAGGCCGACTTGTGGCTCTTCATGTGTTTAATATAAGGGATATTTAATTTGTAGCTTACTAGATTGACTTGTGGCTTAGTTGGGTATAAATAAGGGTTTTGTGGAGTCTTTAGTTGTTATTCATTCAAAAGACGAGGAGTGAGTGTGGATAGTAGCTAGAGAGAAACTTTATCCTGAGTTTGTGTATAGAGCACCAAATGTGAGGCATTTTACAACAAGATTTTGAGAGCTAGTAGCTGAGTCTTGGGAAACAAAGAGATTTCTTAGTGGGCTTGCAAGCACAAGTTTAGTTATTCCTTGGATTTTTCTACTAGAGTGATGCAGGAGCATCCAGAGGTATAAGGGCAATCTTGTGTCACCCAAAAAATTGTACTTAGACTTAGTTTTTGTTTCATTTCTTTTCATTTTTGGATACCCATTTGGGTCGAATAAAGGTTTCAACTCTCACAGTTCAACTATCCGTGTGCTAGAAAATCTTGAAAAAATAGGAGCATGCAATTTGGCCATCATTTTGGTGACCTAGAAGGTGTGAATTGGCCAGATGAATGTAATTGTGATTTAGAACATTCCAGAAAAAGAATCAGGTCAAAAGGCCCCACGATTTGAAAGTTATTGTAGTTTTTCGAGTTTTGGAGACCTCTTAAGAATGCTTCAAAGTCAGGTTAGGGGCATTAAATGACCTCAAAAAGGGCCAAAAAAAGGGCACAAGAAAATCTCATCCATAAGGCTATAAAGCTCTTTGAGAGCTTTTTGAAAATGTAAACGGTTCGTCAATCGGAGCTACGGTTCAAAAGTTATGCCTCCCGGAAGTTTGGTTACCATTTCTAGATTCTTCTAGATTTGCACTGACTTCTAACATAGCTTTTGGAACCTTCTATTTGGTCGGTGGATGCCTACTAGCACTTTCTAGAATGTACTCCTAGTCCTTAACCCTCTGGGGTCTATTTAAGGAGATTTTTGGCATTGTAAAAGACAGTTCGGAGTGGAGTTCGAGAGGAGGTACTGAAAGGAAAAATTATCTCCAGATTTATGCTATTGTAAGCCCTTAGGGTATGTTTCAAAGTTTATTTTTCTATGCTATTTGTACTAGCTTATTTTCTCAGTTAATATAATTTTCCCTTTCTGTTGTGTCCATTTTGGTTCTTGGGTTGTGTCCCCATCAAGTGGTATTAGATCTATTTTTTCTGAGTGTGTAGACAGAATGCCGACTGTGAGGCAGTTTGCACTAGGACTGTATGGTTGTGGGTTTGAGCTAAGAAGATGCCTCCACAAAGAGAGTGTGGTGGAAGGGCCAGAGCTATTAATCCTGAGGAGGTTAGAGCCCTCCAAAGGCAAGTGTAGGCATTACAAGAGGAGCTTCGTAGAGGAGCAAATGTTGCTGCAGGTGACAACAATGAGGATGACAATGAAGAAGAAGTAATGGGACCAGAAGAGGAATTTGATGGGGAAGTTCTAAATCATGCAGAGGAAAGGCTATTTAGGGCCATTACTAAGTTTGGGAAAAGACCCACAATTGAAGTGGGTGTATTTTCAAGAAATCTGAAACCATATGAGTTGATCGATTGGATCAATGAACTGGAAGAATACTTTGAGTATGAGGATATTAGGGACCTAGATAGGGTTAAGTTTGTAAAGGCCAAACTGAAAGGCCATGCAAAAATTTGGTGGCAAGAGGTTCAATTGGAAAGAAACAGAAGAGGAAAGGAAAAGATCACAAGATGGGTTCGCATGGTGGACAAATTGAAGACGCAGTTCATTCCTGTGGATTACGAGCTTGATTTGTTTAAGAAGATGCATGGGTTAAATCAAGTAGGAAGATCAGTCCAAGAATATACAAAGGAATTTGATCGACTCTTGATTAGAGTGGGGCATGCAGAAGGAAATAAAGAGAAGGTTGCTCATTATATCAGTGGGTTATGACCTAGCATCCAGGAGGAATTAAGTCTGGTAAGAATGACCAGCATTGAAGAGGCATACCAGTTTGCCCTACGAGTTGAAGAGAAGCTAAATAAAAGGTTTGAAGGAAGACAAAGAGGGCGCAGTCAAGGAGGAAGGGGAAGCGGTAGGTCATCTGAAGGCCGCAATGAAACCCAAAAGAAAAATGAAGATGAGGGTACTCGCAGGAACCAGAGGAATGAGGGTTTCAATCGCTCCCATGACCAAGACTTTGGAAATCAGAGAGGAAGAGGTAGAGGATTTGGACAAGGAAGAGGAGGCTTTTGTGGTACCTATTTCCATTACAATGAAGAAGGTCATCATGCCTTTGAATGCCCTCAATGACAAGGAAGGACAGATAGGAGAGCTGAGGGCAAAGCTAGGGTTGCTCATGTGGATAAGGATGCACAATCATCACATTCAGAGGATGCAAAAAGAGGAGAGACCTTGGTAAATGAAAGAGTTCTACTAAGTGGTGAGATTGAACCAGGACAACAGAGGATTTTGTTCCATACCAGATGCAAGTGTGAGGATAAATGTTGTGATGTGATCATTGATGGTGGTAGCATTGATAACTTGGTATCAGAAGAGATGGTCTCTAAGCTGAAGCTCAAGAGGGAGAAACATCCCCAGCCCTATCAGATTGCTTGGGTAAAAGATGATCATAAGGTCCTCGTAAGTGAACAATGTTTAGTAAAATTCAAAATTGGAAGTTACCATGATGAAGTTCTCTATGATTTTATTTCAATGGATGTTTGCCATCTATTGTTGGGTAGACCATGGCAGTTTGATAGACATGCAGTGCATGATGGACATGCAAACACATACTCTCTGACAAAGGATGGAGTTCGCCACAAATTGAAGCCCATGAAAAAGGAAGGTGAAAAGGTATCTAGCAGTGCTAGGATTTGTCTTGTTGATGGAAGGAAGTTTTTAGATGGCATGAAACATCAGTATATGTGCTATGCTTTGATTCCTAGGAAAGATAAAGAAGGTAGTAGTGAAATACCACTTGAAGTTTCAGATTTACTAGGGGAGTTTGGAGATATTATCTTTGATAATGTTCCAAATGGATTACCACCAATAAGGCAAATCAGTCATCAGATAGATCTGATTCCAGGAACTAGTTTGCCTAACAAGGCTTCTCACAGGATGACTCCTACTGAAATAGAGGAGCTAAATAGACAGGTTCAGGAGTTGTTGAAGAAGGGCTTGATTTGAGAGAGCTTGAGTACATGTGCAGTACCTGCAATACTTGCACCAAAGAAGGATGGAGAGTGGAGGTGTGTACAAATTCTCGAGCTATAAATAGGATAACCATCAAGTACCGGTTTCCTTTGCCAAGGATGGATGATCTTATGGACTGCTTGAGTGGAGCTCAGTACTTCACAAAGATAGATCTGAAGAGTGGTTATCATTAGATATGGATTCGAGAAGGAGATGAGTGGAAAATAGCCTTCAAGACCAAAGAGGGTCTTTATGAGTGGTTAGTCATGCCCTTTGGATTGACGAATGCCCCAAGCACCTTCATGCGGCTCATGAATGAGGTACTTAAGAAGTTCTTGGGAAAATTTGTTATTGTCTATTTGGATGATATTTTAATTTTCAGCAAGATTTTGGAAGAACATTTACTGCATATTTGTAGTGTCCTTGAAAGGCAAAGGGAAGAGAAACTATTAATTAATCGTAAGAAATGTATCTTTACAAAAAGGGAGTTAGTCTATTTGGGGTTTGTTATATCACTTGAAGGTCTCAAAATGGATCCGAAGAAAGTAAAAGCCATCTTGGAATGGCCTACTCCAAGGCTCGCCACTAAGGTAAGATCATTTCATGGTCTGGTTAGTTTTTACAGGAAGTTTATTAAGAATTTCAGTGGCATATGTGCACCCCTAACTGATACAATAAGAGGGGATAGAAAAGAGTTCAAATGGACTATAGCAGCTACGAGAAGTTTTGAATTGTTGAAGAAGAAGGTGATAAAACAGCCTATGTTGGCACTTCCAAATTTTAGAAAGGTTTTCCAGGTGGATTGTGATGCTAGTGGCAGCGCTATTAGGGTTGTATTAAGCCAAGAAGGTAAGCCTATTGCATATTTTAGTGCAAAATTGAATGATGCAAAGAAGAAGTATTCTGTTTATGATCAAGAGTTCTATGCAATAGTTCAGGCCTTAAAGAAATGGAGGCATTATTTATTGCCAAAAGAATTTGTTTTTTATATTAATCATTAGGCATTACAGTACCTAAATAGCCAAAGTAAATTGAATCAGAGGCATATGAAGTGGGTAGAGTTCTTCCAGAGCTATACATTTGTGTTGAAGCATAGAAGTGGAAAATCTAACAGGGTTGCAGATGCACTAAGTAGGAGGCAGTTGTTGCTTACAGTAATGTAGGTTGAAGTAGTTAGATTTGATGAACTCAAGAATTTGTACCTTGAGGATCCTGATTTTGCTGAAGCATGGAAAGCTTGTAAAGAACCTGTTGGTGTAGATAGAACCAAGTGGTTAGACTATTTGATTCAAGATGGCATGTTGTTGAAAGGTAGTCAATTGTGCATTCCAAGAAGTTCCATGAGGGAAAATTTGATTAAGGAGAAACACAGTGGAGGGATGGAAGGACATTTTGGTCGAGATAAGACATTGCCATTCTTAGAGGACATTATTTTTTGCCTCAAATTTCACAGGATGTGAAGAAGTTTGTACAGAGTTGCCAGGTTTGTCAAGTTGCCAAGGGGTTTAGTCACAATACTGGCCTATATTAGCCATTGCCTGTTCCATCAAGGCCATGGGAGGACATAAGTATGGATTTTGATCTTGGATTACCAAGGACACAAAGGGGTAATGACTCAGTATTCGTGGTGGTTGATAGGTTCTCCAAAATGGCACATTTCATTCCATGCCACAAAACTCATGATGCTACCCATATTGCAGACTTGTTTTTCAAAGAGGTGGCAAGGCTACATGGTCTTCCAAGGAGCATAGTTTCTAACAGAGATACTAAATTTGTGGGGTATTTCTGGAGGACATTGTGGAAGATGTTAAGAACTGACTTGAAATTCAGTTCCATGCATCACCCACAAACTGATGGCCAAACAGAAGTGGTAAACAGAAGTCTAGGCAATTTTCTGAGATTTTTAGTTGGGGATAAGCCCAAGGGATGGGATTTGATTCTACCATAGGCAGAGTTTTCTTATAATAACTCTATAAATAGGAGTATGAGAAAATCACCATTCCAAATTGTATATGGGAGTAGCCCAAGGACTACACCAAAGCTAAGGAAGATAGAACAAGGGGAGAAGTGTTGAAGCTGAGGAATTTGTTGAACATATCAGGCATCTACATGAGGAGGTTCAAGCACACATTACCAAGATAAATCAAGAGTATAAAGCTAGGGCTGATCAAAGGAGAAGACATAAGGAATTCCAAGTAGGAGATTTAGTCATGGTGCACTTACCAAAAGAAAGATTTCCAGTCGGTACTTACAACAATCTAAAAAATGAAGAAATTTGGCCCCTACAAAATTTTGAAGCAACATGACTTAGAAAATGCATATGAGGTGGAGCTACCAAATGGTATTCACATTTCTCCCATTTTCAACATTGCAGATTTAACAAAGTATCATGATGATGGTGCAGATGAGGAACTAGTGTTAGAGCCATGTCCAATTCCCGCTTCTAAGAAGGAGGAGATAGAAGACATTCTAGATCATCGTTTGGGTAGGAGTACTAGAAATAGACAGTATGAAGAGTTTTTGGTGAAGTGGAAAGGAAAGCCAATCAAGGACTCAACTTTGATTTCAGTAGCTGAGGTTTCCCATTTGGGATTTCCTCTACCATCCATAAAGTGGCAGGGTCCCTTTTCAATCTACCCTGGGTGTTTGATGCAGGAGCATCCAGAGGTATAAGGGCAATCCTATGTCACCCAAAAAAATGTACTTAGACTTAGTTTTTGTTTCATGTCTTTTCATTTTTGGATACCCATTTAGGTCGAATAAAGGTTCCAACTCTCACAGTTCAACTATCAGTGTGCTAGAAAATCCTGAAAAAATAGGAGCATGCAATTTGGCCATCATTTTGGTGACCTAGAAGGTGTGAATTGGCTAGATGAATGTAATTGTGATTTAGAACATTCCAGAAAAAGAATAAGATCAAAAGGCCCCATGATTTGAAAGTTATTGTAGTTTTTTAGGTTTTGGAGACCTCCTAAGAATGCTTCAAAGTCAAGTTAGGGGCATTAAATGACCTCGAAAAGGGCCAAAAAATGGGGAACAAGAAAAGCTCATCCATAAGGCTATAGAGCACTTTGAGAGATTTTTGAAAATATAAACGGTCCATCAATCGGAGCTACGGTTCAAAACTTATGCCTCCCGAAAGTTCGATTACCATTTCTGGATTCTTCTAGATTTGCACCGACTTCTAACGCAGCTTCTGGAACCTTCTATTTGGTCAGTGGATGCCTACTAGCACTTTTAAAATGTACTCCTAGTCCTTAACCCTTCAGGGTCTATTTATGGAGATTTTTGGCATTGTAAAAGATAGTTCGGAGTAGAGTTCTAGAGGAGGTACTAAAAGGAGAAATTATCTCCAGGTTTATGCTATTGTAAGCCCTTAGGGCATGTTTCAAAGTTTATTTTTCCTTGCTATTTGTACTAGCTTATTTTCTCAGTTAATATAATTTTCCCTTTTTGTTGTGTCCATTTTGGTTCTTGGGTTGTGTCCCCATCATAGAGCTGGATCTAGACTAGCTAGGGTTTGGATTAGATCTTGAGGGATCTTGTAGAACTATTGCTTACTTTGTATTTGGCCATAACTGGGAAGGCCTTATAGCCTGACACATTGAATGTAATAAGTTATTTTATAAATAAGGAATTGTGATTTGGTATAAGATATTTCATTTTTGTTGTGTTTCCACTGTGCATTTATTTTTTGGGGGCTAAGACATCTCCTTTGGGGATTCTCTTGCCTTACACTACATCAAGTGGTATCAGAAAGTAGATTGTTCCTAAGCATGTAGACAAATTGTTGATGTTGAGATAGTTTTCATTAGGACCTTGGGAGGACATACAAATGGATCTATGATTTTGAAGATGGAAGGTCAGTCTTTTTTGGGAAGATTGATCTATTGGTGATTTATTGCAAAGGGTTTATGAAGATATTAGAAGATGGTTCTAAGAGGATTGGACCTTAAGGTGATTGCAAATCTCAATGATGTGGTGGAGAAGAGGTTTTCAAGGATGTCTTCTTGGTTTGAAGCTAGTTTGGTTGATTGAGTTAAGGAAGACATGGTTGAGTTTAGTAGAGATTTGTTGAGCTGGACTCTACAGATCTGAAATAAAGTTGTCTGGCTAGTTAGAAGAGTTCTTTGGGAGAGAAGATAGTATTGCAAGGTTGTGATGGAAGAGTTTGGTTTTCTTGATTAGTTTGTGGAGCCTAGCATAGAACTTGTAAATCACCTGTGAGGTTGTTACTGAGGATATTCCTAATCTTGTTGATGTTGGGATGGAGATTGGTTTTCATGATCACTTGGTTGAGTCTGACATAGAGATTGCAAATCACTCAGTTGTGGATGATCTAGTTTTTGTTAGTGGTGACTTGTATGTTGTAGAGAACTTTTTTGTGAGCAATAAGACCATTGGTTTTGTAATCTTTGAATGTATTCGTAGGAATCTACATATTATTTTTATATGGAGTTTGTTGCTTCTAGTGTGGATTCACTAGTTTCTAATGTGGATGAGGGTTTGTTGATGAAGCATTGTGTTCAACTTGTTCCTAGGAGTGAGCATGATGATGTAATGGTTAAGATTTTGATGTTTGAAAGAGTTAGGTGTGGATGATTTACATGTTGGTTTTCTTATCCTTGTTGGAGTGGAAGCCTTTGGTGAAGTTGAAGAAATTTGAGGACTTTTGTCATTGTACATCAAAGAATGGGACACACTTTTCTTTTCACACTTGGGGATTCTAATGTAGAAGTATCCTAGGGTAGTTGGCTATCCTTCATGATTAAGGGATTTTAGTGGTGTCAAGTAAACCTATTTGGGTCTTGGGTAATTAATTTTTTTTGTATTTAATAAGTATTGTAAGCCTTTAAAGGAATTTGGTACTTAATTTCTATTAGAGGTTGACTTTTAGTTCTTCAAGTATTTAATGCAAAGGATATTTAATTTGTATCTTACTGGTTTAACTTTTGGCTTAGTTAGATATAAATAATGGGTCTTGTGGAGTCTTTAGTCATTATTAATTCATTTGAAGGAGGAGTGAGTGTGGAGAGTAGATGGAGAGTGACTTTTTCCTAAGTCTATGGACAAAGCACTAAATGTGAGGTACTTTACAATAGGATTATGATAATTCATCCATCTTGAAGAAGATGAGTTGGTAGAGGAGAAAATTTTGACAAGACCTAGTAGTTGACGCTTGCAAAATGAGGATATTTCTTGGTGTTCTTGCAATCAAAAGTTCATTTTTTCCTTGGAGATTTCTACTAGAGTGTTGATCTCAACTAGCTAGGGTTTTGATTGGATCTTGTGGGATCTTGCAAAACTATTAATTTCTTTTTACTTGGCCATAATCAGGAAGGACTTACAACCTAACACGTTTCATGTAATGACTTATTTTATTAATAAGGAATTTTGATTTGGTATAAGATCTTGCATTGTTGTTGTGTTTCCACTATGTGGTTATTTTCTAGGGGAAGGACATCTTCTTGGGGGGTTCTCCTGCCTTCCACTACATCACATTCTCTTCTCATCTCAACAAGAAGTCTCCTATGTTGTAACCTTCAAGAAAATTGAAAACAAGGATTAGCAAGCTCTGATACCATGAAAGAAGATTTACAATGAAATGAAAAGAAATGATAGAAGAGATATTACTATGAAAATAGTTACCATAAACTCAAAGCAAAAGAGAGAATAACTGTCAATGAATAAACAAGAAGAGACAAATAATTTGAAAGGGGAAAGCAAAGAAAACACTTTGTGTATAATATGAATGAGGCAAAGGCCTAAAGAATGAAAGAGAGAGGAAAAGAGAGATGGAATCATCGACTCATTAGAAAAACTACATAGCAAGTGTGTGTTATGTAGAATGATAGAGGAACATCTCTTTTATAGAGATAAGAAGAGGAGCCATTTAGTAACTCCCATGTGAACACTCACAATTTTCATAACTGTGTGCATAAAATGTTTCATTATCCTCTTAAGGAGGAATAACTATTTTCCTTAATAAAGGAAATATGAAAAATGAGTTGTCCTCACACATGGACAAGAAGACAAGAAATTGATGTGTCCTCACATGTGTGCTAGAGGAAAAGAGAAATAAGGGATGCCTTGGTTTATCCAATTTAATAAATAAATACAACCAAGGAAAGATAACAAATTTTAACAATCAAAAACTTGTAAACCTTAATGCCACAAATATGAATTTTGCAATTATGTTCTATTGTGGGTTCATATCAATGTGAATGTTCTTGAGAAATATTGTTGATTACCATATTTAAATTATTTTCTTCATTATCCTTAGTGAGATAGAAGGTTTAAAGCATCAATACTATGTGCCTTAAACAATTGACACTTTCCTATAATCTGATAGTAGTGGATTTAAATTGCCTCATGGTTTAAAATGCATGTCCCTTTGATAACTGAAAACTATAATTGTCTAAGTGATCTAAGATGAATTAAGTTTGAAAGTTTCATGTCATAAACTAAGTCTACTTTATGGCTTTAGTAGGAAGGTTTCACACTTTATGGGTGTCATTTCAACAACCTACTTATCTTCATACATCTACATGCACAATCAAGAGGTTATTTATTAAAATATGTGACCTTTATCTTGTAAGAACTTTGTCTTCCTCTTTCCATCCTTCTTTTTTCTTATCTTGAATACTAATTTGTATTTTGAATGTAATGGTTAAGGATATAATGAAAGGTGAAGGTTTCCATTGCTCAGTTTGTAGAACTCACCCCTTCTTTTTTCTAACATATCAAGTGCACCTTATTGATACAGACCTAAGACTAACTCAATTGTGAGAGTCAAAGTAATAAAATTTCCTTAACCAAGTAATGGAGATTTCCTCTTTCATTTACTTGTTAGTTTTTACATTCAAAGAATATGTTTGTGTTCATGTATCTATTTTTATGGCTTCCACAAAATATGTGGATCTATCTATAGATCTCTTTGTATAATGCAAATACTCTTATTCAAATAAAAGATACAAACATTGATTTTCTCATATTAACTTTAATATATAGACCTGGAACTTGTTCTTCATGATTGAATGTAAACAATCTTTCTCTTTCATGCATTATGACTCTGTCTTTACTTATTCTTTTCTTTTAAAACTATATTTTAGTTTTCTTTTATAAATGCAATCATCATATGATCAATCAATATAAACACACTTACTAGATCACCAATTTTGATGTATAGAATAAATTTATAATACATCTATATTTTCATTTTAGTAGTTTCTTAATACTAAATGTATAATAATACTATTATTTATTTATTATTATTGAATAAATAAATATTTTAATACCTATTATATATCCTACCTACATTTTTTAGGAGCTAATTGGATAGAGAATTCAATGTTTCCTAAAAGAGTTACACATTCCAAAGATCGAATATATTTAACAATTCTTATTGATTGTATTAGTTTCTAACATTTTTAATATTTATTTTCTTATATTTGTATGGATTTACATGTCATTGTGAGAAATAACATATTTCCCTTGAACTTTTCACTTTTTAATATTTTACATACCTTATTTAATTCATTGAAACATAATTTATATCCCTGATGTTTAAATGAAGTAGTTAATGGTATCCATATCAAATTTTCTACTTAATTTTCATTATTCTTTTTAGAAATAACTTCATCTATCTTTCAAAATTCTTCATAAATGCTACCATAAGGTCCATGATTATGCATCTACATATTATTTAATGAGTTTCAAATTATCTTCATTTATCAACAATAAATAAATGTGTTGCAGTGAAAGTCTTAAATAATATTTTAACATTTAATTTGACCTACAAACAATGTAATAAATTTAATATCAATCTAGAATTGAAACACAAAGAGAAGTTTATTAAATATCGCACATATTTAAAGCTAATTATTTAAATCTCATTAAGTAATTACACAGGGTTTTGGAGGAACAATTTTCAAAGAAGAAATTTTTCAGAGAGAGGAGATTATTTTGTGTACTTCATGCAATTTTCATTTTAGCATCAGATCCAGTTAAGATCTTGTGGTTTATTTGTATAATGGTTTTTTGTCCTTCGAATTCTTATCTTCTCCCCATCTCTTGTGTTTCTATTTTCACTATTCTTCTAGGTTGAAACACTTGTTTGTATATTTATTATTTTTCATTTTTAGAAAATTTTGTAAGCAATTTGATGATTGAAAACCTTGTGTGTGGATTTGGTTGTTCATGTTTCTAGGAAACATCTATATACAAATTGAACATTAGAAAACCCTTCTGTTAAAATTTATTGTTCTCTACTCTTGAATACATCTGAGAAATAGTTAGATTGGAACCCTTGTTAATTTGAACTTTCTATTTTTAGTAAATTTTCATTTTTATAAAGTTTCTATTTTTAGCAAGTTTCAATTTTTGGAGAGTTTCTAGTTTTAGTAAGTTTCTAGTTTTGGAAAGTTTCTATTTTTAGAAAGTTTCTATTTTTGGAAACTTTATGCTTTTAATATGTTTCCATTTTATCAAGATTTTATTTTTGGAAAGTTTCTATTTTTAGTAGGTTTTCAATTTTTAGTGGGTTTCCTTTTGAGGAAGGTTATTCCAAAGTTTAATAAATTTAAACTTATTATGGTAATCCATGATAATTATTATTGTTAATAATTTTAATAATTATTGCTAAAATTTAAATTTTAATTATTTGAAAATTTGATTTATGACTTCATTACTTAAATATAATTCTCAAGTAAATTAAAAATTAAGAAATCAATTGGGATAATTAATGTTTTCTTTTATAAACTTGGATGTTTTAATATTGTTTAGATATATGAAAATATTTTTAATAATAGGCAAATTTTTTTTTTGAAAACATTAGTTATTATAATACTTTGAGAAAATGGAAACTGAAACCTTGATTGAGATTGAAAACATTATCAACTATAATATTTGGAAATAAAAACTTGGAAACTTATAAGTGAAATTTAAATATGCATGTTTTCCAAAACCTAATGTATTATGAAATGTTACTTTTCTATGTCCTGTATGAGACATGTAATTTTACTAATGTTGGGTTTTGGAGTTTACTTATCTTTGACTAGTCAAGATGTTTACCAGAGGCTCAAGAGTTATGTTTTGTGATGTCATGATGATGTTTTGATTATGATCTTTTATACTCAACCATGATAATGTGTCTTGTATGCTCTATGAGGTGTTTTGATCTATCAATGGTTATTGTTTTCTAGTGATGTGTGAAACTAAAGTGAATGGTGTGACCTATTTGATATAACCTTTGAGTCTTTAATTTTTTGTATTTGGATTTCTTTTCAATCACTTGTATAGGACTGAGGTGTCTGTATGATTTTGTTTATAATATAATGTTATGACATGGATTGGTTTATGTGTACTTTTTTGGATCAGTTTAGTTCATATGATCATTTTGGTGCTTCTTGTATTTTGACCAGTGATGTTGGTACTTATTAGTTGCTTGTTTAATAACTGATGTATGCTATATGGTCATTTGAGATCTTTTGATTTTACTAAGCTTAGGGTAGGTTATATGTATTTCATGTTGGGAAGTGGCTCGCAATGGAGGCTAGAGCCCAAAAGAGGTTTCCTAGGGAACCCATTGTAGGTTGTTTTAAAAAGTGATAGCATTTCATTAAATAGGTTTAAAATAAAAAAATAAGATATTGATACCACAAAAATTCACTAGGGGGCTGGAGGATTAAAAGACTAGTTGGGTAACCTTACAACTAACTCTTTAGTATGCATTGTTAGTATGGAAGGGTACTAGTGTCACATAGAAATACTAGGGTGGTAGAGGATTAAAAGACTTGCCAGGTAACCTTAAATTTGTCTCGTGCAATGATACCTTCCCACATTCATAATAGATTTCCTACGTGTCCGTGTTGCCTCTAGGATTAGTTGATATTGGTGTCTTCGTACCATTTGAGATAGTTTCATTTCAGGTGATTCCTTTAACCTAGATGTTCATTTTGACTTTTGAGTTTCTTATCATATTCATGACTTGAGTTTATCTCCTCAGCATGGTGTGAGTGGACCATTTTGTGTTTCACAAGGTTGGGTGGTAGTTCTTTTTCTTATACCATTGAGATTCAACTATTCCATGTTGTTGTTGGATGTGTTTGTGTAGATGTGCCTTTATTTCTAATCTTATATTTTTATGATGGATGGTTATACCTTTTGTACTATATTTGATTTCATGGACCTTAAAGAGACATTGTAATCAATTTAGATGTTATATATTCTTTCAACCCTTCATATGCTATGACTTGTACAGTGGATGATGATAGATTATGATAATTGCCAAGTGGCATTCAAGATAGTTGTATATTATTTAAATGGATTTATACTTGTATATTATTATTTGATGTGGATTTTTTTATATATTGGATTTAGTGTTAATTAAAATTAAATGCACAATTCATCATCATGAGATCCTAAAGTGTTGTAACCTATTTATGTTTTGTTGATGTATGAGTGTATGTTAATTTCTTCCACTTTTATATAACTATTTTTGTGTATGTTGTCTTTTAAAAAAAACATTTTTCAAACTTAGTAAAACTTTGAGTTAACCTCTTTTGGGTCACATGGTAGAGAGAGAGAGAGAGAGAGAAAGATAAATGATTCTCTATCATAGATGTTGTACATGAACATGTCTTTTTCTTCTTTTGAACATGATTCTAGATCTTTTTCTTCTATGACTACCTTACTTTACCTTGTAACCAATCTATAATGTTCTATAATGTATTGGAGTTGAGTCTTCATCCTATTATTCCATTTATCATAGTTCACTCCATCCAATTTTAGAAATTTTTCCTAAATGCAGCCATGGATCTCCTTGAGCTTTTAAACTTTCTCTTGAAGGACATGATGTTATTGTAAGAAAGCTAAGGTGTTCATAATTGCTTCCTACACTAATATTTGATGGGACGATTATGCAAATTCAACTAACTATTGCAAAGATCTCAATAAATGCATAATAACATAATAAAAATAACAATGAACACATAACACAATGATTAACATGGGGAAACCCTTCTAGGAGAAAAACCCCACCCTCTAAAACTCACACAATGCATTATCAAATCAAGAAGATTACAATACACTTGCAATGCAAGTTCTTATAGGAACACATCACCACAATTCAAACTTGGACTTGGAATTAGAGAGATACTTCTTCTCGATGATTGAAACACCTCCCCAAGCCCTCCTTTTATAGTGATTTACAACTTGAAAACCATTTGTGGTCTCACAAAACCATGGGCCAAAACCATGGGCAAAATAACCATGCCACATGTTACCCACTTGTCATTTGTAACTTGAAGAATAGCATTTTCATCCATAATTTTGTCCTCTAGTTTAGACCCCCATAAAATTCATATAATGAGTTGTTTACACTC